>CM033720.1:43810838-44410838 GCA_019671005.1 Hibiscus mutabilis | reverse complement strand
TATTATTTTATGATTAGTATTAATGAAGCATGACATCTCTCTTTCCTCCTATTTATTGGTGGTCAAATATGTGACATCATGATGATGACGTTATGCCAACTATCTCCAACAAAACCATTATCCGTGAGAGGTTTTGCAGGCCAACCAGGGGCTGCCGTCTAACACTTTTAGGCGGGAAAATTTGATTTTGGGTTAAATGTGTGTTTGTTGTGTTGGCAATGAGCTGTATCAGATGGGGATTTGGGCCTTGTAAATCTAAATTAGGATTTTTGAATTGTAAAAGGATTTTTATATGTGTAAATGGACATTGGGTTTATTATTTATTTATGGGCTTCTTGTTTCTTTATTCATGATTTTATTTATAGTGAAATATAGTGTATCTAGGTATGTACCCGGATAAAATTTGGGTCTTAAAGCTGTCCCTCTTTGCTCATTACTATGGAACGGGAATTGGGGAAAGACTGAAAATACATGAATTTGTTCGAACCATCTGGTTGTCATCCGAGTTGTAAGTTCTTCTTATTACAAACTTTCACTTCTTATTTTCCTTCAGAAAGCTTGAATAAATTCTTCTTATTATGAACTTCTCTATCCTTCGTGTCAAGGTTAACCACGAAGTCCGAACTAGTTCTTCTCATTAGGAACCCATTCATCCCTCTTGGCAACATTGATCCACTTTTGTTTGCAAAAAAAAGTTGATCCTTATTCGATGTTGGAAATGTTGATCCACCTCTCTATAAAGGTGTCAAACAAACGAACTCTTCTCATTATGAACTCCTTAATCTTTCTTGGAAATGTTGATCCACCTTCTGTAAAGGTGTCGAACAAATAAATCTTTTTGCAAAGTTGGTGAAGTCTAGAAAAATCTAACTCTTCATTCTTTTAAAATATTGGTGAAGTATAAAAAAGATAAACAATTCATTCTTTTAAAATATGGCGAAGCCTAGAACAATTACACTCTTCATTCTTTTGAAATGTTGATCCACCTCTCTGTAAAGGTGTTGAACATGTGAATTCTTTTCATTATGAGATCTTCATTCTATGTTGGGTGAAATCTTCTCATTAGGAATTATTCATTCTTTGTTAGGCAAGTTTCTTTCATTATGAACTCTGTTCTCTTTCCTGGAGCAAACTCTTCTCATTAAGAGCTCTATTTTTTTGTTGGACGAACTTTTCCCATTAAGAGTTCTATTTTCTTTACTGTGCGAACTCTTCTCATCAGGAGCTCTATATTCTTTGCTTGATGAACGTTGATCCACCTTCTTCTCTAGGGGAAGAAATTGAACATGCAAAAAATATCATCAGTTAATAAAAGTTCTTCATGAAGTAATTTGAAATATCTCTAATTTTTTGCTTGAAGCACTGAGATCTTTAAAGCCACTATTTTTTTGTCTAAGGTGTCTCAATCTTTCAATTTGAAACTCGTATAAGATCTCTTGTTTCTCTTTAAGATCTCTTGTTTCTCTTTCTCTATTGATCAATCTCCATATATGCTTGAAATATATGTAATCCTCTTGATATTTGTTTGAAGCTCTTATTGTCTTCATGCTCTGACATAATTTTTCCTAAAATTTCATTGTTGAGCTTTTATTCTTCTTGAGCAGATTTTGACTTCTTTAGTAATCAATTTCTTTTAGGCTTTGCGTCCTCTCTTCTCTATTTTGATTTGAACTCTTATGTAATGATGTCCCACTGATCTCTTTGTTTCTTGTCCCATCACATAGAGTTTGTCCCCCTTTCATCATTTAGGGCAAGAAAATGCCTCAATTCCCTAAACTTCCTTTAAATCCCTAAAATTTTATGAAGCTCATTCTTTTACAACCAAAACTCTCTGGTAGAAACTTATTTTAGGTCCCTAAACTATCTGACATATACATTCTTATCATTGTCCTCACCATGATCCTTGATGGGTTATTCATCTTTTGAATAGATGGTTGTCGGCCAAATATGAGCATCTCATGCTCAGGCATATTTCATGTCAAGTCAATCATTTGCATCCATAGCCTTGCACTTTGAAATTTATCTCTGAAGAAATACAAGGAAATATTTTTGTTTGTAAAAATATCAGTTTGTTGATTGATATTTCAATGAAGGATACTTTACAAGACTCAAAAAATTAGAGTCTTAATATAAAGAAAGAAAACAAAATAGGATGCCTGAATATCAAGTGCAAAAGCATCTCGAATTCAACCCTCATGTGATTAGCATATCTTGTGAATGTTGTGGCAAGTCAAAAAAATTCATCTAGATCACTCGGTTCACACTCTATGATTATTGCGATGCTCGATCTAGTCAGAAACAACTCCTTTTTCTATTCTCTTCATTCTTTTCCGTTCATAAATGTGTTCAACCTTCCCAGACTTGTTTAACAAGCAGACTGTAAAAATATCATTCTAAGAATAAAATTCTATAAGTGCATGTGTGTGCTTCTGATTATAACTAGCCATTATTATATTATTGTACACATATCTTCAAAGATACATCTATGACATCAGGGTATTCAACAGGTGGAGCATAGCTCCTTATTAGATTTGTCGACTACCCCACAGCTCCATCAGAGTGCTCCGAGATTTATTTATTCAATAGTTCATTATTTCTCTCTTTTCCCTTTTTTTTCTCTTTTTTTCTTTTTTTCTCTCTTTTTCCTTCTTTTTTTCTCTATTTTTCTTCTTTATTTTTTCTCTTTTTTTTGGCTATAGAAGACTATGCTTAGAATTAAAATTTCAAGCAACCCTACTTGGTTAAAATTGTTTAGTCCACTTCACTGTTTATGAATTTCAAAGATTTGTCATCGAACATCATCAAAGGTGTAGTAATATGCCATTTTCTTGCTTTACTGACTAGAGTAGACTTGAAAAAAATTCACTTCATCGTCTTCACAACATTCAATCGATATTTGTACCAAAATCAATGTCACATCTTGCAATTGACATCCAAGGGGCGTACAAGGGTTAGAAGAGATATACATATACATTCTTGGAAAAAAATATACCTTCCATTGAAATAAAAACGACAAACATGACATATGCCCTTAGAAAATTATCTCTACTACTTTTGGGCCAAAAGTAGCAAAATCATCTCCATGTATTACTTTAGAAATGGTCTTTGTAGACTGTACCCACAAAATGCAAAAACATAGGTAAGACAAATTTCTCAAAACTCCAAACAGTGTTGGAAGCATTCATTATGATCTTCCAATTCCCCGGCTGGTATAATAACTTGTTTCATTCTTTTTATCTCCTATTGTTGAGCTAGTTCTCGTGTCAAAATTCTAATACTAACTAGCTTCTTGATTTCTTCAATTAAAGGCCTACAGTTCTTGGTAGCATGTCATGGTGCCCTCGTATGAAAGTCACAAACATTGTCTGGATCATAGCTATGGGCAGATGGCTTTGGCACTACCTTCATTGGCCTATGAGTGAGATATTGACCTTTAACAAGGTGAGGAAATAAGTCTAGAATAAGTACTCCAAAGAACTCCAAATTTGCACTTGCTCGAGGAACTCTCTAGGGTAGTTTTGATAAATCGGTTGGCATTTTTCTCTTACGGCTTCAAGAGCTTTAAACATTACATTCATTCATATCTTTCTCTTTTTTCTCTTCCTGGTTAGTACAGTCTTCAAACCTTGGTCCAATTTTCCCTTGTCGAATCCTAATTTCTATTGCTTCTCCAATCACCACAAGGTCACTATAAATGCCCCTTGAATTTCCAAGTATTCTCTCAAAGAAAGGAGAAGGAAGAGTTCGATGAAACATGAGAGATATTTCTTCCACTGTCAGGGAAGGTTGTACTTAGGCTGCTAATCCTCGCCACCTCAATGTATAATCTTTAAAGCTTTCACTGACCTTCATACTCATGTTCTGCAAAAGTTGACGATTTGGAGCCAGGTCTATAACGTACTTGTATTGCCCTAGGAATGTTTTAGCCAAATCAACCTATGATCGGATATGTTCTAAACTTAATTTGTTGTACCACACCACAGAATGTCTAACCAAGCTATCATGGAAATAATGGATCAACAATTTATCATCGTCTAAATATCCTTCCATTTTTCTATAGAACATTGCCAAGTCGATTTTAGGACAGCTAGAGCTGTCATATTTCTCAAAATTGAGGACTTTCAATTCAGGCAGAATAACCAAATTAGAGACTAAGTAGAATTCTCTTGCATCAAATTTGGGGTTATCGACGCCTTTTTCGCCTTGATTTCTTCCTTAAGTCTTGCATATCTATCTTCAAACTACTCGAGTCTTAATCTTGGAATGGTAGGTTTCACAGAATATATCCCTATATTCAAGTTAGATACCTTGGGGTAAATTGTCAAACATAGTATAGCAATGTGGTTCTTCGTATTTGTTGAGGCTTGGTCATTCATTCTTGCAACCCTTTTTGAGTTTGTTTAATTCATCCCATGTCTCCATCCATGATAATAGATTTTCAAACCTTCACTGATTCCTATCGAAACCCTCGATCGCTTTAGATCATAAATGTTAATATTATGTTATTAAATAATGATGGCATATTGTTAAATATGAATGCATGAATGTAGGAGGTACTAATTCTAAAAGTGATCATCATAGAACAACTTTCGTTGAAATAAAAGGACTCAATATATCAGATATTAGATACTATAAATATTGGTGGGCTCTAACTCCCAACTTCCTAATTTCCTTTAAGAGACAAGTCAGCTTCCCTCCGTAATCTAATGCTGGATCAATATTTTGAATCAAAGCCATTTCTACATCAGCCATGTCAGCCACTTATTGAGCCACTTCTTGTGCTTGAGTAGCAGCAATTTTCATGTCATTTTCATTTTCCCGTATCTTCATTCTTGATCTCTAAAATTAGACATGTCGCTTCTCCGCACTTTCTTGACAATCTTTCTTAACATCATCAACAAGATCTTTGTACATTAGTGTAAGATTGAGATACATGTCTACCTTCTTCTTTAGTGTTTCATTTTCATCTTGACTGTTATTCAGCTTGATAGCAGCATCCTCATACATCTATATGCAATTATTCTCATCTCGCATTTAGCCTGACTAACCCTTAGATCATTTATGTCAGTATTATGTTGTATTTCCATTACCCGCAGATCACACAAGAGAGTATTGACTCGATCTTCACTTGCTTTAAAGTTTATTTTCCAGTATTCAGCTTCATGCTTCAATTATTTGATTCTTTTCCTTGACTGTTCCAGGGTCACACCCAAACTAGCATTCTTGAGCATCAAACAAAGTTCTTGATAATTGAATTGCAAATGTTTCAACTCTTCATTCAAATCATCTATCTCCCGTCTTAATTGCTTATTTGAGCCTCAGATTTGAACTGGTGCCCCTCTTTCTCGGTATTTTCATCTTGAGTCTCCCATTCAGCCATTGAATCAGGACGACTTTCTGTTCTAAATTTCCATTTTCCATGCTCCAAAAGAACTTGAACTCGACGCTTGGGGGCTATGCAATTCTCAATAAAATGTTCTTGAATTCTATCATGAAATTCACAATGGGCATTGATGCCATACCATTTTGGATACGGATGTTGTAAAGGTGTAAGGAATTGTGGGGTCACAAATCGAGCCTTTAATAATTGAGGATATAGTTCTTTATATGAAATAGGAATTGGATCAAAATGATGTTTGTGATTTCCTGTCTTATACCCATCTACTAAAGGGGTACTAGAACCTAAATTTTGTCATGGGCGGTTAATTAACTTTGATGGACTTGGGCTTCCCTTCACTTTTGCATCTCTAGGTGCTTTATTAATTGTTAAGCTTTTAAGAAATTTGGGTTTTCCATCTTCAAAACTCAACATGCCTATCCTGATAAGATTTTCAACTTTGATCTTCAGAGCCTCACAATTCTTGATGGTATAGTCTGAATTCCCTTGGTGGTAGTCACATGTTGCATTGATGTCATAGCTTCGAGGATAAAAAATTCTTTGGGCTTAAACTGGAATGGGCTAACAAAATTCTTCTCTACCAGTACCGGAAGTAATTCTTCATATGTCATTAGAATTGAATTAAAAGATCTTCCTCATTTCTTTTCTTCTTGAATTTTTTTCCTGGCCTGTCATCACTTTCCTGGAGTTTGACTCAATTACACTTGCAGCTGGTTTATTGATGCGAATTGTAACAGTGTGCGAATCATACTGTTTTCATGTACTAGTTTTTGTTATGTTCTCCTTTTAGTTTAATGTGTACTTTTTCTTTAGCTATAGCCGTCATCATAGTAATCATCTCGGCCATTTGCCTTTTCAGTTCTTGCATCTTATTCTTGTCAACGTCAGCACTAACAAAATTTGGTATGTAACTCTTGGATGAATTGCCCTTCACTCTTTCCAGGTTTGTCTAGGACACTGCTTCATATTTGTACTCTCATCTATCGGACTACAAATCTCCTTATCTGTTATGATCGTCTTCTAATGATAACCACTTTTGAATTAATACCTCTAATCAATGAAGATGAAATGCAAAAAATGTCAAAAAAATAAAAACAAAAGAAATGAGTTAGTATTGTGAAATAATATTGAAGGTAAAAATTAAATGAATACAGTAAAGCGGGTTATATTAAATAGAAAGAATAACTAGATAAGCGTATTTAAATCGGTAGCACCTTGCCTTAGGTTCTTGTTTGGCTCTAGTGGGGTAGGATTCTAAATTATAGCATGTGGTTTTTGTTCTAGACTCTAGGTACTTGAACTGTCATTACTGTCTACTGCGATAACAAGACACCAATTCGGGAGTATACGATCCCTTATATCGGAGGCCTATACCTCACATTGTATAAGGTTGGTATACAAGAAGAAAGACAAAATTCCGATCTCGGATGTAGAGATCCTCACATCGGATTATGTCTCGCTCCCACTTAATGGAAAAGCCCAAGTAGAAGGTTTATGCATGAATGACAGTTTATATCACACAAATAAAAAGCATATCTTCATTCTTTCTAAAAATCCATCCAATAATTATTGGAAAAATTAAATTCAAATTACCATTCTTAAATTCCAAAATGCCACGTAAAATTTTTTTAGGCCTGAATCACGAGTGTTCCTCAACGGAGTTGCTAAGCTATCGTGACCATTTTTAAGTCGGGTAAAAATAGCTTGATGATTAATTTTGAAATTAGGGAGTTTTCGTTTAAATTCAATTTTGAAAATCATTTTAGAGTCATCACCGATCACTTTGAGGTAGACCGGACACCATAAAAACAACCAGAGATTCATTCTTTTTAAAATTAGGGTTCGGGAGTCAGTTACATGTGAGGAAGGATTAGCACCCCCATAAACGCCCGTTATTGGTACCTTTAATTTTACGTTGCATGTTGGCATTTTTGAAATAATAATTCGAATTTAATGTGAACCTTAATTATTAACTAGGTTTGTATTTCAAATAGAAATATTCCTTTTATAAGAAAATATATTTTTATCCGAATATGAGATTGGAAACACCCCTATACGCTCAGGGCACCTCTATTCATATTAAAAAAAATATTTCCAATATAAAAGGTTTTATATGCATGGTTTATTATTGTCTTGTTTATTTTAAGTTCTACCTTTAAAGGCTCTAATTAATTATGTATTGTTATATTCTACGAATATTATTTAAGTTAAAGGCTTACATGAGATAACACCCAATTGCTTGAGCATCATCCATATTTAAGCCCCAAAATTCTATCTAATACTCCCTATTTCAATTAATTAGACTAATTATTAAAGTTCTAATCTTAATTAAAGTTCTAATTAATTAACTAAATTAATTATCATCTTCTAGATTCTAACAAATATTATTTATTGTATTTTAAAAGCTTATATTGAACAACACCCAATTACTTTAGGGCATCATTCAAATTAAAACTTCTAAATTTCCCAAATAATATATGTTAACTTACTATAATTATATATCCTATTTAAATTATTAAATCCTAGTAAGAACATAGAACTAAGGCTCTAGCAATTTAACAATTAAATTTAAATGAATTAATTATCTAACAATTATACTACATGTGTTAATTAAAATATGCATCATTCAAATATAAATTAAACAATTGGACTAAATTAAAAGAAATTAAAACCTCAAAACAAAGAAAGGGGATCAAATTGAGCTTTATTAAAATTGAAGAGCTAAAGTACAAGATAGATAAAAGAAGGGCACGAGCCCAATCGAGGATTCGTGTGGATTTTGTTGGGGTTCACGGGTCTATAGGCCCGAATCTGAGCTCTATATAAAGGACCCTTTAGCTTCTTCTTTTTTTTCTTTTTTTCCCTCTCTCTTCTCAGTCGAATTCGCTCTCACTCTCTCTTAACAAACTCCACATACCTATATAATTTCCAGAAAATGAATTAAAGTTCACCATTTTCGGATGGTGTTCATCCATGTTCTTCATAAAAGTGAAGAACAAGGATGAAAACGGCCACTGTCTTCCGCGTCTTTGTTATCTTGATCCAACACGCCACCTCTGACCGTGCTCCGACATGTTCACCAACCACCATTCTTCTTCCGTCGGCTATCGAGAAACGATTTTCGGTCATCGTACCAGAAACCTAAAATACCAAAAATAAATCCTTTTTCCACCTCGAATCTCCAAAACCTAGCCCGGTTCGATAGAATCACCCTTCTATCCCGATCTAATTCTAAATCTACCCATACCCAAACGAACTAATATTTATGTCTTTTTGTTTTGGTTTTCCCTTTAAAACGATATTTCTTTGTTTTTTTCCTGATTTTTGCAGAATTCGAAATGAAAATGAGGGTTACCTTTTCAGCCTAAAAAAATGGTTCAAATCTCCTCTATGGTGACGTTCTGCAGCTCTGACGTCTCCTCAACTTTTGGCAACGATTAAACTTCGACGGCTTTTCAATTCACGACAATCGATCGAATCTCAAAGTAAAACACTCCATTTTCTCTTTTTTATTATTATTATTATTATATTTATTATTACTATGATTATTTTATGATTGGTATTAACGAAGCTTGCCATTTCTCTCTCCTCCTATTTATAAGTTGTCAAATTTGTGACATCATTGCTGACGTCATGACGATGATGTCATGCCAACTATCTCCAACAAAACTATTATCCGTGAGAGGTTTTACGGGCCAACAAGGGTCTACCATGTGGCACTTTTGGGCGAGAAAATTTGATTTTGGGTTAAATGTGTATTTGTTGTGTTGGCAATGAGTAGTATTAGATGGGGATTTAAGCCTTGTAAATCTGAATTGGGCTTTTTGAATTGTAAAGGGATTTTTATATATGTAAATGGACATTGGGTTTATTATTTATTTATGGGCTTCTTATGTATTTATTCATGGTTTTATTTATAGTGAAATATAGTGTATATAGGTAAGTACCCGGATAAAATTCGAGTCTTATAATACATTTCGACTTCAATGTACCGAGTTCGCTTGCCATATTTTCATTGGCTTCACTGTCATCAGACTTCAATTTTTTAATTAAAAAAATGAACAGTGAAGTTGGATTGTATTTTCACCGACTTCAACTTGTACTGTTCAAATTACAATAAATTAAAAAATAAAAATATGAGTGCAATATTTGGGGGATTTTTTTTTTCTTTTACTATAATATTGTAGCAATTTCTCCACACAATATATATACGTTATTAAAAATTGAAGAGTAAAAAATAAATAATACCATATAATTACACCATAATATTAGAAGAAATATATACTATGAGATCTCAAAACGCTAGGTATGTCGCTTTGTATTAGCTCGTATGAACTGAACAAAATGTATATGAATTATTGTAAGACCTATATTAAATTTAGATTTAATAATAAATAATTTTCATTTAAAATTTGATTACCAAATAGGCAAATATACAGATACCCACATAGCTTTTTATTTTTAATATCCTTTTAATTATTGGTATAATATTATTTTTTAAATTAGAAAATATCATAAGATTTTTAATACTATTTTTTCACAAAAGATATTTATGGAAAGAATTTTATACTTAATACCTATTTAGCTCTCGTTATATGAAATAAAATAAGTTTTTTTATATGGATTAAATACTCATTAGGTCTCTTTAATTTTGAAGTTAGACTATCGTGTCCTTATTGTCTAATTCTGAGTTGATCGTTGTTTTTATAAGTCAGAATCTTCCTGACATAGAGTTGGATCGTAGAGGGTGAGAAAGACTTTTTGCTTAAACAAACTCTACCACTTAGGGGCGAACAAAATTTGACTCAAAATTTTTTTAAATAAAGTTTGAATTATAAAGTGGAAATTTAAATTATTCAAAATTTTTAATGAGTGGATCGGTAGAGAGTGAAAAAGACTTTTGGTTTAAAGATAATCCTTCAAATTGGAGCTAATTAGTACCATATTATAAATGCTTACCGTTAAACTTGAACAGAAACGCAAATAACTCAATTTAACTTGAATGTCATAAATTCGACTCGAAAAAATCTTAAATAAAGTTTTAAAATAAAACTCGTTAACTCGACTTACTCAAAATATTTTAACTCGGCTCGATCGAATGCTTACCCCCACTTAATGCCATTAGTATCCAAATAAATACATATAGAAAATCTTTAAATAAAACAACCATTAAAATTCAAAATTTTAAACTCATAACCAAAATATTATAACGACAACATTCTCAACTTAATCTAAGATAAACATAAAAAACATATCCCTTTTTCACCTAACAACAAGAAACTACAGAGACATGAAAACACCTAGAGAATCCGACCAAAGTGACAACATCATAAAACAAACATCAAAGCAAGTACATTTGCTTTGCTTCTTAATGACAACATATATATCCTTACAGCATAACACTACAGACTGCACTATCTGCTATTCTTGCAAGATTTTGTTCGGCTCAGCACCCTTCTCCCGAAGGGATTGCTCTGGAGGAATGAGTAATTGTATCGGATCAAAGACAGAAGAGCAGTGCGGAGATCTCCCTGTTTGGAACAAAATAAACATATAGTTAGGGGGAAAACATTCGACTATGGCTTCTGTTTGAATTACTCGAGTTTCGAAACGTTTTAATTGAGTCTTCAAATTATGATATTGTTCCAATCAAGCGGTTTTGTAAGTGTAGGAGTTGTCTTTGACATTAAATGCCTACTTGCATATCACACGTTCAAACTCAAGTGCACAACTTCTAAATTGCTATAATAAAAATAATGTCAATTGAGTTAAAATTTAATCGACACCTATATATATTATCAAAAGGCATTTACTGAACTATAACATAAAACCTTGAAACTCTACCTAATTATTCTGTAAAAATACATGCTTGAGGGCATTGGCCAAGTGCAAAACCTCTAGGTTGCTACAACAAACAATAACATTGTCAATTGAGTTAAATCTTAGTCGATATATATATATATATATATATATATATATATATTATACTATCAAAATGCATACATTAAACTATAACATAAAACCCTGAGCCCTATCTAATTGTTTTGGTAAGAGTACAAGCTTAAGTGTGTTGGTCAAGTGCACAACCTAAAAGTTGCTACAACAATAACAATGTTAATTGAGTTAAAACTCAACAATATATATTAACAAAATGCATTACCCAACTATGATGTAAAACCCTAAAACCTTAACTGAATACAAGCTTAAGCGTGTTGGTGAAGTGTACAACCTCTAAGTCGCTATAACGATAATAATGTCATATGAGTTGAGATTCAGTCGATATATATATATATAGAGAGAGAGAGAGTATACAAAGAAGCAAGAAATGAAGATAGAATCATAACCTTGGAAACACTCAGAGCTGATTGAGCAACATAGTTGCCATAGTCATGCCCAATGACCTTCACAAAGTCAGGATCATCCATAATCTCTCTAATGATCCTTGCAGAGAGTTGGTCCCCAGCTTCTTTCAAGCATGTCTCAACCACATTGCTGCCATACTTGCTAAAAGAAAGTGCAACAAAGCTCCCTTGGAGCTGAGCGATTACCCCCGCGGTAACGTAGCAATCCTTCATTTTGAGCACAAATTGTACAACATAGTTCCTAAAACCAACAAAATAGATATAGGGTTAAGATCCACTTCATTACATTTCTTTTATGAAAATTGAAAGAAAAAAAACCCGAACCCGAATTCATCCTCAGAGAGAATTAAGGCATTGGCTATAATTTGACGGAGCAAATGGCTCCGGATCTCGGCATCAGCATGGCGCAAGCATTGTTGCAACACAAAGCAGCCGCTTTTGTTGGTTGCAATGTAGATGCAGTGTTCTACAAATGGTTCCATAACATGCTGTCCATGAGGAATAAGAATAAAAAACATTTTAATAATGATTTAGATAAGTGTCCGATACAAATATATATAGGCGGTGTTTACGTTACCCGAATTTCTTTAGTTGAGAATTTATTCAAGCATTGTTGAATTATGTGATTGCCATTGCTGTTGTTTGCCAAGATAACAGCAATAGGCCTCAAAACAGAGAGAATAATACATCTTTGTTCCCAGGTGGTGATTCTTTCTATGAATTTCCCAACTGTTCGGCTCCTAAACAATCAAAGAAAAGGAAAATAGTATCACAAATTTATTGCTTTTTCCATATAATTAAAAAAATAAGAAAAATGATCTAAATTTGCATATTTATCCTCAATCCTATACTCGAAACCATCAAAACTCAAAACCCTAAAACCCTAAACCATCAAAATCAATAAGCTAAAACATCATAACCATCATAACCCTAAAATACTAAACCATCAAAATACATAACCCTAAAATCTTAAACCATCATAACCCATCAGCTAAAGCATCATAACCATGAAACCCTAAACCATCAAAATACATTACCTAAAACCCTAAACCATCAAAATCAGTAAGCTAAAGCATCATAACCCTAAAATCATGAACCATCAAAAACCTAAAGAATAAAACCCTAAAACCTTAAATCACTACACAATCAGAACATATAACCATAAAATCATCAAAACCCATTACCCTAAAACTCATAACCATCTAACCCATAAACCCTAAACTTCATAATCATCAAAACATTGACACCTAAACCATAAACCTTAAAATCTAAACCTCGTAATAATCAAAACCCTAAACCATACAAACAAAGCACCTAAGTTCTAAATCATAAACTAAATCTCTAACCCTAAAACAAGTAAAAACTACACAAAACATGTATATTGAAAGTTTTCAATATATATATATACTTACCCATGGACATCAGTGCAGACTTCAAGGAACCTTTGTGGGCTACAAACGAGAAAGATAAGGAGCTGAGTCCTCAGCCCTTGATTGCTTGCTTTGAACAGTTTCTGGACAAGATAATTAGCAAACCGATGAACCGCTAACTCATGCAAGTGGTCCTTCACCTCCATGAAAATCATCTCCATCTCTTCACCACTTACAATTCCTTCGTCCAATTTATTCTGCAATATACGGCAGCCGTTCTGATCCTTCGCCACCGCGCAGACATGCCCTCTCAGTCCCTCTACCGACCACCGCCGAGGGGGATAAAAAACCGGTTGTTGATTGTGCACCCATGGTGGCAGCACCATGTTGGTCGACGGAGGGGTTTGGAAAGGGAAGCCATTGACGTCGACGAGCCGATCGTGATCAGATCGTTCCAAAGGCATGGTGGTGGTACTACGTTGTATGTCGGGGTACAAAACACTGTTGTCCACGAAAGTGTCGGAGAAACTCGCCGGCGGAGCCATGTTTTGACTTGGAGGAATCCTCGTCGAGTTCAGATAGTCGCCGTAGAAACCGTCGTGAAACAACCCCATTGTTGGTCCTCTCGAACTAGACCCGATATTCCTCGGATTCTGCGTCGGGTTCAGATTCAACCGAGCAAAAAAATCTTCAAGGCTTTCATGGCCTTGTAAAGGCTGCTTGTCAGGGTTACCAAATCCCGTATAATCTCCAACACCCTCCATTGATGAAGCAACAAGATAGATTGAGGAGGTTGGGATTTGGGGAACATAGGGTTTTAAGAGGGGAAAGAGATTACAAATATATAAGCTTTAAAAGGGAAAAAGATAGGTTTAACAAAGAGTGTTTGAATCAAACTAGGAAACCTCGCAAGCAATTAAGGTTAATTAAGTTTCTTGACTCCAAGGAATATTCAGTTTCTATTAATATTATACTTTCAAATCCCAATAATTAATTTTTGGTAGTTAATCCTCAATTTTACCGTTCACAATTAATATTAATTACCATTCGACTAAATATTTTCAAATTAGAATGATTATTTTGATTAATTAAAAAAACATCAACATTACAAACATAATACTCAAATTTAGACTTTAGATATGATATTCCTATCAAAACTCTAAACATAGACTGTAAAACAGACATAATAAAAAATTTCCAACACTAGTCTCTCGTACATTCTTCGATTTTTAAGGTGATGAGTGATAATCAGCGTAATTTTACACCATTTTATTTTTATAAAAAATATTATTTAAAATTTAAATTTATGTAACTGTATAGTTACATTTTGTGTTACCAAATATGACACAATAAAATTATAATATAATTATACTCTGTCAATCAAACATGTGACATAATAAAATTACAATGTAATTATACTTTGTCAATCTAATATGTACAATTATTAGGACTGTAATTACATTTTTTATACAATTACACTGGTTATGTCTAAGCACGCCCTTATAAAACTATATCAAATACATGTTAATATTGTAAATTTTTTAATCAAGTGCAACAAACTCGATTGTCTTCTAATTACTCCATTGTTTGGTGGTCCTTGATTCGAGTTTGGCCTCTCTGTATATGAGAGTTGGTAATGAGGAAAGGGTTTGCTTCTGGACGGATTATTGGGTTGAGGGCCTCAACGTGTCGAAAAAATTACTTGAGAATGTCAGAGTCATATACGATCGTTCGTATTGTACATATTTAAAAATACATTTGTTTTAGAATGTCGTGTCTTGCATGTGGGAGTGCTGAAGAAGATGTTCTTCATGTGTTACGGGATTGTAATTAATTCCTGTGTGAGTTGGGCTAAGGTTGTGCGCTTGCAACTTCCGCCTAGTGCTTCCGATTTGCGAGACGATCGAGTATCGGATACATCCTCCTTTAGGACATGTCAAACTTAATACGGATGGTGCGGTGTCTATTACCCTGCAAGTGCTAGTACGGTTGGGGGTGGTTAGGGATGATAAAGGCAAGTGGTGGTTATTGGGGTGTTAGTAGACACGACAACAGTACTAGCACTGTTATTGGAGAGCATAGATTCAAACAGCGGCCACTATATAACGATAGTGATATTGTCTGAAACTGTTATTGGAAAAATAATAATCTGTAATGACCTTTGTAGCATCTGTCATGTCCGCAAGAATGATAAAATACTGCGACTAAAACTAGGGCCACAATTGTAATTTAAATCCCTGATGGAGGGTAATAGCTCTATGGCCATCTGTTGTTCCGAGTTGGTGCATAAGGTTCGAGCTCTGTTGGCGAGGGATTGAGTTGTCCAACTTAGATTTGCTTTGCATGAAAGTAGGGGTGGGAATTTGGAGGGAAATATTCAAAAACCGTGGTGATCTGAACCGAAAGAATGAGGAATATCCGACATCTTCACCCATGGGGACGGGACAGAGAAATTTTATCACCAAAGCTCAGATGGGGATGATGATGGAGATTGTTGTATCCAAGCCGTAAGAATAACTGAACCGTAACCGTATAAATAACCGTGGGAATCCTAAAAAAAATATACGCGAGGATCATGATATTTACAATTTTTTTAAAAAATATATACTTATTTATCTATATACCCTTAATATATATCTTAATAAAAAATGCTAACTATATTATTATCACTTCTATTTTCTCTCAAGCCTAGTCACACTCAAGTTTCTCAATATGTTCTATCTTAGTTTTTAGATATAAGCTAAAATCCTTGTCTAAATCTTCCCCAACACAACACCCTTTCAATCTTCATCATCTCATAACTGCTTCCGATCGAAATATCCAAATTTTTATATTTTGAATTGAATTTGTCATTTATTTTGGTCAGTAAAATAGTAGTTTTGTTTAATTTTTTTGGGATAGAGATTCCCCGAAAACTGCAGGGATCCGCGCGGGGAGGGTATGCGGACGAAAAAATCTGTGAAGTATTTGATGAGGATTCCCTGAAATCGTAATCGCAAGTATTAAGGACGGAGTAGGAAATACAAAATCGTCCCCGCCCCACCCGATTTCCACCCCTACATGAAAGTGAATGGGGTTGCCCATTCCCTCATAAACGAAGCACTTCACATAGGAGGACCGAAATAAAATTATAAAATTATAAAAGGATTAAAATTAAAAATTTTACTATATAAGAGTTTAAATTAAGTAATTAATTTTTGTGAAGGGCTAACAATAGTTAAAATTATTAATTAAAAATGTTATTTTTATAATTTTTGATTTTATCTTACTTGTTCAACTAGTTTGACCACCTATTCATGATTCAACAGATTCAAACGATCAATTCAATATATTTCAATTAGAGATGATAATTTGATCCGGACCCAATAGATTCCGATTGACCTAATTTTATAAGACCTATTTTTTATAAAAAAAATTGAGTTCAGATCGGATCATGTTTAGGTTTAGGGTGTACTCTTCTAACCCAATATAACAATACAATTCTATTTTAAATATTTAGAGATAATTGTTATAACACCCTTTTATTATATTTTTTAATTATCTCCTATTTTATAAAATAAAAATGGATTAATTATTATAATATTCATCTATATATTTTTTTAATTATTTTGTTTTTTGTCAAATAAAAAAGATTTTTAATTTGTGTTGGAAGAGGTGAAGAATAATCAAATGTTAGATCAAATTTAAAAGAAAACTTTGAATTTCCAATCCCAACCCAACCCAACCCAACCCAATGTATGGCCATCCCTAATTTCAACAGCCATAGCATCATGTTATTAGATTAAAACTCGTCAATTCTAAACAAAATCCGATCTACAATTTAAATCCGATCCGACACATGACTAGATTACTGGGCCCAATTTACAGGCCCATTTTGATTACTACAAAAACAAACTCTCGCTCTTGCTGCCACCGCTTCTTTTATTTTTGTATTTTCGCACTTTCCCTCCATTTCTTCTTTACGCGCGCAGCGCAAAAAATCTCATTATCTCTGCGTGTGTGCATAATTCTCAGAACGCGGCGAGATTCAAGGTCAGTTCATCTAATACATTTCCTTCCTTTATGATTTATTTGCTTCTTGTTTGCATGCCGAGAAAACAGATGCTAAGAAAAAAGAGGAAGAAGTTGAAAAAGGCGCGGAACAGCGGGAATTTTCCCATTTTTCTTTGATTTTTTTTCATCACGAAGCTGATATTGTTAGCTTAGGTCACTATTTGTGTGCTTATTTTGGGCTTCTTTTTATATGCATATGTTTCGTATTTGGTGTAAGCTTCTTATTTAAGCTGAAGTTGAGCATTTATGTTATGTGGACACTGAATGAGTTCACCTCTAGGGTTTTGATTTAGAATATGTGGCCTGAATGTTGAATGTTTCTTTGTGTTAAATGCGAAAAGATTGATTTATGTTTAGTTAAAGTAATTCCTAATGCCGGAGAATGGCGGTGAATGGTGAATTGAAGTCAAATAGATGTATGTAAAGGGTCAGAAGCAGGATTTTATGTAAGGGTGTGTGGACTATTAGAAATCTATATTAGAAATGTAGGGGTGCAGAATTAAAAAATTTTAAGGGTTGTGAAGTTAAATTGTCAATAGAAAATACAAAGGAAATATCTAAACTATAGGGGAATTTAAAATTTTTAGCGGGTGCGCCTGCCCCCTCAACACTCCCTCAGTCCATCCCTATACGTTTGTAAATGCATATTCTGGATCTCACGAATGATGTTAATTCAGGGCATGTGATGACCTTGTTTTCAAGGGAGATGGTTGTTTGTTTAAGATAGCTCTCTTTGAGGTTTCTCCTACAAATTTTGGTCTTAGTTTATAGTTTTCACATGATATCTCAGACTATATTTTTGTTTATACTGCATATATTTGATTTATTGTTTTACTTACATTTTTGTCATGATTCTATGTCAAATTTTTAAAAACGATTTGTATAATCAAGCTAATAAAATTATGTAATTAATACCATAGTTTGATATAGACCGTGCTTTGATGAAGTCTGCCCATGCTTTAGCTTTCACATGCCATTTTTCAAGCCTCTTTAGTTTTCCCTTGGAAAGGTAAAAGAAGTTTTATGATACATGGTTAGTTGGTTGTTACATTGATGTTTCTATTTCACACATCACCCCTTCCCCTCTCTTGTTGACCCTAGAGTTGTTTGAAAATCGTAACTCTTTTGGAAATCAGGGCTCAGATTTGGCAAATGAGAGTTGACTTATCAGTTTTGGAAATCTCTTGAATTTTCTTATAATAATTACTATGTATTGCATTGCTAGACATGCTTGTTTTTTTTTTCTCATCCCTTTTCTACTTATTATAGTGTCTTCCATGTTCAAATGTATAAAGTGCGGGGAGTTGCATTCGGTTCATTTGGCCTAGGGTCTAAGTTGGAGAAATAAATGCTTGTATTTATTACTGTCCATCAAACTTTGGTCATTATTGATTAGCCTATTGAAAACATTCTTACCAATTGTGATTGGTGAGACTTTTTGTTGTTGTTGTTGTCAATTGATTATGGAAATATTTGTGAGGAATTTAATTAACCACTAGAACAGCATCAACATCTTGATTCTCAAAGTTTACCAAATGGTATAGGAAATACTTTATCTACTAATGTTTTCAATCAATCAAGCATTGCAATTGAATCCTGAAGATATAAACAAGGGTAATTGTGGCAAACATTTGCAATCACCTTCTGAAGGTGCGAATGATGCTATTTAGATAAGTAATAGATCTCTTGTTGACACTTTAGGATTGCCTCAAGAATTTGCTTCAAATAATCCTACCATTCAACGGCCAAAGCTCCATTGTGAAGACATGCCCAAAAATTCTGGTGTGGAACAGCATGAAGCAGCACCTAAGAATTCTGGAACACGCAGGGGTAGAAAAACTTCCAAAACTGTAAAGAACAATTATCCGATAAGATCTTTGAGAAGCAGTGATGGGGTTTTTCGTTCAAAATCTGTTAAGAACCAAAATGAAAGAAGTGAAATGACGTAGTTTCATTAGAGTTAGCTAGTGTTTAAATTTCGGTTAGTTTCCAGATTAACGAAACGGGGCGTTTTGCCTTGTATTGAGGGTTTGTAAACGGTGTCGTTATGTGACACTAGGGTTAAAAGGGCTGAGAAGTTAGATGAATGTTTATCGAATGAATGAATGAAATTGATCTCGTCTTCCTCCTTTCTTCTGCTTCTTCTCTTTCCTTGCTCTGTTCTATCTTCTCCCGCACTCAATTAATTCTTCTTCTTTAGTTTTGTACTGTTACAAAATCCCAAGAGAAAACTACAGTTACTGAGCCGAGCAATAAATTGATTGATGTTGGTTCTAGCAAGCAGCAAAAAAGGAGGAAGAGCAAGAAGAAGAGGGAGGAAAAAAAAGAAGTTTCTGATGAATATTCAAGAATCAGGAAGCACCTCAGGTATTTATTGAATCGAATAAACTATGAGAGAAATCTGATTGATGCATATTCTACAGAAGGTTGGAAGGGACTGAGGTGTGTTTATTATTCTGTTTTATCTTGTATCTATTTGCAGCGATGTTTACGAGTTAAATTGCATGACATTCTCGCAAAATGTTTTCATCTCGGTGTCAAATTTGGCATTGTTTATTATTCTGTTTTACCTTGTGATTTTGTCTATCTGATGGCCCTTTACCTGCTTACTATCATTGATAGCTAATGTCTATTTGTTGCTTTGGAACGTTTGTGTAACCTGCAGCCTAGAAAAGTTAAAGCCAGAGAAGGAGCTTCAACGCGCTAGATCTGAAATTCTTCAACGCAAATTGAAAATTAGAGATTTGTTTCAACATATTGATTAGTTATGTGCTGAAGGAAGGCTCCCAGAAACTTTATTTGATTCTGAAGGAGAAATTGACAGTGAGGATGTAGGAAAACCATAGTTATAAACATTGTCTATACATTTCTAGTTGCTATTTTCGCATCAATGATAATAATTTGAGTCTTGGAACTAGAAATGCTTAGACATGAAATCCTGTAATTGCAGATATTTTGTGCAAAATGCGGGTCGGACGACCTCCCTGTCAACAATGATATCATACTATGTGATGGTGCTTGTGACCGAGGATTCCATCAATATTTCTTGCAGCCACCTTTGCTAAAAGAAGACAGTAAATATTACTAATTTGGCATATTGGGTTTTGAATTGTTTTAAGGTTGATACTACTTCTGCACTTCTTACTGTCTTACAGTTCCTCCAGATGATGAGGGTTGGCTATGCCCCGGATATGATTGCAAAGTTGATTGTATTGAATTGGTTAATGAATCTCAAGGAACAAATTTTTCTCTCGCCGACAGTTGGGAGGTCAATAACATGTTTTCTTTCTTTCATTAGTTAGTACTTTGATTTTCTTTTATTCCTCACCATGCTCCTTTCTATCAACAGAAAGTCTTTCCGGAGGCAGCACTAGTTGCAGGTGGACAAAACCAGGATCCTAACTTTGGACTGCCTTTAGATGATTCTGATGATGATGATTACAATCCTGATATTCCTGATAATGATGAGAAGGATCAGGGAGATGAGTCAAGTTCTGATGAATCTGATTTCACTTCTGCATCGGAGGAACCGGAAGTACCAGCAAATGCTGATCCTTATTTGGGGCTTCCATCCGAAGACTCGGAGGACGATGATTATAATCCGGAAGGCTTGAATCATGATAATGTGGCTAAGCCGGAAAGTTCAAGTTCTGATTTTGCCTCTGATTCTGAGGATCTTGGTGCTTAGTAGAAGATGATATTTCTTCTCAAAAAGATGGAGTCCCCATGTCTAATGGTGCTTCCGGAAATTCCAAGAGTCAAAAGTGTAAACTTAGCGGAAACAAGTCTACGAATGATGAGCTGTTATCTGTAATGGAATCAGCTTCTGGAGAAGATGGTTTTACAGTATCTGATAAACGAAGCATTCAGAGGTTGGACTACAAAAGCCTATACGATGTGAGTGTCATTTCTTAGACATGATTCTCTCCCGTCATAAATCAGTTCGGTTTTTTATCTGCATTTAGAGAATTCTTCACATAGTTCATTGAACTTTTTGCCTGATGGAGTCGCTCCTAGGTTGCTTCTATTTGGTGTCTTCTCTTCTTTTCATTTACTGTTTTGGTTCTTTCCTTCGTGACTTGCTCATCTTTTTTTTTGGCTACTTACAGGAGACATGGAAATGTTCCTTCTAGTTCCAGTGACGATGAGGATTGGAATGATGCCTCGGCACCTAGAAAAAGGAAGAAACGTAATGCAGAAGTGGCTTCAGCACAACCGAATTGAAATGCTTCTCTAACTGGGAGTGTCTCTGTTTCGAATGGTTTAAAGCAGAAGCCAGAGGAGACGGAGCATTCCTAGGAGAAACACTCGGCAGAGGTCAAATCATAAGGCTACTGATAAAAAGGCTGCCA
Source organism: Hibiscus mutabilis (assembly GCA_019671005.1). Taxonomy (NCBI): domain Eukaryota; kingdom Viridiplantae; phylum Streptophyta; class Magnoliopsida; order Malvales; family Malvaceae; genus Hibiscus; species Hibiscus mutabilis. The sequence goes on along the minus strand of CM033720.1, from coordinate 44,389,303 downwards.
CACCTGTTTCAAGTGGTAAAAAGGCTGGTTCATAAACACCTGCAAATTGTAAGGGTGCTGCCAAATCTCCCGCTAAATCATCCGGAGGCGCTTGCACACCAGGTTCAAGTGGTAAACAGGCTGGTTCATCAACATATAAAAGACTTGGAGAAGCTGTTATACAGGTAAACAATGCCTTATAAGGCTTCGATAAATCAGGAACGAGAGCAAACACTTCAGTACAATCAAGCTTTGGTTTGTAGAAACGTTAGAGATTAATTTGATTATTGTTAATTGTGTTTGATATCTTGTTTTGCAGGGACTTTATAATTCTTTCAAGCAAAATAAATACCCAGACCGGTCTGCCAAAGAGAATTTGGCTAACGAGCTTGAAATAACTGTCGGACAGGCCTTAGCTTTCTCCACTTGCAGTCTACTAAATGTCATTTCTCTTCAATTACTTCATGCATAAAAATGTTGATCAACATTGTTTCATTTCTGTCCGGTTTTTTCCCCGGGTTCTTATATGGGAAGTTCTTTTGTACAGGTTAGCAAACGGTTTGAAAATGCTCGCCGGTGCTTCAACAATTCAAAAACTGTTCCAGGGAGCTCAGCCAAGAAAGTTTCAGGTAACGGCATTACCCCATCGACTCGTGGAAAGAAGAATTGGTTTGAGCTTATGCTTTATAGGAATGCACATTGGAGGCAATGCATTTTGCAATTTTTGATTTGTCGAATTTGACAAGATTTTAACCAAACATTTATTGTCTGTATTTTGTAATTTACTGATATTTTTTTCTTGATTTAAAAGAACCTTTTAAGAATAAATGTTCATCCACTCGTTTCGTTTATTTGACGCTTGAGCTTAATACCCTGAATCTAGCCGCTCCTGTGTCTAATTGATGTGTGTTTTTATTTTTAAATGCATATGTACTATTTTTGATATTAAATACTTTATCCGAATTTGTATATGGTACGAGCTCGGGTTATATAAATTGCGTAATTCAACTTAATAGTTCGATTTTATTCCTAATTGTGTTTGAGCTTTGTTGTTAGTCAAACAACCTTAAATTAGATCCAAACAAATAAATCAGTTTTGACGTTGTAAAAGAACTGTAGATAAATAAATTTTGAATTTCATTTAAGGTAAACAAGATCATTAAACTGTTCTTGCTTTCTTGTTTTGGTCACTAAACTATTATTTTTAGTAAAATTGTCATTAACGTTATGTTTCTTTCTTATTTTAGTCACTAAGATTACTTTTTTTCCTGTTTTGATCACTAAAATATTATTTCTTTTATGTTTTGGTCACTAAACTATTGTTTTTTTGTGAGTTTTTCAACGCACGGTGACCAAAATAAAAAAAACAATACTAGTGATGCTTTTGATTGAAATAATAGTTTGGTGACTAAAATAGAAAAGTGAAAATAGTTTAGTGACCAATGGTATTATTTTAAATTTATTTATGATTAAATAAAATGATATTGGATTTTTTTATTACATAGATATGTATTATATTTCTAAAGCAAATGTAAAGATTCACATACATACAAACATGAATATTTTTTACCATGATCAATTAATGGATCTTTAGATTAAATTGAATTTTGATTTTATTATCAATATATAAATACTGTAATAATGATTTATTTTATTTTGGTAGACCATTAATTCTCCATTCGCTCCAATTCTTCTTACAAACAATATTTACGTATGAATGCATGCAATTAAAGAATAACACATTAGAACTCAACAAATATTTTAATGAAAAATGAATTATGTTCATAGTAATAAATACGGGCTCAAATTGTTAGGCTTACGAACCATTATGAAAAAGTTATAAGTATTTATGAACAAATATGAATTTTATACCATTCAAAGAATAACGATTTTTTTTTCTTTATACAAATTTAAAACGCGTTAGTACAAATCATGCAACTCTGATTCTATTCATTTTATCTCTCGTCTCCTTTCCCTTTCTCGATCTGTTTTCTTCTTCCGTACAACAATGGCTTCTCTGAAAACCCCATCGCTTTCTCTTTCCCATGTATCACACCTCCGATCTTCTTTTCCCGCCACCTTCCCTAATAACCTCCGTTTTTCCCGCTCCCAACCGCAAAGCAACACCTTTTTGATCATTGCCGTCGCTCCCGGTTTGTCCTCCAAGAAGCCAAACGTAGTACGCAGCCCTGCCCCCTGTTCGTCATCATCATCACCATTACCCGGTTCGAGCTCCAAGAAGCCAACCGTACTCGTCGCCGAGAAGCTCGGCGAGGCCGGTTTAGCGTTGCTCAGACAGCACGCCAACGTCGACTGCTCTTATAACCTCTCTCCCGAAGAGCTCCGGGCCAAGATCGATCAATGCGACGCCTTGATCGTCCGCAGTGCCACCAAGGTCAACCGTTCCGTTTTCGAATCTTCTGGCTGGAGATTGAAGGTCGTTGGGAGAGCTGGCGTTGGGATCGATAACGTTGATCTGGCTGCAGCCACCGAGCATGGTTGTTTGGTCATCAATGCTCCGACGGCCAACACGATTGCGGCGGCGGAGCATGGGATCGCGCTTTTGGCTGCCATGGTGTCACAGGCTTAGCCTTTAGTTCACTCGGTCGCTAAGTCGTGCGGCACTTGAAAATGACTCTTCCCGATCAAGTCAGCCTTTTCTCTCGATTGATCTGCTCAAAATAAGCAAGCAACACATTAGTCCCGCGCCACAAAACCATTCTTCAAGCCATGGTCGAAACCGTGGGGCATAGCGGATGCACACAGTCGACCCCCAGCTTCCCCGTAGGAAAGAAAAACGGTTTTTATTTTATTAGAAAAAAGAAACATCGGGTTACATTAGAAAACTCACCCACACCATCGACTTGGGCGGTAGGGGCCGCCTCGATGGTGTGTAGGATACATACCTTTACCAGTGGATCAGCCCAAATTCTGCCGACTGTCCACCCCCTACACATATACGAAAAAAACATTATAGAAATGACCTGATTAAACATTCTATTGTTTGAAATGAGGACACTATTTCCTAACTAAAGAAATAATTGAAAACAAAGACTCTTCTTCCTAAAAACATTGATGTGCTTGAAAATGGGGCATGGTATAAGTGACTCGGTTGTGGCCCCGGGACTCGGTTGTGACACCATATGAGGGGATGGCCACAACATCCTCCCCCACCTAACATGTCGACGCCCTCGTCGGCTGAGCTGCAAGGAACTCCTCGATTTTCTGCTTGAACGCCTTTAGGTCATGATCTCTCTCCCAACTTGTCTCTTCGGCTCCGAGACCTTCCCACTTGACCAGGTACTCACGAACAGGCTTCTTCTTGGACACCGTAACAAACCTATCAGCAAGGATGGGGGTTTGGTACAGATGGGGCCCCGATCACTCTATCCTCGGCTAACATCTGAAGCGCTCGCATGAAAAGGCTTCAAGTTGCTCACATGGAACACAGGGTGAACTTTCATCCATGAGGGCGGCTTGATCTTGTATGAGTTATTCCCAACTTTGGCCACAATCAGTACTGGTCCTTCGTACTTTCGCACCAACCGCCGATCTCTATTCCGTAAGAACCGCAATTGTTCTGCCATAAGCTTCACAAGCACTATATCGCCAACTTTGAACTGCAGGTCCCTTCGGCCACGATCCGCCCACTTCTTCATATATTTTGCAGCTTTCACTAGATAAGCCCGAGCAATCTCTGTATTTTGGCGCCACTCCTTTGAGAAATTAAAAGCTCGGGGACACTTTCCTTTGTATGACTCTAGAGTGGTGTGTGGAAGCCGCGGCTGCTGACCTGTCACAATTTCAAAGGGGCTTTTATTAGTAGCAGAACTCTTTTGTGAATTAAAACAAAGTTGTGCCACATCCAACAATGAAGGCCAATTTTTCTGGTTGGCCTGGATAAAATGCCTTAAGGACTCTTCTAACAACCCATTAAAGCGCTCCGTCTGCCCATTCGTCTGGGGATGATAACTTGATGACAAATTCAGTTTAGATCCTAACATCTTGAATAACTCTCTCCAGAAATTTCCAGTGAACCGATCATCCCTGTCACTAACAATATCTTGTGGGACACCCCAATACTTCACCACATGTTTAAAGACTAACCGAGTTGTCTCCTCCGCCGAACAATATTTGGGGGCAAGGATAAATGTAGCATATTTTGAGAACCGATCCACCACCACAATGACAGCTCCAAGATCCCCCACCCGAGGCAAGCTCACTATAAAGTCGAGTGAAATGCTCTCTCAAGGCCGTGCTGGCACTGGCAATGGCTCCAACAACCCTGAAGTCTTTTGTCGATCCACTTTATCTTGCTGGTAAATAAGGTAAGTCTTGGTATAGTCCATAATATCTTGTCGCATGTGAGGCCAATAATATCCTTGTTCCAACAGGGCCAGAGTACGCCGCCAACCTTGGTGACCTGCCCATGGAGTGTCATGGCATTCACACAGTAGTTTTTGTCTAAGTTCTCCCGCTCTCGGGACATACATACGCGGACCTTTTGTCATTAGGATCCCATTCTCTACCCAAAAGGTCTTCGATTGGCCACTTTCCACCATCATCAATATTGCCATCCATCTGCGGATTCTTTCCCATGTTCTCCATTATGAGTTCCCGGATGTCATTCGTCACCCTACTAGCTGATATAGGAGCAATCAATCTAAGGGTCGCCAGATCAGCCCTTCGACTTAACGCATCAGCTACCTGATTCTTCTTCCCAGCTTTATGCTCAAAACTGAAATCAAACTCCGCTAGGCGCTCTTGCCATCTCGTTTGCCTTGCCGACAGTTTTAGTTGTGTCAGAATATGACTAGCAGCTGTGTTGTCTGTTTTAACAACAAACTTTGAGCCCAGCAAATAATGCCTCCAAGCCTTGAGACAATGGATCACGGCTAGAATTTCCTTTTCTTGAGTTGCATATCTCGTCTCGGCACCACTCAACTTTCGACTCTCAAAGGCCACAGGGTGACCACCCTGCATGAGTACTCCCCCTATGGCAAAGTCAGATGCATCAGTTTCAACTTCCATTGGTTTCTCAATGTCTGGTAATACTAGGACTGGGTCGTTCATCACAACAGTTTTTAGTCCCTCAAAAGCATCTTGACACTCTTTAGACCAGACCCACTTCTCACATTTCTTTAACAAATTGGTAAGTATAGCTGTCATCTGAGAGTAGCCTTTGACAAACCGTCTATAATAGTTAGCTAATCCCAAGAATGATCTGAGCTCATTGACACTCTTTGGAGTCGGCCATTCTTGGATCGCCTTTACTTTTTCCTCATCCATTCGAACATGTCATTCCCAACGATGTGTCCTAGGAACTTAATTTGAGTTTGGGCAAAAGCACATTTCTCCCTTTTAACAAATAGTTGATTATCTCTGAGCCTCTGCAACACTAGCCGCAAATGGTTTTCATGATCTATCAAAGAGGAACTATATACCATTATATCATCCAAGTATATCACCACAAACTTGTCCAGAAAATCATGGAACACCTGGTTCATCAAGGTGCAAAAGGTTGCAGGCGCATTGGTTAGCCCAAATGGCATCACAAGAAACTCAAATGCCCCATATCGAGTAACACAAGTTGTCTTCGGTTCATCTCCCTCGGTCACTCTTACCTGATGATACCCCGATCGAAGATCCAGCTTTGTAAAATATTTCGTGCCACTTAGCTGGTCGAACAAGTCCGCAATTAAGGGGATGGGATACTTGTTTCGGACAGTCACCTTGTTCAGGGCTCTATAGTTCACACACAATCTCAAGCTCTCATCATGTTTCTTCTGGAACAACACGAGTGCCCCAAATGGCACTTTAGATGGTCGAATAAACCCAGCTTTTAACAGTTCATCAAGTTGTTTCCTCAATTCAGCTAATTCCATAGGGGACATACGGTACGGACATCTCGCAGGAGGTTTGGCACCGGGGACCAGTTCAATCCCATGATCCACCGTCCTTCGAGGAGGGAGCCCTTCTGGCAACTGATATGGCATGACATCTTTATAATCCTCCAACACTCTCAGAATCCCACTTGGTATCCCTTCAAGGGTCGACTCCCCATGTAGAATAGGTAATACGACAAAAGAAGGTTCCCCCTTCTTCACTCATTTCTTAAATTGCATTGCTGACAGCATCTTTCTACTCCTTGGTAGAATGGTAGCGGGTACCACCCCCGGGCAATCCCCTAGAAACAATAGGCAGCTCGCAGCAGGGACGGGGATGGCCTGGGCTTTTGTCATGAAATCTAGTCCCAACACAACATCAAAATTGTCCATAGGGGAAACAGTGAGATCCACGCTTTCCTCCTAGGACCCAAGCTTGGCTTTCACCATCTTAACACTTCCAAAAATTACGACGGCAGCAGAATTAACTGCTTTCATCTGTCCCACATCTCTAGTAATTGTTAAACCGCATCTCTTGACTTCCTCAGGTGAGATAAAAGTATTTGTTGCTCCCGTGTCAATTAGAGCCCTAGTCGCCTTCCCATTTATCACCAAGTCCACGTACATCAAGCCCTTTCCTTGTTCCTTCTTTATGTTGTCCAATTGAGATTGTAATGTACTCAGAAAACGAATGGACCCAACCCTGGCCAAATCGGTCTCACTATTCTCTGTAGGTGGGTTAGAGAGTGTGTCCTCAGGCCGTGAAATTTCCAAAGCACTCAATGCACCCCTATGTGGGCACTCAGCCACGCGATGAGGCCCCTTACACATGAAGCATGCTAGGGGTAGCCTATTTGGTCCATTCCTCGGCGTAAAGCCACCATTCCCCCTATTCTGCACTGGTTCCTTGTTTGGAAGTCCTCTCCCGGCTCCCCAAGTTATCGGCATCTCCCCTCTAGCCGTCTTACTCCCATTACCTGCATGGTTATTGCTCCCACTAGTTGGGGCCTTGCGTTTGTTTGAGCCATCACTGTAATCGTTAAGCCGCTCAACAGCCGCCATAGCAGCGACTACATTCTGCACCCGTTGTCTTTGAATCTCATTTCTAGCCCATGGCTTTAGGCCCTCAAGGAAAGCAAACATCTTGTCTTTCTCCGACATGTCCTTGATATCCAGCATCAATGCAGCAAACTCTCTCACATAATCACGAATAGTCCTAGTATGGGTCAAATCCCTCAACTTCTTCCGAGCATTATACTCCACATTCTCCGGAAAGAAGGTAGCTATTAATTCTCGTTTCAACTCGTCCAACTTTTAATAGAACACACGCCATTTATGAACTTGGACCTCCACCACAATTTGGCATCCCCTGACAAGTACATAGAAGCCATCGAGACCTTGTCTTCCTCTATACTGTGTGAGTAGCCCGAAAGTATTGTTCAATATCAAACAAGAAATTTTCAAGCTCTTTGGCATCCCTGTTCCCTCATACCGCTGAGGCTCAGAGACCCTATTCCTCTGGTCCCTTTCTATGGTCACCAAATTTCCCACAGCCACTTCAATCAAATTAATTTGAGCCTTAAGCTCATCTATCTCATACTTCAGAGTACTCATTGCCTCCTTTGTCTCATCAGTGAGGTGTTTCACCATGTGAGCCAACTCCTGATGAGAAACTTAAATCGCTCGAACTCGTTCGTTGGTCACCACATGAGCCCTCAGGGCCGCCACCGCAGCTTCTAGCCACCTCAGTTCTCGGGACGACTCTTGGCCCCTGATGCTTACGCGTAGTCACCATCCCTGAATCGACTCTAACCACACTAGTTCCTGCACAGGAAGAATAATAAGCACCACAATGCCTATTAATAACTCAGCACCACTGTGCTTCAAGAGGGAGTAAGCACCATTGTGCTTTCCCATTAAAACTAGGCACCACTGTGCATAAGAAGCAAGAGAGCACCACTGTGCATCAAGAGGGGATAAGCACCACTGTGTTTTCCCAATAAAAAAACTAGGCACCACTGTGCACAAGAAGCAAGAGAGCACCACTGTGCATCAAGAGGGGATAAGCACCACTGTGATTTCCCAATAAAAAACTAGGCACCGCTGTGCTTGAACAAATAAAAAATTGAGCACCACTGTGCCACAATTATTAAAAAGAACCTTTGTGCTATTTATTACGCATCTCTGTACTTTTCACCACAATGAACAGACAACACCACGCCCGAAATTGAGTGCGACAACCTTGCTCGGATACCACGTGTCACGGCCTTAGCCTTTAGTTCACTCGGTCGCTAAGCCGTGCGGCACTTGAAAATGACTCTTCCCGATCAAGTCAGCCTTTTCTCTCGATTGATCTGCTCAAAATAAGCAAGCAACACATTAGTCCCGCGCCACAAAACCATTATTCAAGCCATGGTCGAAACCGTGGGGCATAGCGGATGCATACAGTCGACCCCCAGCTTCCCCGTAGGAAAGAAAAACGGTTTTTATTTTATTAGAAAAAAGAAACATCGGGTTACATTAGAAAACTCACCCACACCATCGACTTGGGCGGTAGGGGCCGCCTCGATGGTGTGTAGGATACATACCTTTACCAGTGGATCAGCCCAAACTCTGCCGACTGTCCATTGTTTGAAATGAGGACACTTTTTCCTAACTAAAGAAATAATTGAAAGCAAAGACTCTTCTTCCTAAAACATTGATGTGCTTGAAAATGGGGCATGGTAAAAGTGACTCGGTTGTGGCCCCAGGACTCGGTTGTGACACCATGTGAGGGGATGGCCACAACACATGGCACGTAACGTGGCTCAAGCTGATGCTTCCGTCAAATCTGGTGAAAATGCATTGATTGGATCGAATTTTAATATATGTTAATTAAATCTGCCAAAAGATTATATGTACTTTATTATTATGATGTAGGGAAGTGGCAAAGGAGCAAGTACGTTGGTGTATCCTTCGTCGGAAAAAGACTCGCCGTCTTGGGTTTCGGAAAGGTCAAATGGGAATTAGCCCGGCGAGCCAAGGGACTCGAAATGTATGTTATTGTACATGACCCTTATGCCTCGGCGGATCGTGCTCGTATTATTGGTGTCGAGCTAGTCGGCTTGAAGGAGGCCATAACGACCGCGGATTTTCTCTCTTTGCACATGCCTCTCACCCCTGCTACGTCAAAGATGCTCAATGTCGAGGCATTCGCTAAGATGAAAAAATGTGTTCGCATCGTCAACGTCGCTCGCGGCAGAGTGATCGATGAAGACGCTCTTTGGAGGGCATTGAATCGCGGGATCGTAGCTCAAGCTGCTCTTGATGTTTTTACCGATGAGCCACCTACTAAGGATAACAAGTTGGTGCAGCATGAGAAGGTTATGTCACTCCGCATCTCGGTGCCAGTACGATGGAGGCTCAGGTAAGATGATTGTTCGAGCGAAGTATCCAAGTTTTGATTGTTTCCGATTGAGATCACTGATTGAAGCATTGGTATGTCTATGTAGGAAGGAGTGGCTATCGAAATCACTGAAGCTGTTGTTGGTGCATTGAAAGAGGAACTTGCTGCAACTTCTGTCAATACGCCAATGGTTCCTGCTGGGGTACAATGACTTCCGTCACATTCCAGTTTTCTGTTCTTATGTTCAATTCTTCACGATCGCCGCTAAAATTAGCTATTCTTCCGTTGCAGGTTATAAATTAGTTGAAACCATATGTCGAACTTGCCGAGAAACTCGGGAGGCTGGTTGTCCAATTGGTAGCCGGTGGACGTGGTGTTAAAACTGTTAAAGTGTTGTACACTTCCTCTAAAGCTGAACTCGATACGTGGTTGCTCCGAGCGATGATCACCAAGGGCATAATCTAGTCGATTTGCAATATTTTCGTGAACTTGGTCAATGCCGATTACACAGCTAAACAGAGAGGACTAAGGATCTCAGAGGAATGCATCTATTTAGACTGTTCATCCGAGTATCCATTGGAGTCTATTAGAGTTCAGATCGCCGATGTGGATTCAAAATTCGCCAACTCCAAATCATCGACCAACAAGATCGTAGTCGAAGGACGGGTGAAGGGCAAAATTCCGCAGTTGACGAAGGTAGGGTCATTCGGAGTGGATGTGAGCTTGGAAGGTAGTATCATACTATGCACACATATAGATCAACCGGGTATGATCGGTAAGGTTGGACGTATTTTGGGTGAAGAAAACGTTAACGTGAGCTTCATGAGCGTCGGGAGGATTGTTTCGAGGGCGCACGCCCTGATGGCCATAGGAGTCGACAAGCAACCAAGGAAAGAAACGTTGAAGAGGATTGGTGAAGTCCCTACCATTGAAGACCTTGTTTACCTTAAGTTGTAGGATTGCTGCATCATTAGCAATCACCGTGTCCTTTTCTTCATTGCATAGGTTTTTTGTCGGAAATTGTTTGCATGCTTTGTGCTGCTCAATTTTGAAATTTGTCTTTCAAAAATTATTTGAATAAAATTTTAGCGTATATCAGAATCTGATTTTCATTTATATTTGTGTGGATTCAAATATATGTCGGTGGGGAAGACAACGAAGCGGGATTTTGGCCGTCCCGGCCTCAATCCAAAATTTAGACATCTAAATCCGATTCTGATTCGATTCTAATTTTATTATAATTTAACTAGACCTGGCGCAATACAAGCATATTCTGACATAAAAAACTAAACAAAAAAACCTGGTTAGATATGTTCCGAACCGGATAAATTAATAAAAATATTTAATATAGGGATATGATCTACTTAAATTATATCAAATTTAATTAATTTTACACTAATTTATAATTATTGGATAAATAAAATGATGATAAATATATTATACGAAGATAATTACTATTTAAAATCATTTTTTTTATTTTAGTAAATATGCCAAACGGACTGGTCCTGATCTCTAAGATTTTAACAAAAGTCAAAATTGATCCAACCCGTCCCAATTACAAAACGTAAAACCCCGACCATGATCTAAAAAATTCTTCATTCCTAAATGTAGAAAATTAAGGGGTAAATGGACAAAGCATTCCACGAACTATTTGTGAACTGTTCGTATAACGTTCGTTTATTAAGCTAAATAAATGAGTATTGATAAAAATTTTATATTCGTTTAATAAATGAAAGAACACAAACATGGGTGTGTTCGGTGCATTTATGTTCAAGAACAAGGGTTCTCCTTTTCTTTCCTTTTATTTTTTTACTTTTTAAATATTAATGAAGGTAGGGACTAAATTGAACACAAGGTAAAATTTGAAGTTCAAAACATGTTAGCAAATATATAAACGAACATGTTTGTAAAACTTAAAAAAAAACGTGTTTGCGAACGTTAAATGAACATATTCATGAACATTAAATAAACATATAAACTATCATGTTTGTGAATGATAAACGAACATATTCGTGAACATTAAACAAGCGATTGCTCCGAACATATTCGCGAATGTTAAACAAACATGTTTGCGAACGTAAAATGAACATATCCAAAAACATTAAACAAACATTCGCGAACGATAAACGAATGATTGGTCTGAACGTACAAACGAACATGTTCGCGAACGTTAAACAAACGGACACGAACACTTTCAAAAATAAACAAACGAATATAAAAACGATATTAAAAATTTAAACGAACATGAACCGAACATGAACAAAGCTTTATTCGTTTACACCATTGGAGAAAATGTCAGCCTACGACGTCGTTTATTATCCATTCAATAGCCAATAATAATCTCCCCAAATGGCTCCCAATTAGGTTTTAAGCACTCACTCGGTCACTCTCCAACACATCAAAGCTCTTCAATTTCTAGGGTTTTTGGGATTTTCAGAACAAAAAAACATGGAAGGAGCTTCGTACCAGCGGTTCCCAAAGATCAAAATCCGCGAACTTAAGGACGACTACGCGAAATTCGAGCTTCGCGACACAGACGCCTCCATGGCCAACGCCCTCCGCCGCGTTATGATCGCCGAGGTCCCCACCATCGCAATCGACCTCGTCGAAATCGAAGTCAACTCATCCGTCCTCAACGACGAGTTCATCGCACATCGACTCGGCCTCATCCCTCTGACCAGTGAACGCGCCATGTCGATGCGATTCTCCCGTGATTGTGACGCCTGCGACGGTGACGGCCAGTGTGAGTTCTGCTCCGTCGAGTTTCATCTTCGTGCGAAATGCATGAGCGATCAAACCCTCGATGTCACTAGCAACGATCTCTACAGCTCCGATCACACGGTTGTTCCCGTTAATTTCACCGATTCTGCTGACTACGATTCTTCTGAGCAAAGGTATTTAGGGTTAAGAATGGTAAAGTGTTATTAATTTAGGGAGAGACCAGCTGGTTGAATGTATGCAATTTTTGAAAATCTGAATTCATTTATTATCCACATTAGATATGAATATTACTATCTGAATATGAATTGATTAGATTATCCACTGGATATTTAAATCTGCTAAAAATTGGCGTTTAGTAAGTTAATAAACTTGTTCTTTGCAAATATGGATATCAATGTTTCAAATAATATTTGTGTTTGAATATTATAATTACTATCTACTGTAGATTTAGAGCAAATGTGGATATTATTCTCGGAAATTCATTATCCAAATCCCTTTTTGTGAATAGTGATTCAGATTCAAATATCATTATCCAAATCTGCTTTACCTAATTTACTTTGCATAGGCTTTCTAGTTTTGCATAATTATAGGAAGTGATTGTTTACTTTCAGGGGGGTTATCATTGTGAAATTGCGGCGAGGGCAAGAGTTGAGGCTGAGGGCAATTGCAAGGAAGGGGATAGGGAAAGATCATGCAAAATGGTCACCGGCTGCAACTGTGACTTTCATGTATGAACCTGAGATTCATATCAATGAGGATATGATGGATGCCTTGTCGCTTGAGGAGAAGCAAAGCTTTGTGGAGAGTAGTCCCACTAGAGTCTTTGGCATTGATCCTAATACCCAACAGGTTCTCCTTCTCTTGCTTCTTCATTATATTATCAAACTAGGTTATAGATTGTTAAAAGAAATTGTTCTGGTAATAGAATTACTGTCTACATCATCGAGGTCCTTGCCACGTTCCTAGTTTGCATGAGTTGAAACATTTATCTAGATATGTTTCTTATGGAATCCCCTATGATGTAACTTTAAGTTTGTGGTCATGAAGATGTTAATGGAAGTTGGGCTTTGGATTTGATTCTTGGATTGGGGTTTGTGCCATAACCACCCTGTTCTCATCTCATATTCTAGAAACTGAGCTGACAAATTATATTGACTTATTGGGTGCACCCTTTGCTCGAATGAGTCCCCTTGTGCTACTACGGTCGTGTTGAAAACAAAAATTTTCTTGTTTCCATTAGAATTCTCCAATCATACGATAGTCGAATATTACATTGAAGCATTAGGAAATAGTTCTTCAGATGAGATTATTATCATCAAATTCACTGTTTGATGGTTATTCTGACTTGCTTGATGTTAAATGACATGTTCTTTGAATGCATTGTTTTGGTCCCTATATCCCAAGCCAAAATTTAGAGGTTATTCAATTTTACTGCTGCTGCTAACTTTAGTTTTTTTTTGTGTGTGTGTGTGTGTTTTTCTTGGTTGAAAACAGGTTGTGGTTGTTGATCCTGAGGCATATACCTACGATGATGAAGTGCTAAAGAAAGCTGAAGCTATGGGCAAGCCGGGCCTTGTGGAGATATATGCGAAAGAAGACAGTTTCATTTTTACTGTTGAATCCACCGGTGCTATCAAAGCTTCTCAGATGGTTCTGAATGCCATAGAAATCCTTAAACAGAAGCTCGATGCAGTTCGCCTGTCCGAGGATACGGTGGAAGCCGATGATCAGTTTGGTGAACTAGGTGCCCACATGCGAGGAGGTTGATCCGCTTGTAAAAAGGAATCGATAGCTTTCGTAAATGGCATGTTTTTCATGTTACGGACTGCATCTCGTTTAAAACTCTTCGGATCTGTAGGTACAAAATTGACTACTTTTGTTTTTCCTAATCCAATTCTTCATTTAGAATCCTTTGAACCAATGGATAGCAAATGATTTAGCTTGTATTTGTCTAATTGCCAAGTTTTAATCACCTTCTTTGCCATTCCAAATGTTAATCTTGGAGGGGGGATATTATTCCAAATATTTAGGGTTTGGGTTCAGGGTTTATCCTTTTTCATATAGCAAAATGTAAAGGGACTCTTCAAATAAGGCCCTCAGATCGTGTTTTTATAATTTTGACTTGAAATTTTTTTAAATAAAGTTTGAATTCTAAAAAAACTTGAACACAACCTCCTAAGTTAAAAAACTTGACTCAAATCTTATTTTTACAATTTTTGACTCGAAATTTTTTTAAATAACGTTTGAAATTTAAAATGGTGCTCAAATAATTCAAAATTTTTAATAATTAGTAAATCAGTTTTTAAGTTCAAATAAATTTTTCAATTTTGTTTGATATATGGATCTTGCATATGAAAAATATAAAGAAATATATATATTATATATTTATAGAAAGTTATTTAAATAGAAATCAATTAGTATTATAATATTATAAATATTTATAATAAATTTTGAATAGAAACTTAAACAACTCAAATTAAAAAAAAATCATATAAAAATAAGTCATAAATTATGATTCGTCATTTTCGATTTTTATCTAATAGTCATTCCTACCTTGCGCCGGCGAAGTCCAAAACACGAGCCTAATCATCGTACTTTGAACCCAACTTTTCACTAAAATAGACTTGTAAACAAAAACATTAATGTAAAAAAATAATATTTTATTATTATCTTGAATGATCTAAACCCATAAAAGAAAAAGAAAATATGTAAGATTGTAGTCCCGAGCCATGAACAGAGATTTCCACCTCTCCTCATTTAGTCGTTTATTATTTATTATCGTTACTATAAATATATATTAATTCTTTGATTAAATTAGTCTCACGAGTCAAATAATTTTAATTCGATCAATAAATTTATGACTAAATAGTAACCAAATCTCAGTTCAACCGATTCGGTCCAACGATATCATGTTTATTCAAGATCAATTATTTCATACGTATATGTGTGTATGTATATGTGTATGTGTAGATGTATAACTTCATTCAATGTAGAGAATGGAGAAGATTGAAGGCATAATTGCTGTAGCGTCCCTCGTAGGGATATTATGGTTGGAAGGTTTAATGGAGTTCCATAATTCCAAGGACATGGGTTGTCGTTGTCCTAAGCAGGGGGAACCGAACAGGTGGCGATGAACCATTTGCACCATCCACGGCTTCTGGGGTTCCAGTATTTCGAGTCAGTCTTATTTAGTATGTTAGATAGGGTTGTTTAATTATCGACCCCAACAATGTGTAATGACCCGTAACCAAACCAAACTAAACCCAAACCAAACCCGGTTCAAACCCATAACTCGACCCGAGCCCAAATCCGGATCCGACCCGGTAACCAAAAACCCAAAAAACCTAACCCTAAGATGAACATGCCGCCACCACCACCCTCCACTACTGCCGTCGTTCTCCTCCACTACCGCCGTCACCATCTCCGGCAATCCAATCCCGAAATGCTAAATCTAACCCTAAACACAAAATAACCAAAAAATCAACCCTAAAATAACCTAACATAATCTGACAACTTAAACCAAACCCTGCCACCCCTCCCATACTTGCACCGTACCACCCGAGCTGTTGAACCATGCCCTGCTACCCTCAAATTCGGCTCTCCCATCACCATATCTGCATCAACAGATTAAAGAAAAGGGGGAGTTGTTATTTTGGTTTATTAAAACCGGAAGAAAATGTAAATCGGGGGGAGGGATTTCGGGATATTAAAAAAAACAAAGAGAACTTGGGGGTTTTCGGATTCCGAAATCAAAGAAAAAATTGTAAGGAGATTTGAATGAATCAATAATTTTTTTGAACTTTGTTCTAGTTTGAAATCAAAATTTTTCTTTTGTTTTTATTTATTCGAATCAAATTTCTTTAAAAAAGAGGGACGAAGGATATTTCGAATCATACATGTGAGTTGGTGGAGGCCGCTGAGCAAGGGTGTCTTCGAACACCGAGGAGAGGCCGACGATGACCGGTCTTGGTGGCGAGCCGACCGTAGCTTCAGATGAGGCGGCACCGACGCTGTGAGTTGAGAGAAAGAGGGTTGAGAGAAAGAAAAGTTTGGAATAATTTTTTAGGGTTTCTTTTATCTTGTTCGAAATGAAAAAATGACCCTTTAATATTGTTTTCAAACCGACCATGAAATGACGCCGTATTAGCATGCCCAACCCGCGGTGACCCGTTGACCCGGGGAGGATCCGCATTTTTGGTTAAGGGGCAAATTACGTGCCTAGTCGCTCCCTTTCTTCCCTCTTTTCATTTCTGCCCATGGAATAATCCCGCATATGGTCCCCGTATTTGTTATGCGTTTTTAATATCGCCCATTTGTGCTTTATTTGTGTCTTTTATTTTGCATTTTGTTCAATTTTAGTCACTGCTCTACTTGGTATTTAACTTTTAGCACTTTTCTCTTATGTCATTTATATTTCTGCCAATGCATTTTATATTTTGATCATTTTAGTCTTGTAATATATATGTTTCTCATGCCATGTAATTTAGTGTTTGTGCATTTTAGTCCTTAAGTTGTTATTTCCATGTTGTTTTATGCATGTTAGTATAAATCATTGGCTATTGCTATCATTATTATCATTGTTATTATTATCATATTTTATGTGTTAGATTAATATTTATGTTTGTATGTTTTAGAGTAGCATTTTATTTATGTTGGGTTTGTTTTTCATGCGTTAGATTAGTATTTTATTATATTAGTATTCATCTATATTTTTATTGCATTTTATGTTTGCCATGTTTTAAGTCGCATATCGAGATATATTTTGTCAATGCGGTGCCCTTTTATCCGAGCGTAAATGGGGCCAATATCGGGCGTAGTGATAGTGGTTGGGCGTTTACTCTCGTATAACGGAGCCTTTAAAATCTATTCGCGTTTATAACCAAATTTTAATTTAATCACCACTTTAATCCGGAAAGTCTAATATTAATAAAGCGGTAATTATTAAAGTACCATTTTTGGGCGGTGTGGGGGTGCTAATCCTTCCCCATCCGTAACCGACTCCCGAACCCATCAATTTTAAATCTCTGGTTTTTACGGTGTCCGACCTACCTAAGTGGCCGATGGCGACTCCATTTTTAAATAAAACACGGGTTTTTTCTAAAATCACGCGGAAGACATTATTTTCAAAACAAAATAAAAAGCCACTTTCTTTTTTTAGCGAGAGGGACATCGCTACAGATGGCGACTCCGCTGAGGACATTTTTTGGTTTTCAAAAATAAGGGAGTCGAGCTTTTTTCAAATAGTTACCGCTTTATTAATATCGGAAATTCCGGATTAAAGAGACTATTAAACTAATATTCGGTTATAATTGCGCGTTTATTTTAACGCATTTAAAATATGGCATATAAACCAGTTTTTTAAGTGGGGGGAAAACGCTAATGCTTTCGTGGAGATATCGTTCTCCCGTGTAGGCCTAGCAAGTACCTTCGGGGCTCGAGTACCTTATGCTTTCGTAAGGATATCGTTCCTTCGTGCAGGCATAAGCGAATGGGTCCCCCTGAATTGAACCCGGTTAAAAGGAGCCTATAATGTGTGATGATCGGGGGCCTTGCTACTCTTAGTAGAGGACAGCAAGGACAATTCCGGTACCTCTTAGCACCAAAACTGCATATAGTTAGCTGTAGGAGCCAATCCTTTAGAGCCATGTAAAGCTCTGCCCGGTTAGTGGTCACCCTATTTAGGCTCTGGTGCCTTATTTATGTACAGTTTTTTACTCTATTTTTGTCATATTTATCATTTGTTTTATTTAATCATTCGATACTACCTCGTTTCATTTTCATCACATCAATTTCATCTGCATCATTGCACAACATCATCAAAATCTTAATTTTGCATTGCACTCACATAAATCATTTTGCATTTAAGACAGTTTGCATATAGACGCGTCAATTTTAAAATCGGTCATCGGGATGTCCCGCGTCATTAATACCAGAGAAAGCAAAGTCGGCCAATTCAGCACCATTACCAAACCTCCACAAGAACTCAGTCTGGGGGCATCTCTCGACAAGTGCCAAATTTCAACACTCACCATTCACTCTCCATCACCAAAATTAACTCACCATCTCTCATCCTTCAGAAATCATTCACACTCACCATTTCCAACCGAAAACACAATAAAGTTTTTTCCATCCCCACTACCATCGCTACCCATCAACCAAAATACTTGAACAGAGAACCCCTCATTTCACGGCCTGAACCCTTATGTTTGAGTCATTTTGAACTCTCAACTTACCATCACCCGAAAACCAAGCCCTTCAACTCTACCATTCTACCCAAAGCCATTCAAAAAACTGAAAGCCGAGCAAACCTTTGCTACCCTTCTTTTGGAATCATACATCCACATATTTTACAAACATTATGCCTCTAAAAAGGTCCCAGTCCGGGGGCATTCTGTCCCAAGGTCCAACCTTCATTACCGAGTCAAACTCTCACATCCTTTACCACAATCTGCAAAACTGCACCTAATCCAAAATAATAATAATGAGCTGCCATGAACCAACACACTATTTATGAACCCAACTTAGGGGCAACAAAATCCGCATTCAAAGTGTCAAATTCAAGAGCAGTTTCAGACGACAACATAGGATGAACAAAATGTTGGGGCATGCACCCTGATGAAAGACTCAGATGAAAGCTGATTGAACCTAGGACAAAGTCGAGGCACCGCCGCATGAAAAACCCAAGATCCTGACGAGACCAATAATAAGTCAAGGGCATCCCTTTGTGGGAAAGAAAAATCATATCACTTTCCAGCATTTAGTTGCATTCATCTAGCATTAAATCATTTTTGCATACGTCATACATCTATGTTCAGTGCATACACTAAAGTCACCTTGCATTTAGGATAGACACATGCATTTAGGCATAAAATTCATGCATTTTTGCTTACAAAAAGGTTTAAAAAGAGACCGAACATCCTCAGCCATGGGGGCAACAACACGACAGCCAACCTTAGTCTTAGAGGAGGCCAAACACAAGAGGATGCTGGAACATCAATAAAAGGTAATAGTGACAAATTTTGTGAACGTTTACTGATTAATGTTTTTTTTTCATTTTCAGGTCATACCTCTCTGCCAGTAGAACACCAGAAGTAGCCTTTTTCAGATCTTGCCTTCATCATTGTTGATAGGCCAACAATTTCAAGATTTTGTTTTACCACTGATGGTGCAACAATATAGACATCCTGAAGATCTCGTTTCTCCGTTGATGGCACAACAGATCCGAACCTTTCCCCATGCAGATCGAATTTCTATTCAGGGCTTGTTTCTTCACTAACGGTGCAACCAAACCTAATTTTTCTCGAGTCTTACTTCTTTGTATAGTTCAAGAAAAAAGAAAAACTATCAAAAAAAGAGAGTTGAAAATTTTTGAAAAAAAGGAGAAAAAATCAGAAAAAAATCAATAGTCAAAAAAATAAAAATCAAAAAAATAAAAAGTTGAAAAAATAAAAAAAATAAAAATAATCAAAAGTTGAAAAAAACAAAAAAATAAAAAAAGAAGCGAAAAAGAAAAAAATGAATGAAAATTCAAAAGAAAATTTATCAACTTTCATCGTCCGATCTAGTCTCTCCGCTGATGGAGTGGCTAGGTACAAGCTATCATCGCCCTCAGATCATGCTCTCCGCTGATGGTGTAGCCGGTTCCAGGTCGTCATTGTCCAAACCAGTTCTCTGCTGATGGAGTGGCCAGGTACAAGCTCCTGTCGTCCTCAGATCCTGCTCCCCGCTGATGGTGTAGCCGGTTCCAGGTCGTCAATATCCAATCCAGTCCTCCGCTGATGGAGTGGCTAGGTACAAGCTATCGTCGCCCTCGGATCATGCTCTCCGCTGATGGTGTAGCCGGTTCCAGGTCGTCATTGTCCAAACCAGTCATCCGCTGATGGAGTGGTCGGGTCCAAGCTCCCGTCGTCCTCAGATCCTCCTCTCCGCTGATGGTGTAGCTGGTTCCAGGTCGTCATTGTCCAATCTGATCCTCCGCTGATGGAGTGGTCGGGTCCAAGCTCCCGTCGTCCTCAAATCTTGCTCTTCGCTGATGGTGTAGCCGGTTCCAGGTCGTTATTGTCCAATCCAGTCCTCCACTGATGGAGTGGCCGGGTCCAAGCTCCCGTCGTCCTCAAATCTTGCTCTTCGCTGATGGTGTAGCCGGTTCTAGGTCGTCATTGTCCAATCCAGTCATCCGCTGATGGAGTGGCCAGATCCAAGCTCCCGTCGTCCTCAGATCCTACTCTCCGCTGATGGTATAGCCGGTTTCAGGTCGTCATTACCCGATCCAGTCCTCCGCTGATGGAGTGGCTAGGTCCCAGTTGCTGCTATCCTACTTATCCGCTGATGGTGTAGTAGGGTTCCAGTTAATGTTCTGCTTCTCCGTTGATAAATCCAACTTTACTGATTTTCAAGTCCTTTTTATTAATGAAAAAGAAAAAAAGAGAAGAAAAAATCAAAAAAAGGAAAAAAGAAAAGAAAAAGAAGAAAAAAGAAAAAATCAAAAAAAAAGAAGAAGAAAATCAAAAAAGAAGAAAAAAGAAAAAAAGGAAAAAAGAAAAGAAAATGAAGAAAAAATCAAAAAAAGAAAAAGAAAAAAGAAAAAGGAAAAAATAAAAGAAAAAAGAGAAAGAAAAAAAATTAAAATTTATCAACTTTCATCGCCCGATCTAGTCCTCCGCTGATGGAGTGGCTAGGTCCAAGTTGCAGTCGTCCTTTGATCCTGCTCTCCGCTGATGGTGTAGCCAGTTCCAGGTCGCCATTATCCGATCCAGTCCCTCCGCTGATGGGGTGGTTGAATCCATGTTACCAACGTTCTCCGATCTTACTTCTCTGTTGATGGAGTAGTGGGGTCCAGCATCTATCTTTCGACCCGGTCTTCTCGTCAGTGTTGTAGCCAGGTCATTTTTACTCTCGTATTACCATAAAAAAACAAAAAAGAAAAACAAAAAAGAGGGGAAAAGTTGTCAGTTTTTGATCATGCATCCTCGTCAGTATTGCAACTGGATCAAATTTTGTAGACCCTGCCTCTTCGTCAGTGTTGCAGCTGGGTCAAATTTTCTTTAGGAACTAGCTCTTCATCAATAATGTAGCAAACCGTACTCATTTTGCTTCCCCAACAAACAACTCCTCATTTTAAAGGTTTTGCTTCCCCAAGAGTGACAAGGTGGATCAACCAAGACAAGAAAGAAGACCTGCATTAAGGAGAAAGAATATCTACTGAAGAAAGAAGACATACGTCAAGGGAAGATAACCAGCTAGACCGGATGAAACGGGTCAATTTTAGTCTTTGCTTCGTTGCCGTTACACAACAATAAGCAAAGAGGGGCAACTGTAATGACCCGTAACCAAACCAAACTAAACCCAAACCAAATCTGATTCAAACCCATGACTTGACCTGAGCCCAAACCCGGATCTGACCCGATAACCAAAAACCCAAAAAACCTAACCCTAAAATAAACCCGCCGCCACCACCACCCTCCACTGTCGCCGTCGTTCTGCTCTGCTACCGCCGTCATCATCTGCGGCAATCTAATCCTGAAACCCTAAATCTAACCCTAAACACAAAAATAACCAAAAAATCAGCCCTAAAATAACCTAACCTAATCTGACAACTTAAACCAAACCCTGCCACCCCTCCCATACTTGCACCATACCACCCGAGCTGTTGAGCCATGCCCTGCTACCCTCAAATCCAGCTCTCCCATCACCATATCTGCATCAACAGATTAAAGAAAATGGGGAGCTGTTATTTTGGTTTATAAAAACTGGAAGAAAATGTAGATCTGGGGGAAGATTTCGGGATATTAAAAAAAACAAATAGAACTTGGGGGTTTTCGGATTCCAAAATCAAAGAAAAAATTATAAGGAGATTTGAATGAATCAATAAATTTTTTGAACTTTGTTCTAGTTTGAAATCAAAAATTTTCTTTTGTTCTTATTTATTCGAATCAAATTTCTTTAAAAGAGGGACGAAGGATATTTCGAATCATACATGTGAGTTGGTGGAGGCCGCCGAGCAAGGGTGTCTTCGAACACCGAGGAGAGGCCACCGATGACCGGCCTTGGTGGCGAGCCGACCGTCGCTTCAGATGAGAGCGCCGCCGCCGCTGTGAGTTGAGAGAAAGAGGGTTGAGGGAAAGAAAAGTTTGGAATAATTTTTTAGGGTTTTTTTTATCTTGTTCGGAATGAAAAAATGACCCTTTAATATTGTTTTCAAACCGGCCATGAAACGACGCCGTATTAGCATGCCCGGCCCGCGGTGACCCGGGGAGGATCCGCATTTTTGGTTAAGGGGCAAATTACGTGCCTAGTCCCTCCCTTTCTTCCAGTTTTCATTTCTACCCATGGAATAATCCCGCATATGGTCCCCGTATTTGTTATGCGCTTTTAATATCGCCCATTTGTGCTTTATTTGTGTCTTTTATTTTGCATTTTGTTCAATTTTAGTCACTGCTCTACTTGGTATTTAACTTTTAGCACTTTTCTCTTATGTCATTTATATTTCTGCCCATGCATTTTATATTTTGATCATTTTAGTCTTGTAATATATATGTTTCTCATGCCATGTAATTTAGTGTTTGTGCATTTTAGTCCTTAAGTTGTTATTTCCATGTTGTTTTATGCATGTTGGTATAAATCCTTGGCTATTGCTATCATTATTATCATTGTTATTATTATCATATTTTATGTGTTAGATTAATATTTATGTTTATATGTTTTAGAGTGGCATTTTATTTATGTTGGGTTTGTTTTTTATGCGTTAGATTAGTATTTTATTATATTAGTATTCATCTATATTTTTATTGCATTTTATGTTTGCCATGTTTTAAGTCGCATATCGAGATATATTTTGTCAATGCGGTGCCCTTTTATCCGAGCGTAAATGGGGCCAGTATCAGGCGTAGTGATAGTGGTCGGGCGTTTACTCTCGTATAACGGGGCCTTTAAAATCTATTCGCGTTTATAACCAAATTTTAATTTAATCGTCACTTTAATCTGGAAAGTCTAATATTAATAAAGCGGTAATTATTAAAGTACCAATTTTGGGCGGTGTGGGGGTGCTAATCCTTCCCCATCCGTAACCGACTCCCGAACCCATCAATTTTAAATCTCTGGTTTTTACGGTGTCCGGCCTACCTAAGTGGCCGGTGGCGGCTCCATTTTTAAATAAAACACGGGTTTTTCTAAAATCACGTGGAAGACATTATTTTCAAAACAAAATGAAAAACCACTTTCTTTTTTTAGCGAGAGGGACATCGCTACACTATGACCTCTTGTGTTGCTCAGCTCTTCTTCTTACATCTCTGATCCATTTGCGTCGATTATCAATTCGATTTACACAATTGTTATTATAACATCTTAGGAGCCGTGAGATCAAGTGTCCTTAAATATGCATTACAGCTCGAGGGTGTTCTTAAATGCACACTAGAGAGTTTGAGGCAGACGCAATGGCAGAGTCAAGATTATCATATAGTGAGATCAGAGTAAATTTTGGGTACGAGAATTCCTATACCTCTACAATATAAATATTGTTGACCCCATACACAAACAAATTAAGTGGGGTCAATTCTAATATTTCCATGAAAAATGGTACACTAACTCCTTGAAAATCCCATTTAACCTTTTAAAAATCCTATACCACAACAAATTAAGTGGGTCAATTAACTACGTGTGGCTCCGCCACTGGTTTGAGGGGATTATACCAAGTTTGGAAATCGTATTGAAGAATAAGAGTGAGCAAAACTTAACTCAATTCGAAAAAATTAAAATTTTCGACTCGACTCGTTTGATTTGACTAAAAAAAATATCGAATAAAATTTGACTTGTAAAATAGAAATTCGAACAACTCGAAGTAATTAGTGGATCAATTTTAAAGTACGAGTTCCTCAATTATGACTGATATATATATATATATTGTATATAGATATAGAAAGTCGTTTAAATTAGAATCAATCTGTACTATAACATTATAAATAATTATAATTAAATTTGTACAGAAACTCAAAAACTCGACTCGAGAAATTTTCAAATAAAGTTTGAGTCAAAAAATAAGACTCATAAACTCGACTAACTCAAAATTTTTTAACTCGACTCGATCAAACGCTCACTTCTTTTGAAGAATACATTTTGTTTGATTTTTCAAAGGGTTTAGACAAAAAATTAAGTCTCCGACTGAACTGGTGTCATAGCGTTATTTAATAATAACTTACTTGATGAATACTAGTGTGATTACATCGTGGATAATAGTATTTGTTTATATTTTCTTCTTAACCTTTTAATAAGGCACACACCTTCCACACACATGTGCTTGAACTCGGATCTCCTAGGATGAACATCATCTATTTTTTTTTTACTGAAACCACTCGTTGTGTTCATAAAATATATCAACTTAAAATTATGATAAAATATAAAAAATGATTTTTATTAGAAAAAAAGTATTCTTTTTTGTTTTTGAATAGAGAAAACAAATCTTCAATGATTGTGTGTTCCATGAAAATATATAAAGGTGATGTTTGGCAATTAGCGGATAGTTAAATTCACTATAGTTGATAGCGGGTAGCGGATAGTATTAGCTGACTTGACTAGCGGATTACATTAGCTGATTGTATAAAAGTGTTTGGTAAAATTAACTGATAGTTGATAGTTGTTTAATTATTTGAACAAAAACAACATATAAGGACATGATTATATTTGATACTTGTTTGTTCTTTCAAAAAAATATTTGATAATTGTTTAAATAATTTATTAGTTATTAACATTTTATATATATTAATATTAATTAGATTATGAAAAATAATTTTTTAATATTATTATTGAGCATATATGAGGATGTACATATTAATTTTTTATTTGTGAAATTATCTTTTTAATATAATTTTAATAATTACTAAATTTAGATGTATATATTAATTTCTTATATATATAATTATATTATTAATTATTAAATTTATATGTATTTATTAATTTATATATTAATTTATTATTTATAAAATTATTTTTTTAATTTTATTAGTTAATCAAATTTATTTATTTAGAGAAACTTTTTATAATTATCAAGGACAAAATAGTCTTTACAAGTTTTTATCCAAACCTCTAACTCAAAAAGCTATTAAAAGGAGATTTTTTAAAATAAGAGGTTTCACATTAATCCGCTATTAGAATCATCTATTTACCAAACATTCAAATTAGAGGATTTTACTAGTCAAACTTCTAAAAATACTTCAAATCTCTAATTTTAGCTCAAAAAACTATTTACCAAACAGAGTCAAAATCTAAAATATTTTTTATTTGAAAAAAGCAACATAATGAAATATGCAATTTTCAAACCCATATAAATTTATTAATAATATAATTTTTAATGATTTATTACTAATCTAATTATATAATGTACAAAATTATAAGTTTATAAATTGTTAAATAAATACACCATAGAAAAACAAATGACATATAAAACTGTAATTTTGAATCCTAAAAACTTTATTTTTCAAGTGCAAAACTGAAACTTTTAGTTTGAGTTCGGGTTTTAAAAAGTGTTTTTAAACCTATTTTTTTAATAGGTTTAACGGTAAAAAATGTACTCAACTTATATTTTTTTCAGTTTGGTGCTTATCTTTTTCTCAGGCCACTTTGGTATCTAACATTTCATTTCGTAGCTCAAATCAGGTTTTTCTGTGAAAGGCGTTAAATTTTTTTTGTTATACAATAAAAACACGACATGTGGTATATTTTCGATATTTTTTTATTTTTATTTTTTAAAAATAAAAAAAAATTTATAAAAAAAACTCAAAATCTTTAATTTTTCTAAAATCCCCAAACCCTAAATTCCTCCCCTCCCACCACCAGCCACCTTTGCATTTGTCGGCTCTCACGACTGAAAATCGCTTCATCCCGTCATAAAAATCAGCAAAAAAATCGTCGATTGCTCTGTCGACGAACATCCCGGGTAGGAAATGCCGGACGGTGCGAGAGATTTGATTTGAGGGCTTGATCGAAAGAAATTAAAATTTTAGGGTTTTTACGAAGTTCATATTTTTAAATAAATTTAGAAATTAAATATATAAAAAATTAGGCCACGTGTCATGTTATAATTAGATGATATTTTTTAATGATCGTTGATAGAAAATTTTAATTTGAGATACGAAATGAAATATTAGGCATCCAAATGACCGAAAAAACATTAGACACTAAATTAAAAAATATATATATAGATTAGTCATTTTTTACTGTTAAGCCTAAAAATATAAATATACGATCGATATCATTAATAAATCCTACCTAACTTGCTCACGAACAGCATTAATTACAAGTGATGACCTATCATTTACCTCAGTAATTCATTGTATCTAATCCCGGAAACATTCATTATTACAGCAGTGATTGACTATATTCATTTACCTTTCATAAACTTTGACGCGGTCTGTTGGATTAAATTAATTCTTAACTTATATATGTTTTTTTGTCAGCTCATGCTATATTTTTAATATAAATATTAAGATTTAAACTGATACAAAATAAGATAATATATTTTTTATTTTGAGTTAGCCGGTAATCGGCAATCATTTAAATATTGGTTATAGATCGTCGTTGTTCATTATTTATCTTACTTTTATTTGTTATGTTTTTAATTTTTTAATTTAATTTTATTTTATTTTAATAAGAATTTATGCTCTTGTGGCACGTTGTTTCCCTGCCTTTGTGGCATGTTTTCTTTATTTTTGTGATTACGTTTCATCTGTCGTTTTTTGCTTTATTTCAGCATACCTTAGTGGTTGTTTGGTGCTTGCACAGAGATCTTCACGACGCTAGTTTCTGATTATGATTATGTCGGTGATCATAAAAAGATAGATCCATACTCGGTTGATGGTTGTTTGCCAATGTAATCAGTCCTGGGTAGGGGAACAATCTGCCTGATAGTTTGGCTCACTCTTTTTTCATCACGTAATGCATCTCGTTTGGATAGAGACAAGGAGATTTAGGAAGGCTGCTAGATTTTGACGGTATGCTAATCCCTATGTAAGTCTTTACTTTACTTTGCGCTTTTGGATTTTTGTATGAGATTTTGGTGGACTAGTTTCCATTATTTTCTCTTTTGGATGCACTGCATTTGTAATATCTTTCATGGTTTTTAATAAAATTCAATTTCCATTGTAAAAAAAACATAAGCATCTTTGACTATTCAAACAATTAACGTAATTAAATCATAATTTTCTTAGCTTATGCTTTTTGTCAAAGCCCGACAGCCCATGGCCAAGCTGCCCGCACACCAAGGGGGCCAAGCACGCACACCACATGCTGCCAAGCACCATGGGGCCGAGTCAAGCACTATCCAAGCACACCAAGGGGCCGAGCCCAATGCCAACACCATCTATCCGCACCAAGGGGCCAAGTCCAGCACACTCCAAACAGCTTAAGAGGTTTTATCCAAACTCTTGGGCCTATCAGAGTCCAATCCGCCCAAGCCTACCCACACATTGGAAATGCTCATCTAGTTGACCAAGCTATTCATGGAAAGGGGCCAAGCCAACACAATCCCCCGATTCATGGAGATCATCCTTCCACCACACAAGGAAAGCATCCATGGCAATCTTTTAAGAACTCATCTATTAAGGAAGGTGATTAGGATATTATTCTATTTCCTTAGATAGATAGATAGAATAGGCTAATCTTGACCATTGATTTAATTCATTTGTAACCATCGGATCAAGAGGTGTTTTCCTATAAATAGAGGCTCACCCCAACCTTATCATTCATTCAATTTTCTTGAGTAATAAGAGAAAACATTCACTTTTCACTTTTGTTCTTTCTTGCACTTTGCTTCCGTGTTTTAACCAATTGCTTGGTTTTTCAGGCTGACCTAGCAGCCTCTCGAGTGTTCTGCTACTAGGGCCGCACATTCTAGCTAGTTGAATCCTAGCCCCGTGACAAGTGGTATCAGAGCCACATTTTTCAGCAAGGAAACGTTCAAAATGATGAACCCAAGTGATGTTACTGCTGCTGCAACTAAGACCGTTGAGACTCGGTCTGACAAGGCCAGAGGGCCAATTCGAGGTATGCCATTTCCTTTTTGTAAGACAAAGTCACCCGATTGGATAATACCACGAGGGAGTCGACGGAAAGACTCGATGTGGTGGATGACCGACTAGATGAGTTAGAAATCAAGGGGGACGTCTTAAGGAAGAATTTTAAAGCCTCGTCGATGAGTCAATTAAGAGCTTAGAACTGCAAAATGGATCACTCAAAGCTGAGTTAATTGAACTCAAGTCTGAGCTTTTCATTTACAAAACTGTCGTGACGAGTGGCGTAATGGCTAGCCCAACGAAGGTGCTAGCTGATGTCCCAAAACAGAAGGAGTTTAAAAGGATGAGATATGCTCAAGATGTGGAGAATTTCATCTGGAACATGGATCAGTGTTTTCGCCGCATGAGTATAGTGGACGAGTCCACAAAGGTAAATACTGCTTCCATTTATTTAACTGACGTTGTTTTTTTATGGTGGCGATGTAGGTGCTCTGAGGAGAAGAGCAATGAAGTTCTGATCAGGACATGAGAAGAACTCCAACCCGAGATCAAAGAAGCGTTCTACCTCAAAAATTTTCAACAAGAGTTGCGAACAAAGATACGACAACTCAAACATGATGGCACCATCTAGGAGTATGTGAGAAAGTTCACATAGATCAAACTTTAAATTCTAGATTTGAGTGAAGCTGAGGGTTTCTTCATCTTTATGGATGGACCCCAACGATGGGCCAACTTGGAGCTAGAGAGAAGGGGAGTCCAAGAACTCTCAAAGGCTTTGGATGAGGCCGAAGCCATAACCAAGTTTGAGAAGAAGAGTGAGTCCCCCAAACCAAAGCCAAAACATAAAGGCAATGGTTGGGGAGACAAGGACAAGCAAACAAATGTGGGTTTAAAAATCCTTCAAATGGCAACGAGAAGCCATCAAACTACAAGTCCAGTTGATTTTTCAGAGTATGGGAAAGAAAAGATCGGGGTCCAGTGAAGTGCATCTATTGCGATATGCCTCACTACATCAAAGATTGCCCAAAGAAGGCTTCTCTTTTTGACATCAAAGGATATGATGGAACAACTTAGGCAGTTGTCCAACTCGGTTCAATTATAAGTTTCCTTCAAACCAAGTCTATTTGCAAGAGAAAATGGACTTATGTACGTCAAAGGTACAATTGATGGCAAGTAATTAAGCGCACTAGTGGACAATGGGGCATCCGAGTTGTTCATGTCCGAAGGAGCAGCCAAGAAGCTTAGCCTTCATGTGGAGAAGGCAAACGGATGGATCAAGACAGTCAACTCCAAAAAAGAGCCCATAGTCGGGATTACAAAGAGAGCAGAGCTTCAACTTGGAGGATGGACAGGTAAAGAGTCCATTAAGGTAATCCCTCTAGACGATTACGATTTAGTAATTGGTTTATCATTTTTGGGTTGGATTAATGCACTTCTTATGCCATTTGCCGATTGTTTGTGTATCCTCGACCAATAATATTAATGTGTTATACTGATTAGTCGAGAGGTAGGTGTGCGAGCCAATGTGCTATCCGCGATCCAATTCAACAAAAAAGTACGCAAAGAAGAGGTATCCTACCTTGTCGTGCTCAAGGAGGACGAGGCCACAGAGACCATAGAGATCTCGATGCTGTGGGATGAGTCCTTGAAGAGTTCAAAGACACAATGTCTTCCGAGTTGCCGAAGGTGTTGGCGAGAGGTAGACCACAAGATTGAGTTATATCCGAATGCTGAGACGCCAGCCAAGGCTTCATATCGGATGGAACCCCCAGAGTTAGAGGAGATGCGAAAGTAATTGAAGGAGCTCTTGGATACGGGCTACATCAGACCATTCAAGGCGCCTTATAGTGCACCGTTGTTTTTTCAAAAGAAACAAGATGGTAGTTTGCGAATATGCATCAACTATCGAGCCTTAAACAAGCTCACCGTGAAGAACAAGTACCTTATTCCCTTGATTGCGGACTTGTTCGACCATCTTGGGAGCGCGAGGTGGTTTACCAAGCTAGATCTCCGCTCAAGATATTACCAAGTACAGATTGCCGAAGGAGACGAGCCAAAAAACAACATGCATAACAAGGCATGGTTTATATGATTTCATCGTTATGCCCTTTGGCCTCACTAACACCCTGCCACATTTTGCACTCTAATGAGCAAGGTATTACACCATTTCTTTGATCAATTTGTGGTTGTATATCTTGATAATATAGTCATTTATAGTGCAACTTTTGAAGAACATATAAGACACTTGAAAAAGGTTTTGCAGGTTCTTTGAGACAATAAGTTGTACATCAAGAAGGAGAAGTGCGCCTTTACCCAACAAGAAGTTCCATTCTTGGGCCACATCATTGGAAGATGCAAGATCCGGATGGAAAAAAGTAAGATTCAGGCCATAGACGAGTGGGAGCCGCCAACCAAGGTCACAGAGCTACACTCTTTCCTAAGGTTGGCCAACTACTACCGAAGGTTTGTCAAAGGCTACTCCAATATCGCCACGCCCTTGACTGAGTTGCTGAAGAAAAATAAGGAGTGAGATTGGAGTTCGAGTTGTCAAAAAGCCTTTAAAGGGCTAAAACAAGACATGGTAAGCAAGCCAGTGTTGGCACTGGCAAACCACACCAAGGCATTTAAGATCCACACCTATGCATCTAATTTTGCAATCAGAAGAATACTCATGCAAGAGGGGCATCTAGTTACTTTTGAAAGTCGAACGCTAAATGAGACTGAGAGGTGTTACACCAACCAAGAGAAGGAGATGACCACTGTAGTTCATTGCTTGAGCACATGAAGACATTATGTGTTACTTTCAAGGTTTGTCGTCTTTATCGATAATAGTGCTATAAGTTATTTCTTAACCCAAAAGAAATTGTCTCCTAAGCAGGCTAGATGGCAGGAATTTCTAGCCGAGTTTGACTTTTCCATAGAGCACAAACCAGGAAAAGCCAACACTATGGCCGATGCACTAAGTCAAAAGTCTACATTTGCAGCTATCAGCCAACCCGAGGGGGAGTTGCTAGAGAGCATCAAGGAAAGGCTACCCCACGATCCTACTGCCAAGACACTGATCGAGTATGCCAATGAGGGCAATCTCGACAATTTTGGATCGAAGAGGATTTGCTATACACAAGAGGGTACAGTCTCTACATTCTTCACTTCAACAACCTACGCAAGCAACTCTTGAAGGAGTGCCATGATTCAAAATGGGCGGATCATCCAGGAATGCATCGCACATTGGCATTGCTAACAGAGCAGTATTATTGGCCACACATGGGTGAAGATGTCAAAGCCTATGTCAAAACGTGTCTTGTGTGCCAACAAGACAACGTGGATACCCAGAAGCCGATGGGTTTGTTGCAACCATTACCCATCCCTAAGAGACCATGAGAGAGTATTTCCCTTGATTTTATTATTGGTTTGCCTAATGTTGATAATTTTTTGAGTATCATGGTTGTGGCTGACAGGTTTTTGAAATATGCCACCTTCATACCTGCCAGCAAAGTCTGCCCAGCCGAAGAGGTTGCACGTCATTTCTTCAAACATGTGGTGAAGTATTGGAGAATTCCAGAGACGATCATGAGCGATAGAGACACTCGCTTTACCGGAAAATTTTGGACTAAACTTTTCAAGTTGATGGGATCCAACTTGAATCTCTCAACCAACTTTCACCCACAGACGGACGGGAAAACCTAGAGAGTGAATGCGCTACTAGAGATCTACTTGAGGCACTATGTGAGTGCCACACAACGGGACTAGTAACCAACCGAAGTGAGGTAACCAACCGAAAACCATTCAAGATAGTGAACGAACAACAACCACTAGCACCCAACGCTGTTGTGACCAAGTACGAGGGGCCAAATCCAGTAGCTTTTAACTTCACAAAGGCTTGGCAAGAGCAGCACTACTTAGGCCAAGCCTGCCTACACAAGGTCAGGAAGAGGACCAAGAAGTGAGCGGATCAGAAACGTGGAGACATGGAGTTTTAGGTAAGAGATTTAGTCTTTGCAAAGCTGAACCTAACACTTCGTAATTCTTTTATCCACAGGGTGCTTGTGAGGAGATACGAGGGGCTATATCGAGTTGTGAAACCTGTAGGCAAGGTGGCCTACAAGTTGGAGTTGTCGCCCAAGCTACGAGCCCATTTCGTGTTTCACATCAGCATGTTCAAGCCGTACCATTAGGATGCCGATGATCCGAAGCAAATTAGATCCAGTCGAGCACCAGTAGAAGTGAAGGTCTTCTACGAGAATAAGACACAAGCCATCCTGACAGACCGAGTGATTCGACGACTAGGCCAAGGCACGAATACTTTGTGCTTTGGAAGGGACTTCCTGAAACTGAGGGTAGTTGCGAACTTGCCGAGGACCTATGGCAATTCGAGGATAAGATATTTGAATTTTATCAACAGCAAGCGACGAGGGCGTCGCTGAATTCAGTGGGGGAGAATGTCACAGCCCGACAGCCTATGGCCGAGCTGTTTGCACACCAAGAGGGCTAAGCACGCACACCACATACTGCCAAGCACCATTGGGCCAAGTCAAGCACTATTCAAGCACACCAAGGGGTCGAGCCTAATGCCAACACTCTCCATCCGCACCAAGGGGCCAAGTCCAGCACACTCCAAACAGCCCAAGAGGTTTTGTCCAAACTCTTGGGCCTATCAGAGTCCAATCTACCCAAGCCTACCCACACATTGGAAAGTGCTCATCTAGTTGACCAAGCTATTCATGGAAATGGACCAAGCCAACACAATCCCCTATTCATGGAGATCATCCTCCCACCACACAAGGAAAGCATCCATGGCAATCCTTTAAGATCTCATCTATTAAGGAATGTGATTAGGATATTATCTTATTTCCTTAGATAGATAGAATAGGCTAATCTTGACCATTGGTTCAATTCATTTGTGACCGTTAGATCAAGGGGTGTTCGCATATAAATAGAGGCTCACCCCAACCTTGTCATTCATTCAATTTTCTTTAGTAATGAGAGAAAGCATTCACTTTTCACCTTTTTTTTTCTTTCTTGCACTTTGCTTTCGCGTTTTAACCAAGTTCTTTGCTTGGTTTTTCCGACTGACCTAGCAGTCTCTCGAGTGTTCTGCGACTAGGGTCGCACGTTCTAGCTAGTTGAATCCTAGCCCCGTTACATTTTGCTTGGAACTTTGCAATTTCGAAATGATTAAATCATAGTTTTATTGTGAATTAATGTATACTTTTATAATTTTTAAAGGGATTTATATATATATATTTCCATTTTAGTGGAAAATACCTCTAGCTTCACCCTTATCCTTCATCTCTCTCCAGAGTTGGAAGATAAAATCTTACGGATGTGTCGGTGTTTAGTGCAAATGCACTAAAAACGATGATATTAGTTCAAGCGGTATCATTCTTGCCTTTATTATATAAAAAAATTAAAAATGAATTAATTATATGTTCTCTCACTTTTTAAATATTTATGTTTGTCTTCAACCTCTAATTTTAACTTCGTCCCTATCGCATGCCCTATATTCGAATAGATCACGAGTTTGAATCATTTCATGCGCTTAGTTTTTAGGGATCATGACACTATACACTTATTGTTCAACACTCATAATTTTATATGTTCAAGCATTAAAAAAAACCCTAAACTCACTTTAGAATTAAGGGACAAAAACTTACAAATGTATCACTTTTCAACTTGTTAATGAAAAAGAAGATATGATACTTTTGTGTTACCGACATGATGCTCTAACAATATACATATATAAGAAAAAATACTTTAATACACAAATTTGTGTAAATTTTATGAAATAGCCGAATTTCGTCCAGTTACCCATATATAGTATATTTTCTCTACAAATAAAACCTAAAAACAAATAAATAAATAAACAATAAAAAGCTCATATTAAATAAATAATATCCATTATGAGTGTCCATTTACAAATCTGCAACCAAAAAGGCCCAATTACAGTTTTAAGCCCAAATCTCAATTTATAATTCTTCCCGCCCAAATTTCAGTTCATTTACAGATATATTTAACCCCAACAAACACAAAAACAAGCCTCAAAATCTTTTTCCCGCTCAAATATGCCACATGGCACTCACTCATTGGCTCGAACAGGTATCACACAGATTATGGTTTTCTTAAAGCTGATTTGGATCCAGCTAGCAGATGACGTCAACCATGTGACATCATCTATAATGTTAGCTTGGCCAACTCTATAAATAGAGGATAGAGAAATGTTAGATTAATGATAATTAACAATTAATATCAGATTTTAATAATAATAATAAATATAATAATAGAATAGAGAATTTAACCTCGGGAGCTAAACCGCTAGCCAAAATTTGAAGAGCCATCAGACATGTGAATCGTCAAAAGAGGCCAAAATGTTGTTGGAGTGATTCAACCGTCATCGAAACGCCATTGGAAGGTGTAACCTCTTTTATTTTCGATTCCTGTAGAAAAAAATAAAATGTTAGCTTTATATACATGCAATAGCCGAAACAAAGATGAAAAATAAAGTGAAAAAGGAGAGAGAGCTTATCTGCGGTGGTTGAAGTGTTTAAGGTGGAGTCGAAAAGGGTCGGGCCAAATAGTTTAGGTTTTAGGCCGGGAAAGATGGATGGTTCTATTGAACTGGACTTATATTTAGGGATAAAAATCAGAGACTTTTGGTTCGAGAAGTAGTGGCGGGAAATCGCTCGACGGTAACTAGAAATCACTTCATGGCCGTCGTAGCAAGGTAAAGGATGACCAGACTTAAGGTTACGGTGGTGTGAGGCGGCCAGAGTGTGATCAAAAAGATCACAGTGGCAGAAGGGACGGTGGTCTGAGAAGGTGTTCATTGTGTTCTTCACATTTGTGAAGAACACGTGATGAACTCAAGTGAAAAGGGGCATTTTGATCCGTTTGGGTGATGATTTTCTGGGTAGGAAGTGTTAGAGTTGAGAGAATTTGAGAGAGGAGAGAGGGCAGAAAGAGAATAAAATTAGTTTATGATGGTGTTGGCTAAGGTCTAAACTTTTTAAAGTTGAGTCAAAACGGTGTTGTTTTGGCACGGGTTAAAAGGGGATCTGCGCAATTCTTATCGGGTTGGGTATCGGGTCCGCACATATCTTCTAGGCACATTTGATTCTGACCTATATTTTGTAATGCTTTCAATTTAGCCCTTATTCTAAATAAAATTGAAATTGCAGTTTAATTTCTTTTCAATTTGATCATTTACAGCTTTTAATTATTTTATTTAAATATTTTAATTATTATTTGTATGTTGCATGATTTAAATATGGCATGTAGTATTATTTGTTAGATAATTCAAATATCTTAGATTTAATTAATTGTTTAGAGCCTTAGTCTCTATTAGGATTTAATAATTAATTAAGAAATACAACTGTAGCAAGTTAATGGACATCGAGTGGGAAACTTTGAATTCCTAATTTGAATGGTGTCCCAATGTAGTTGGGTGTTATTCAAGATAAACCTTTAAGTAGAAAACTCAATATTCATTAAAATCCTTATAAAATTAACAAATAATCTAGATTAATTAATTAAAGCCTTAATTAGGATTAGAACTTAAATAATTAGTTTATTTAAATGAGTTAAGGAATATTATCTATAATTTTAGGGTTTAAACATGGATGGTGCTCAAGCAATTGAGTGTTGTCTAATATAAGCATTTACATTAAATAATATTCATAGATTTAATAAATACACAATTTAATTAGTGCCCTTCTAGATTATCACTTAAAATGAACAAGACAATAATAAATCATGAATTAAAAACATTTTATGTTGGAAATATATTTTTAATGTGAATAGAGGTGCCCTGAGCGTATAAGGGTGTCTCCAATCTCATATTCAGATCAAAAATGTATTTCCTTATAAAAGAAAATTTTCCATTTGGAACATAAATCAAATTAATAATTATTGATAAATTAAATTCCAATTGTTATTCAAAATTCCACGCAAAATCAAAGGTACTGATATTGGGCGTTTGTGGGGGTGTTAATCCTTCCCCACACGTAACCGACTCCTGAACCTTAATTTTAAAAGAATGAAACTCTGGTTGTTTTATGGTGTTCAGTCTACCAAAGTGACAGGTGGCAACTCCAAATCATTTTGCAAAACCAAATTTAAAAGAAAACCCCTAATTTCAAAATTTAATCTTCAAGCTATTTTTACCCGTTTTGAAAATGGTTTTGACAGCATGGCGACTTTGCTTACGATCACTTCGAGATTCAAGCCTAATAAATTTTATGTGGCATTTTGGCATTTAAGAATGGTAATTCAAATTTAATTTCTTCAATAATTATTGGTTGAGTTTGCGGAAAGAATGGAAATATGCTTTTATCTGTCATCATACATAAGCTTCTACCCATGCTTCTCCTTTAGGTGGGAGCAAGACATGATCCTACGTGAGGATCCATCTCTATTATCAGAATTTTGTTTTTTTCCTGTATACCAACCTTATACACCATGAGGTTACGTCTCTGCTATAAGGGGTCGTATACTTCCGAATCAATGTCTTGTTGTCGTAGTAGGCAGTAACAATAGTTCAAGTACCTAGAGTCTAGAACAAAAACCACATGCTGTAATCTAAGATCCTACCCCACTAGAGCCAGACATGGACCTTAGAATTAAACAGGGTGTTGTTAGAGTGCTACTGTTTTAAATACGCTTCTCTGGTTATTTCTCTACTTGATATAAATTGTTTTTAATTTTCAACAATTTAATTTCTGTTTATACAATTATTTTATTGTGCTGACTCATTTCTTTTGTTTTGCTTTTCTTTTGCATTTTTACACCGCTTCTTTATTGCATAAAGCTACTAATTCAAAAGTGGTTATCAAATTAGAAGACAATCATAACGCATGGGGGGATTCATAATCCGATAGAAGAGAGTACAAATATGAGGCAATGTCCGAGACAAACCATGAAAGAAGTGAAGGATACTTCATCCTAGGGTTACACATCAGATTTTGTTAGTGATGATGCTGACAAGAATAAGATACAAGAACTGAAAAGGCAAATGGTTGAGATGATGACTATGGCCAAAGAAAAAATGGCATACTAAATTGAAAGGAGAACAAAAAAAAAACCTGAGCATGAATAAACAGTCGGGTTCTTACACTGTTGTAATTCACATCAATAAACCAGTTATAGGTGTAATTGAGTCAAAACTCTAAGAAAGTGACGACAAGCCAAGAAGAAATTCAAGAAGAAAAGAAAGGAGGGGGATCCTTTAATTCAATTTCGATGATATATGCAGAATTGCTTCCGATATTGGTAGAGAAAAACTTTGTGAGTCGAGTTCAATCTAAGCCCAAAGTGTCTTCTTCACCCAATGAGGTTTAGACCATATTACCGAGAATTGCGAGACTCTAAAGAACAAGGTTGAAAATTAATGAAGTGTTCAGGACAAAGTTCAAATTCCAGTATTTCATCAGCTGATTGCCAAAAGACAGGAGGTCACAGACATCATTTTGATCAAATTCCTATTCCATACAAAGAACTATATTTTCAATTGTTGAAGGCCTGATTGGTGACCCTACAATTCTTTACATCTTTACAACCTCCATATCCAAAATGGTATGACACCAATGCTCATTGTGAATTTCATGATGGAATTCAATACCATTCTATTAAGAATTGCATCGCCTTCAAATGTCGAGTTCAAGTTCTTTTGGAGTATGAGAAATGGAAATTTGGAATCAAAAGCCAGCCTAATTCAATGGTCGAATGGGAGACTCAAGATAAAAATCCCCAAAAAGAGGAGCAACGATCCAAATATAAGGCCCAAATAAGCAGATTTAGGTAAGAGAGAGATGATTTAAATGATGAATTGAAAAGTTTGCAATTAAATTATCAGAAACTTTGTTCGATGCTCAAGACTGCTGGTTTGGGTGTGACTCTAGAACAGTCAAAGAAAGAATCCAAAAATTGAAGCATAAAGCTGAATATTGGAAAAAAAAGTAATGAAACACAACGCAATACCTTTATACATGATCTAAGGTTAGTCGATCTAAATACGAGATGATAAATATGTACATGCAGATGTATAAGGATACTGCTATCAAGCTAAATGCCAGTCAAGTTGAAAATGAAACACTAAAAAAGAAGGTATATGAGTATCTCAATCTTACGCTAATGTACAAAGATCTTTTTGATGATATTAAGAAAGATTTCAAGAAAGTGAGAAGAAACGACATGTCCAATTTCAAAGATCGGGTATGAAGATACAGGAAAAGGATAATAACATGAAAGTTGTTGTTACTCAAGCACGAGAAGTGGCTCAGCAAGTGGCAGACCTTGCTGACGTAGCAATGGTATTGAGTCAGAGTATCGATTCGGCATTAGACCACATATAGAAGTTGACTTGGCTCTTAGAGAAAGTTAGGAAATTGGGAGCTAGAGCTTACCAATATTTGTAGTATCTGATATCTGATGTACTGGATCCTTTTATCTCAATGAAAGTTTTTCTATGATGATCACTTTTAGAATCAATACCTCATGCATTGCATATTTAACAACAAGATATTATTATTTAATAACATTACATTAACATTTATGATCTAAAGTGATCGAGGGTTTCGATGTCATCAATTTGGGAATCAGTGAAAGTTTGAAAATTTGTTATCATGGATGAAGATATAGGAGGAAATTAACAAGATCAAAAAGGGTTACAAGAATGGATGACCAAACATCAACAAAATGCAAAGAACTACACTACTACACCATGTTTGACAATTCACCCCGGGGTATCTAACCCGTATGCAGGGATAGGTTTTGTGAAGCCTATCATCTTAGGATTAAGACTCGAGTAGTTGGAAGATAGATATACAAGACTTGAAAAAGAAATCAAGGCAGAAAAAGGTGTCGGTAATATCAAATTTGATGTAAGAGAATTATGCTTAGTCTCTGATTTGGTTATTCTACCTTAGTTCAATGTCCCCAGTTTTGAGATATATGATGGTTTTAAATGTCCTAAAATCCACTTGGCAATGTTTTGTAAAAAATGGAAGGACATTTGGACGATGATAAATTGTTGATCCACTATTTCCATGATAGCCTAGTTGGACCTATTGTAGTGTGGTACAACAGATTAAGTAGAAAACATAGTCGATCATGGGTCGATTTGGCCAAAGCATTTTTGGGGCAATACAAGTATGCTATAGACCTGGCTCTAAATCGTCAGCTTCTTCAGAACATGAGTATGAAAGTTAGTGAAAGCTTTAAAGATTATGTATTGAGGTAGCGAGGATTAGCAGCCCAAGTACAACCTTCCACGATAGAGGAAAAAATATCTTTCATGTTTCATCGAACTCTTCTGTCTTCTTTCTTTGAGAGAATGCTTGTAAATTCAAAGGCCAGTTTTAGTGACCTCGTGGTGATTGAAGAAGCAATAGAAATAGGGATCCAACAAGGGAAAATTGGACCTAGATTTAAAAACCATGTTAATCAGGAAGTGGAGAAAGGGAAAGAAGTGAATGAACCTGCAAGAGAAAAGGTCAACTAATTCATCAAAACTACCACACAAGATTTCTCGAGTAAGTGCAAATATGAAGATATTTGGAGTATTTATTTTAGACTTATTTCCTCACCTTGTTGAAGGTCAATATATCACTCTGAGGCCAATGAAGATAGTGCCAAGCACATCTGCCCATAGGGATGCAAAAAGCTGACCCGACCTGAAAATTCGACTGAAACCTCTCGAGTCAGAACCCGGTTTGACCCGAGGATGCGATGACCTGAAACCGATCTGTAACCAACTATTGTTGACCCAAACCCGAATTGAACATGTTACTGTGGACCCAAAACCCGACCTGCACCCGACTGAAACGAACCCGAACCAGAGACTAACCTGGCAAATAACCGATATTACCCGACTGAATCGACCCGAGATTCGATTTTACCCGACCTGTTTTGAACCCGACCTGTTGTTGACCTGCACTAATATTGACACGGCTTGATTTACCTAACATGTAATTGAGGAAGCCTATGATTTGATGATTTGATGAATTTAAAGTGTTGATAAATGTAAACTATTATTTTTTTAATCAATTTAAAGTGTTAAATAATCTTTTTGTTATATATACATATATAATCAATTAAAAATATCAAAAAAGGAAAGATTGGATTTAGATATTCATTGGACACTAATAAGTTTGAAATTTTATTAAATAATTCAATGCTTAGTAATAATTCAATATGCTTAGTAACTCATTCAATATAAATTATTTGTCAAGGTTGAACTACTAAGTTTGAACTAAATTAAAGTTTTAACTTTCATGTTGATGTTATCATGTGTACAATTACATGTTTACATTCATATCAAAATTTTGTGTATAATTATATTTAATCAAAGTTTATTATATGTTAAAATAATAATAATAATGCTTGAATTGAATTAGCTCATTAAACTTAGAATCTAATTGAGCTAAACCAAAATCTAGAAGTATAAATCAGAGACATAATTAAAAGAATTCTAAAACTAAATGTGGAATTTCAATTAAATTAATCTAAGTTGGGACTCAATTGAATTAAACTAAAACAGTTGATTGAAAAAAAAACAATTGGTAAAAAATGGAAAAGACAAAATTTTGGAGGGAAATAAGCCACCTATTTTTTAGGTTTGAGATTAATTTACTTTTAGTCTAAAAATTTGGAGGGATAAAAGCCACCCAAAATTTGGAGGGAATTAGTAGAATTCCTATTTTTGGTAATTTAGTCTAATAATATTTTTGTTTATTCTAGTTCTTACAATTTAATTTTTAGTCAAAATTGCCCCATATTTATTTATATTTTTGAAAATTTAATCCAATTTATTCTAGTCCCTAAAATTTAATTTTTACTCCAAATTAACCCCTATTAATTTTTTGTATTTTATTCTAGTCCAAATTTCTAGTCCCTACATATATAATCAATTAAATTTAGAAAAAAAGGAAAGGAAAAAAAAAGCCATATTTATGTTTTCTTTTAACCAAATCACACTTGACACTACTAAGTATTGATATTCATTTGTCTTTTTTTATTAACTTAACCAAATTTTATTGATTAATTTGACCAAATTTTATTGGGGAAGATTGGAAACTTTTTGTTGATTTGATAAAATCCAAATATTATAAGGTTAACATTTCCATTGTTTTAAATTCAT
The DNA here is from genome assembly GCA_019671005.1 of Hibiscus mutabilis. Lineage (NCBI taxonomy): Eukaryota > Viridiplantae > Streptophyta > Magnoliopsida > Malvales > Malvaceae > Hibiscus > Hibiscus mutabilis. The sequence continues at coordinate 44,348,200 of CM033720.1, read as the reverse complement.
AGTTGTAATTATAATACCGTAATTTTTAATTATTGTATACAAATTAAAGTTGTTGATAAATAATTTTGATGAAAATGAAGTAAACTTGAGAGTATAATTATACTTTAATGCTATAAATGGCGGGAAGAGTTTTTGAATGCCTTTGATTTCAATAAAATTACGATTATAATTATATATTTTAATATTATAAATAGCGAGAAGATTTTAGGATTTTGGCGCTAATGCCATTGATTTTTTTTTCTTATAGGGTAAACAAAATGGTTGGACACTTATATTTTATAATTTTTCATTTTTATTCTTTAAATTTTAAAAAAATATCGTTTTGATCACTTATAATTGTTTACATTATGTGTGAGTGGATCATATATATATAATATTTTTAAGGGGCTTCGACCATACCCTTTTAAGGGTGCATTTATACTTAGGGTAAATATATTATTTTAATAATTTTATTTTAATTTTAATTAATAATTATAATATATTTAATTAATATTTAAATTAATTTTAAATTATAATGTATTTAATTAAAATTATTAGTGTATATTTAATTTATTTAAATTATAACTTTAAATTAATATTTAATTAAAAATTATAAAGTTAATATATTTAAATTAAGGGATGAGATCCAGTTATATGGTATAAAGCTCATTTAGTTTTACACTCATTTATTACCATCATCCAACGGTCTAAAATTAGTGTAAAACTAAATGAGTTTTACACCATGTAAGTGGATCCTAAACCTTAAATTAATATTTAATTTAATATTTAAATTCTTGTAATTTTAATTATAATGTATTTAATTAAATTATTAGTGTATATTTAATTTATTTAAATTATAACTTTAAATTAATATTTAATTAAAAATTAAAAAATTAATATTTTTAATTAATATTTAATTTAATATTCAAATTATTATAATTTTAATTATAATGTATTTAATTAAATTTACTTGTGTTTGTAAGATTTAAGGGTTGAGATTTGGGGTTTATGGGTAAATGTGTCAAGTTTAATGTTTGGGGTTATGAGATTAGTTTAGGGATTAGGGGATTAGTTTTGCAAGTAGCAATTATTAGTGATCGAAAGATTTAGGGGTTGAGGTTTGGGGTTTAGGGGTAAATGTGCAAAGTTGAGTGTATGGGGTTATGGGATTAGTTAGGGATTAGGCTTTCAAGTAGCAATTATTAGTGATTGTATGATTTAGAGGCTGAGGTTTGGGGTTTAAGAGTTTAATACATGTTTTAGGTTGAGGTTTGGGGTTTAAGAGTTTAATACATGTTTCAAGTTGAGTGTTTGGGGTTATGAGATTAGTTTAGGGATTAAGGGATTCGGGGATTAGGATTACACTTTAATTATTAGAGTGTATAAGATTTAGGGGTTGAGGTTTGGGGTTTAGAGGTATAATATATGTTTCAAGTTGAGTGTCCAGAGTTATAGGAATAGTTTAAGGATTAGGGATTCAGCTTGGACTTTAATTATCAGTGATTATAAGATTTAGGGTTTGAGGTTTGGGTTTAGGGGTAAATGTTTCAAGTTAAATGTTTGGGGTTATATGATTGGTTTAGGGATTCCTGGTTTATTTTTGTTCACATTAGTCCCTAAAAGTTTATTTTTAGCCAAAATTGACCCATATATATTTCTAGTTTTGGTAATTTAGTCGAATAATATTTTTATTTATTCTAGCCCCTACAATTTATTTTTTAGTCAAAATTGCCCCATACTTATTTATATTTTTGGCGATTTAGTCCAATAATATTTTTGTTTATTCTAGTAGATAAAATTTAATTTTTAGTCCAAATTGACCACTATTCATTTTTTGTAATTTAGTCCAATATTTTTAATATTCTGATATTTTTGTTCATGTTAGTCCCTAAAATTTTATTTTTCACCAAAATTGACCCTTATTTATTTCTATTTTTTTAATTTCTCCAATATTTTTAATATGATGATATTTTTGTTCATGTTAGTCCCTAAAACTTCTATGACTTAAGGTTTATGGTTTATGATTTAGGGGCTAGTGTTAATGCTTTAGAGTTTATGGAGTAGTTTAGGGTATATGTTGTAGTTTATAGTTTATGATTTAGGGGTTAGTGTTAATGCTTTAGAGTTTATGGTGTAGTTTAGTGTTCAATTAATTCCCTACAAATCTTTATTTAACCGAAATTAATCTTTATTTATTTTTAATTTGTGTAATTTAGTCCAAAATTTTAATATGATGATATTTTTATTCACTCATGATATAATTGAGCTAAATTAAAACCTAGAAGCATAAATCACAGACATAACTAAAGGAATTCTAAAACTAAATGTGGAATTTCAATTAAATTAATCTAAATTTGGACTCAATTGAATTAAATTAAAACCTAAAATTGAAAATTTAGGACTTAAATAAAAATATCTAAAGTCAAAAGTGTTAAAGTAACAATTGTCCTTAACCTAAAAAATCAGGCGGGACTACTTTCCCTCATTCCCTCCCACCTTTCATTTTAATTAAAAAAAGAAATAAATAATTGGTAAAAAAAGAGGGAAATGACAAAATTTTAGAGGGAAATAAGCCACCTGTAATTTAGGTTAGAGATTAATTACCCTTTAAGTCCTACTGTGTTTTAAATGTTACATTTTAGTCCTAATATTCACTTTTAAGTTTTATTTTAATTCAATTTAGTCACAAGTATCCCTAATTCAATTTAAGGGTATATTTTTGTTCATATTAGTTCCTAATTTTTTAACAGAATTTGACCCCTATTTATTTTAAATTTTTGTAATATAGTCCAATGTTTTTAATATGATGATATTTTTGTTCATTCTAGTCCCTAAAACTTTATTTTTAGCATAAATTGACCCATATATATTTTTATTTTTGGTAATTTAGTCGAATAATATTTTTGTTTATTCTAGTCCCTACAATTTAATTTTTAGTCAAAATTGCCCTGTATTTATTTATATTTTTGGCAATTTAGTCCAATAATACTTTTGTTTAGTCTAGTACCTAAAATTTAATTTTTAGTTGAAATCGACCCCTATTCATTTTTTTGTAATTTAGTCTAATATTTTTAATATAATGATATTTTTGTCCATATTAGTCCCTAAAATTTTATTTTTTTTAACCAAAATTAATCCCTATTTTTATATTTTTGTAATTTAGTCCAATATTTTTAATATGATGATATTTTTGTTCATGTTAGTCCCTAAAATTTTATTTTTCACTGAAATTGACCCTTATTTATTTCTAATTTTTTGTAATTTACTCTAATATTTTAAATAACGATGATATTTTTGTTCATTCTAGTGCATAATATTTATTTTTAATGTGATTCGTGTTCGTGAAAGGCGTTAAATAATTCACTCGAAATGACCCAACCCAAAGTCTATCGACTATTTGTACCAAACTCAAATTTAATACGAATTCAAAACCCGAATTAACCTGACCCGAAATGAAACTGACTTGAAATTACCCGACTTGAAATGAACCTGACCTGAAATAAACCCGACTTGAAGTCTACCCGAGCCTGAATTAACCCGTCAATTAACTAATTCGGGCCCGAACCGTTTTAACCTGACCTGAAATAAACCCTGCCCGAAATGAACCCGACTTGAAATAAACCCGACCTAAAATGAACTCGACCTGAAACTGACCTGCACCTGACCCGAATCAAGTTGAAACATCAAATCGACCTAAAATGACATGTATCCGATTTAACTCGACCTGACAAGACCCGACCTAAAACCCATCTGATTACCTATTTTTACATCCCTATCTGCCCATATATATGATCCAGACAACGTTTGTGACTTTTACATGAGGACACCAGGACATGCTATCAAGAAGTGTAGGCCTTTAATGGATGAAATCAAGAAGTTGGTTAGTAATGGAATCCTGACACAGGAGCTAGTTCAATATTGGGAGACAAAAGGAATAAAGCAAGCTATTATACTAGCCGAGGAACCGGATGACCAGACTGAATACTTCCAAGACTGTTTGGAGTTCTGAGAAGTCTGTCTTACCTATGTTTCTACATCATGTGGGTACAATTTACAGAGACCATTTCTGAAGTAATACATGGAGATAATTCTGCCACTTCTGGCCCGAAAGTAGTATAAATCTTTTTCTAAGGGCATGTGTCATGTTTGACAATTTTTATTTCAATAGAAGGATATTTTTGAAATACATGAATATATGTATATCTTTTCTTACCCTTGTAGGCCCCTGGATACCAATTGCAAGATGTGACATTGATTATGGTACAAGGATCGATTGGATGTTGTAAAGACAATAAAGTGAAATTTATTTCTTAGTCTACTCTGGTCGACAAAGCAAGAAAATGGCATATTACTACACGTTTGATGACGTTCAAAGAAAATGGCATATTACTACACCTTTGATGACGTTCAATGACAAATCTTTGAAATTCATAAACAGTGAAGTAGACTAGACAAATTTTAACCAAGTAGAGTTACGTGAAATTGAAATTCTAAGCATAGTTTTCTATACTCCAATAATAACACATGGATTGTAGCTAGCCAAAAAAATAGAGCAAATATGGAGAAAAAAGAAAGAAAAAAGATAAAAGAGAACAATGAGAAAAGAAAAAGAAGAAAGAAGAAAAATAATAATAATAATATAATAATGGCTAGTTACAATCAGAAGCACACATGCAATTATAGAATTTTATTCTTAGAATGATATTTTTGTACTCTACTAGTTAAACAAGTCCGGGAAGCTTGAACACATTTATGAATGGAAAAGAATGAAAAGAACGAAAAATGGGTTGTTTTTTACTAGATCGAGAAATATGGTGATCATAGGGTGTCAACTGAGTGATCTAGAAGAAATTTTATAACTTCAGATGTCACCACAACATTTATAAGTTATGCTAATCATGAGAGTATTGAATCTAAGATGCTCTTGCACTTGATATCCAGGGCATCCTATTCTGTTTTCTTTCTATTAAGACTCTGATTTTTTGGGTATTGTAAGATATCCTTCAATGAAATGTCGATCAGCAAACTGACATTTTTACAAACAAAAAGATTTCCTTATATTGCTTTAGAGATAAATTTCAACATGCAAGGCTATGGATTAAGTATGAGACGTTCATCTTTGATCGACAGCCTTCTGTTCAGATGAGGAATAATCTATCAGGGTCATGTTGAAGATAATGACAAGAACACATATATCAGACAGTTCGTGGACTTGAAGAAAGATCAGGGACATAAGGTATTTGCTTGCTATAAATGATAAAAGAGGGGCAAATTCTACATGATGGGGTAAGAAACAAAAAAATCAGTAGGGCATCATTATGCATAAGGATATAGAACATGAAAGAATTTGATTACTAAAAAAGTCAAAATCTGCTAAAAAAGAATAAGAGTTCAATAGTAAATTTTGGGGCAATTTTGTTGAAGCATAAAGAAAGTAAGAGCTTAAGACAAATCTCAAGAAGATCAAGCTAAGTAAGATTAGAGAAGAATAATCTAAAGAGATGAGATACCGTTACAACATAAGTATAAAACTCAACGAAGAAGAAAAGAATATCAGAGCCAATCCAAGTAGTCTTTAGTTGTCACAAGTCATGCATTATATATAGTCAGACATTCATAAGATAGGAGCATGTAAACTCATACATTCAAAGCATTTTTTGTATAATTTGTTAGGAATTTGCAGAATCAACAAAGAATAAACAAAGATTTCAATCTACGGATTCAAGATTTGAGAAGTAGATCCAACAAAGAACAAGCAAAGATTTCAATCTACAACTTCGAGATTGAAGAAATAGATCCAACAAATATTAGAAAAAATTTCAATCACATTTTTGTGAAGCAAAGGTGTCAACCCGTGACTTCCTTTTGAAGAAGTGGACCTTAGCAAAGATTTTTTGATTGTTTGTACAAGACAGAAAGTACAGTGTAATTTTAAAGCCTTCAAGTCATTAGTAAGTCTTTCGGGCTATTACCTTCGGGAGTGATGGGAATATTTGATTGTCTACACAAGATAGAAAGTGTAGTAAAATTCTAAAACCTTTAGGTCATTAGTAAGTCTTTCAGGCCATCATCTTTGGGGGAGTGATGAGGATATTTGATTGTTTGCACAAGGCAGAAAGTGCATTACAATCCTAAAACTTTTGGGTCATCAATAAGTCATTCGGGCATGATGTTAAGTCCTTCGGGCCATCACCTTTGGGAGGGATGGGAACATTTGATTGTCTATACAAGACAGAAAGTGTAGTAAAATTCTAAATCCTTCAGGTCATCAATAAGTCATTTGGGCATGATGTTAAGTCCTTCAGGCCGACGCCTTCAAAAACGATGAGAACTTTTCGAATATTGTCACAATAAGTGTAATACCCATTACCCGATCTAGGAGAAAACCAGTTTAAGAAGTGTTACTGAACAAACATTCCATCGAACACATGATGTCTTAATACTTCTCAACAAAGCATGCAACCAGAAATCATGGTGATTTAAGACTTTTAGTAACTTTCAAAGATCAAATTCCAAAATACATTTCATGTTCAAATAAGTATGCTCACACATTACACATAACACTCTATTTGATAGTTCATAGCATATACTTTATTTGATAAACTTCCAATATACGAAGCTCACTTATAAATAAATCAAAAAAAGGTTAAGACTATTCTTAAGGGTTCGAATAACAAGTTTTAGCTATTCAAAGATTTTGGGTCTAATCATGTTCATGTTTACCATTCGAATGGTTAAGAGAGAAAAGACTATAACAAGAAGGGAATGAAGAAGTAAGGCATGAGGTAGACCATTCTAATCATGTTCATATTCTTTGTTATGCTTAGACCAAGAAGGGATTGAAGAAGTAAGGCATAAGGTAGACCAAGTTGTAGGAAAGCAAAAAAAATTGTGATTCAGGAGCATACTTAGCTTGGATCAACCTATGAGTGTAGTTTAAAGTCTCGGGATAGGTTAAAACTATCCCAAGCATACTTTTTGTTTTATTTTACATTGCTTGTCCATTAAGTTAAATTATACAGGTGCTTTTAAGCTTGGATTACAAGGTAAGTATCAAACTACAAGTACAACGTGATTAATTTAATATGAAGTAAATGATATAAGTGAGTGGTCATTTTTTATCTAAGCTTGATACATCTTGATCATAGTGGTTCGAATAAGAGGGTAGTTGTTGTCTAAAACTTGCTTTAATAGTTTGATATCCTACAGTAAGTATTTCTAATGATTTTTAGAACCTGTTTAAAGTGGCCGAATCTTAAGACCTTTGACCTAACCGAATCTTAATCACAACCTGGTTTTAGATGAGATAATTATAAAAAGGGGTTGGAAACTAAGGTCAGAATATACAAAAGGGGTTTATATGGTTACATGTTAATAAAAGTTAAAGGATCTAGAATGTTTGCTAATGATCGAAAGGCCTTAATTGATTCTTGGAATCGAAGTTATGTTATAAATCTATAACTAAAGTTGAAGAAAATTTCTAGTAAAGATCTTGGCCTTATCTTTTAAAAGAGTCCTAATTAAGGCTTACGTGTAATTGAGTCAAATCTTGGTTGTCAGTAACACTTTCTAGTTCAGTTTACTCTTAAATTGGGTTATGGGTGTTACAATAAGATAATGGAAGAATGGAATCGGCAAAGATTTTTACCATTTGAGTCATCATTTTCAAGAAAAAGAAGTTTAGGTTACCAAGTTGGAAAGGAGATAGTTTAACTTCAGGCTCAAATCAGAAAGATTCACAATTTAATTAGTCAAAAGTTTTAGCGTCTCTTGTTGAAGTACTTGAAGTTTCTTAAAGATATACTCAAATTGTACATTTGCTTTACAATTAATGTTGAAATATTAATGGTAGATTTGAATTTTGCAGGTCACATATACGTTCTAAACATAGAAAGAGATCGATCAACAGAGGAAGATAAACAAAAGATCCTATGCGAGTTTCAAATTGAAAGATCGAGACACCATATGTAAAAAAATAATGACTCTAAAGATCTCAGTGCTTTAAGCGGGAAATTGAGGATATTTCATATTGCTTTAGGATGGATTTTCACTAATTAATGACATTTCTTTTTGTAGGTTCAGTTTTTCCCCAGAGGAGGAGGTGAATCAACATAATTTTTCCCTAGAGGAGTAGGTGAATCAACATTCCTAGCAAAGAATGAAGAGCTCCTAATAAGAAAAACTCACTCAAAAAAGAATATGGAGTTCATAATGAGAAGAACTCGCCCAATAAAGAATGAAGAACCCTAATAAGGAGAGTTCACCCGTTGAAGAATAAAAAGCTCCTAATGAGAAGAACTTGCTTGTTCAACACCTTTATAGAGAGGTGGATCAACATTTTAGAAGAATGAAGAGTGTAATTGTTCCAAGCTTAATAAGGTAACGGTTACTTAATAAGGTAACAGTAAAGAACCGTTATCCTCTTTCGAGGATCGATGACCAGTTTGACCAGTTAAGGGGTGCTTGTATGTTCTCAAAGATCAATTTGAGATGGGGCTACTACCAGTTAAAGGTGGTAGAAGGGGATGTCTAGAAGACTACTTTTAGGACGCTGTATAGATACTATGAGTTCTTGGTAATGCCATTTGGGATTACCAACGTGTCTGCAGCTTTTATGGACTTGATGAACTGGATCTTCCAACCTTATCTAGACTAGTTTGTGATGGTTTTCATAGACAAAATCTTGGTGTACTTACGCTCAAAGGAGGAGCACGACTACCATTTACGAGTTATCCTTTAGACCTTGAGAGAGATGAAGCTTTATGTCAAGTTCAGTAAGTGTGAGTTTTGGCTTTGTGAGGTGGAATTTTTTGGGCCACATTGTTACTGCTGATGGGATTCGTTTTGACCCTCAGAAAATTAAAGCTGTGGTGGATTGAAAACCACCTAGAAATATCTTAGAGGTCTGTAGTTTTCTTAGACTTGCCAGGTACTATAGACGATTTGTTAAGGGCTCCTCAATCATAGCAGCACCTATGACTAAGCTCTTACAAAATGGAGTTTCTTTTGAGTGGAATGAGAAGAGATAACAAAGTTTTGAGCAGTTGAAGGTCTATCTTACGGAGGCTCCGGTGTTGAAGCAACCTGAGTCGAGAAAGGATTATATAGTTTTCAGTGATGCCTCGTTGAGTGGGCTAGGTTATGTTCTCATACAAGAGGGTAAGGTTGTAGCTTACGCTTCAAGACAACTTAAGCCCTATGAAAAGAATTACACCACGCAAGATTTAGAATTAGCAGCAGTTATCTTCGCCTTAAAGATTTGGAGAAACTATCTCTACGGGGTGAGGTGTTATGTCTACACGGATCATAAAAGTTTGATGTATCTTCTCACTCAAAAAGAGTTGAATCTGAGGCAAATGAGATAGATTAAGTTATCGAAAGACTATGGTTGCATCATAGAGTATCATCCCGGTAAAGCTAATGTGGTCTCTGATGCTTTAAGCCATAAGTCTATGTCAGACTTAAAAGCGATGTTTGCTCGATTAAGGATGATCGAGGATGGAGGGTTTCTAGCCAAACTTCGTATAGAACCCACCTTAATACAAGATATCAAGAGAACTTAAGTGTTGGACGAGGACCTTATGGCCAAGATTGAATCAGTTCAGAAAGGTGAAGTATCTGACTTTGAGGTACAAGATGGTGGATTTTTATACTTCAAGGGTCGGTTGTGTATTTCAGCTTTAGGGGATCTTCAGGATCGTATTCTTAAAGAGACACATCGTAGCCCGTATACCTTACATCCAGAGAGTAACAAGATGATCAAGATCTTCGTCGCTTTTATTGGCCCATTAACCTATGGCACGTGGTTCTCACCCATTGGCCTGAACAAGTATCACATAGATTATGGTTTTCTTGAAGCTGATCTGGATTCAGCTAGCAGATGACGTCAGCCACGTGACGTCATCTATGACACCAGCTTGGTCAATCTATAAATAGAGGAGAGAGAAATGTTAGATTAATTATAATTAAAAATTAATATCAGATTTTAATAATAATAATAATAAATATAATAATAAAAGACAGAATTTAATCTCGGAAGCCAAACTACCGGTCGAAATTTGAATAGCTGCTAGACATTTAAACCGTCAAGGGAGGCCAAAACATTGTCAAAGTGATTCGATCGTCATCGAAACGCCATTGGAAGGTATAACCTCTCCTATTTTTGATTCCTGTAAAAACAAATAAAATATTAGCTTTATATACATGCAATAGACGAAACAAATATGAAAAATAAAGTAGAAAAGAGAGACGAAGCTTATCTGTGGAGGCTGAAGTGTTTAAGGTGGAGTCGAAGAGGGCTGGGACGGTTAGTTTAGATTTTAGACCAGGAATTATGGGTGATTCTATCGAACTAGGCTTAGATCTAGGTTTAGGGATAAAAATTAAAGATTTTTGGTTCGAGAAGTAGTGGTCAAAAATCGCTCGACAGTAGTCGAAAATCGCTTTAAGACCGCCAGAGCAAGGTAAGAAGTTAAGGTTACGGTGGTGTGAGGCGATCGGAGTGTGATTGGAAAGATTACAGTGACGAAAAGGACGATGGCCTGAGGAGGTGTTCATTGTGTTCTTCACATTGTGAAGAACATGTGATGAACTCAAGTAAAAATGAGCATTTTGATCCGTTTGGGTGATGATTTTCTGGGTAGAAAATGTTAGAGTTGAGAGAATTTGAGGGAGGAGAGAAGGTTGAGAGAGAGTGAAACGAGTTTATGACCGAATTGTCTTGGGTATGGACTTTTTAAAGCTTGGTCAAAACAGTGTCATTTTGGCACCGAGTTAGGAGGGATCCGCGTAATTTTTACCGAGTTGGGTCTCAGGTTCGCACCTATCTTCTGGGAACATTTGATTATGACCTATATTTTATAATGCTTTCAATTTAGCCCTTATTCTAAATAAAATTGAAATTGAAGTTTAATTTCTTTTCAATTTGGTCATTTACATCTTTTAATTATTTAATTTAAATGTTTTAATTATTATTTGTATGTTGCATTATTTAAATATGACATGTAGTATTATTTGTTAGATAATTCAAATACCTTAGATTTGATTAATTGTTTAGAGTCTTAGTCCTAAGTTCTCTATTAGGATTTAATACTTAATTATGAAAGAAAATTGTAGCAAGTTAATGGACATTGAGTGGGAAACTTTGAAGTCCTAATTTGAATGGTGTCCCAATGTAGGGGGTGTTATTCAAGATAAGCTTTTAATTAGAAAACTCAATATTTATTAAAATCTTTATAAAATTTACAAATAATCTAGATTAATTAATTAAAACCTTAATTAGGATTAGAACTTAAATAATTAGTTTAATTAAATGAGTTACGGAATATTATCTATACTTTTAGGTTTAAACGTGGATAGTGCTCAAGCAATTAGGTGTTATCTCATATAAACTTTTAAATTAAGTAATATTCATAGATTTAATAAATACACAATTTAATTAGTGTCCTTCTAGATTATCACTTAAAATGAACAAGACAATAATAAATTATGCATTAAAAATCTTTATGCTGGAAATATATTTTTGAATGCGAATAGAGGTGCCCTGAGCGTATAAGGGTGTCTCCAATCTCATATTAAGATCAAAAATATATTTTCTTATAAAGGAAATTTCCATTTGGAACATAAATAAAATTATTAATTATTAATTTAATTAAATTTAAATTATTATTCAAAATGTCACGCAAAATCAAAAGTACCGATATCGGCGTTTGTGGGGTGCTAATCCTTCCTCACACGTAACCGACTTCCGAACTCTAATTTTAAAAGAATGAATCTCTGGTTGTTTTATGGTGTCCGGTCTACCAAAGTGACCGTTGACAACTCCAAATTATTTTGCAAAATCAAATTTAAAAGAAACCTTTAATTTCAAAAATTAATTGCCAAGCTATTTTTACTCGGTTAAAAAATGGTTTTGACACTTTAGTTTACACAAGGCTTTTAATTTTAGGGTTTAGAGATTTAAGTTGTGGTTTAGGGTTTAGGGGTTTAGGTTGTAGGATGTAAAATTTAAGGTTTATGGTTAGAATTTAGAGTTTAGGGTTTAAGGTTTAGGTTTTAGGGTGTCAAAACTAGGGTTTTAGGTTTAAAATTTTATAGTTTAAATATGAAAGGTTGTGTGCTTTTTTTTAGCTTGTGTATGAAAATATAACCTATAAAAAATAAAAAAGTTGGCATAACATAATTTATTTGACATGTTCCTGTATTAATGAAGCAATATCGCATAAATTCAAGATAAATGTATAATATATACGCACTCTAAAACATACGCGGGATTTTATGTCAAGACTATGAGTTTTTAAAGGTTATATTAAAATTTGAGAAGTGTAAAATTACAAAACTTTAACGGATAAAAAAAAATTAAATTATTAATAAAAATAAAAAAATATTTAAATTATATAGAAATTAAAAATTATAAAAAAAATTATACGCCTTTCGATCTATCACTGTACACTCTTTTTTAGATGGTCTTAAGATGATTACAAAGTAATTTTTATTCATATTTTTTCTTAATCATGCGATAAAATACACACCTCACAGATAAAACTAATTGAACTTACATTTTTTAAAATAAATATTATCATCTTTTCTTTTCTTTTTTACCAAAAAATATCATCTTTTCCGTTTAGACTTATTGAATTCTCATCTCACTCTCTTGGATGGAGGTTGTTTGGTACATTTATTTGATTCACGTAAAATGCTTTGTGGGATCCTTTTCTGACTTCTTCGATGTCATGCCTACACATTATTCCACGTCATGCCATGTGTAAATTACCTTTATAAACAGCCATAGAAGATTTTATAATAAAATTGTCGATTAATTTTAGTTCAATTGCATATCGTTAGTAAATATATAAGAGAATAAAATATTAAATATATTTAAACGTTTAATATTTTTTTATTTATAAATAAGAAAGAATATGAGTAATATAAACATTATATTAAATTGTATGTTAAAAAATATAACATAATTTTATGAAAAACACCAGATTTAAAACAAATAGATTTAGTTCGGATCTATTCAATTATTTGAAATAAAAGTTTGTAGACATGGATGGAGTTATAATCAGACACTCAAATGGGTTAAATTATCTAATTCTAAAGATGTCAGAGATCTAGTAAGTAATTAATCTAAAATTTAAAAGAAAGTAAAATTTAATTTTGATTTAAACTAATAAAAATTAAAATTTCCATAAAAAAAATTTAGAGACACGAATTCTTTCATTCCCTTAAAGTATCATCATGTTTTTTTTTTATTTTTATATTAAAAGAAAAAAAAAATCAAAGCCACAAAGCTCGATGTTCTCTTTTGTAGTGGTCCTTTAAACTTTACAGCTGAAAGTAAAAAAATAAATAAATACAAGTGAGAAAGAAAAAAAAACCATGGTTAAATTCTGTTAATATCGCTTGTATTATGTAAAAGTTACGAAATTGGTTTTTATATTCTAACTTGGTCAATTTTAGTCCATATATCTTTTCTAAATTCCAGTTTTGATCAAATAATACATGAAAATATAATTAATTACAGAGACTTAAAATGATCAAATTAGAGAATATGAACTAATCTACAACTTAGACTTGATACAATTATTAACATTAAGTGTGTAATGTTTTATTCTATTGTCATTTTAAGATTTTTTTTATGATGAACGTTAAACAAATTCGTTATCCAACTAAAACGTGACATGTGGCCTAATTTTTATTTTTAAATAGTTTCAAAAATTATAGTTTCTAAAAAAACATACCTCATATCCTTTGGCATCTTCCACCCCTGTCGGTCGGTCATCGCTCTCTCACCGCCCAAGCATCGCACCATCAGTTGAAAATTCAATCAGTCTTTTTTCTTTCATTGTTGGTAATTCATCAGAGCTGTTGGTGATGCGATTAGTCGTTCGTCAATTTTTTATGTCAAAATAACAAGGATTATCGTTCTTGGGGTTCGGCGAAGGAATATGCGGTCGATGGTGGTTCAATAGGCGGTTAAAGTGGAAGAATTTAAAGGGTTAGAGTTAAGAATTTAAGGAATTTTCAAAACAAAAAATTTATTATATTTTTAAAATAAAGAAAATTTAAAATAAAAAATATATCACATTTTAAATTGGTAACATATTTTTTTAACGGCCGTGATGGGAAAAATCTTAAAATGATAACAAAATAAAATATTAAATATTTAATTTGACAAAAAAATTGGGTACCTATAGCATAAAGAGTTATAGTTTGGACATTTAATCTTCAATTAAACCTCAACTTAAAAATAGTATTAAAAGTTTTGATAATGTAATACTTCTATTTAATTGACCTGCATAGAATTATAAACAAGTGTATCAAAATATAAATCCATACAAGAAAGTAATATATTATTCAATAAATCAAAACTAGTCAACTAATAGATTAAATATCAGTGGTTATAAAAAATAAATATTACTTCATTAAATATTAACTGGATTGATACGTTGTTATTACAACATCTAAGAGTTTGCTCTTAATTATATTTGAACAAACAAGGATGGAGGGACATGGAGGGCCAAGCGCCCAACTTTAATTTTTTTTTTACCTTTATCACGTAGATTTTTTAAAAAAAATAAATTAATTATACATTCGTCCTCTCACTTTTTAAATATTTAAATTTGTCTCTTCAATCCTTAATTCTAACTCGTTCTTTCGAACAAATAATATTATTATATTTATGATTATAGTAATAATTATTGGTCGATGGCACTTGAAACGAGGTCAAAACACTCAATCCAAAGTCAAAATCCAAACCCCACTACTCCCAACAACCTTACATCACAAACAAACAAACATTTCTTTCTTAGCAATTTTCCTTAACCTAAACAAATTATAAATTCAATTGGGAAGTTGACACCAACAAAAACTATAGAATATTAATTACACATAAAAACGAAATTGCTTTTAAATTCATAATGATAATATTATAATAAAAATACTAAATATGTCCACAATTATATAATATTATTTCTTTTACAATATTACCAACATTCATAAATATGAACGTTTTCAACGTTAGTATAAACGTGTTAAGTCGAAATAGAAAAGAGACTACCAAGCGTTGGATGTAGTGATATTTATCATAGAAACTGTTGATGACGGCGACGGCGTTTAGAAAGAGTCGGTCAAGTGACGGCAAGTGTATATCTTGTTCTCGTGCTCTACTGAGCTTCGTAGATTGTGGTTCGGGTGACGACGAAGGCAGGGGGTGACGAACGACGAGCATCGATTACGCCATTGGGGATGCTGCTAGGAACCATATCAATAAGCTTCCTTTTCTATGGACATGGTGCATTGGCGTTGTTGTTTTGGGGTCTTTCTGATACTTCAACAATGAGCTTGTAGCACTCATTTACTGTCTCCTGTTGTAAACAACAACAGTGGAGCAATGAATGAATCAGAAAACAGATGAGCTTAATGAGAATTTTCAAAAAACAAGGGGGTCCAATTGAAAATATTCAAAAAGTTCTAGAACTTTATATGATTTTTTTAAAAAAATGGAGATCTAATTAAATTTTTCTAAAAATTAAAAAAAGTTCAATGCCCTTGTTACCATCCGTCTCTATTTTTAGTCGTAAGGTCAAATTTAGATAATTGGAGGAGGGGGCAGGGTCGAAATCCCGAACAACATAATGTCAATATCACTTAACCACCATTGGAGAAATATTATGAATCACCTTGAATTATTTAACAAATTGAAAGAAGAAAAAGGTTGTTATCAGCGTAAAGAGGCTATAAATGATGAAAATTATAATAAAGAGACTAAATATATCAGAAACACATAGTATAAGGACCTTCAATATAATTTTACCAATGATTAAAACACCAACCTTTTCTATTTTAAGAACACTTAAGAGTTGGTCATGGTAGTCAATCGGAGTGAACGGCTCAATTTGGTCTATAACATGCATCATTGTTGCAGTGGCCAACACTGAGGGAAGATAATGTATGGATCTCGAATCTACAAAACACTCGTAAAATAAAAACAAATTATTGATCGATTAATTCGAATCAAGTACTACGGATGTTCATTATAATTCTCTCAGGCTTACCGGAGATTACACGGAGGAGGAGTTGGTTACATCTCTTGAGAAACTCCCAATGGAGAGGAGTCTTCAAGCCAAGCATTCTTATAATTTACATATACCACATTAAAAAAAGTGTAATTCGGATACTAAATGGTATATTAAGAAAAAAAATTATTAACACATAATAGTTATGAGATAAAAAAATTATTAGTTTTATATTAAAAATTTTCAATGTAATCAATATAAACGACTAATGAACCATCAGATGTGGTGTCGTGATCCCTTAATTATAAAGTTGGGAGTTCGGTCATCATTCATATGAATGAAGTACATTATATGACCTTTCGTTTGCAGTTTACCTCTTAATGAGAACACCCTCGACGAGAAGATTAATCATTGTTATCAGTTGAGAATATTTTAGTTTCAATTAAAAAATATAAATGATTAATAAATAAATAATTGTAATTATTCAATATTAGCAAAATTGAAGAAATAGCAGCCAGGTTGAATTTTTCTGTTTCACATGCAACCGGTCCAGCAGTGGAGGAGATTATGGACGTGCTTTCAAGTGGTGATGCAAATTATTAATATTTTTGGTATAATTTTTATTTTATTTGAAAATAAAAAAGTTTAAATAAAATGAGAATAATAATAAAGTATTAGTTTTATATTTAAAAAATCAGTGGAATCAATATATTAATAAACAAATCCACCATGAAATTACATGATCTCTTATCTATTTTTAATGATGTTACTTATGTAGTTATTAAAGAAAATAATATAACTCAATTATGGAACCTCATCTCATTTTTATAGGTTAATTTGATCTAATAACACTTGTGCTTATGTAAATAAAATTAAGGGATGACTTCCGAGCAACTTTATTTACAAGGCGCGTGCGAGTTTTATCAAGGGTTAAAAATAAAACAAATATTATTATGAGATTGTATTAAGAATATTAGAAAAATGAGAGATTAATTAATTAGTTTCACACTTACATAAACATTATGAACTTTATTTTTTTTGCTCAGCATTATGAATTTTATATTTGTTTAATTTGAGTTCTATATTCTTTAATTTCCGTATTACAATCTATATCAGAGTATGTGATTGTTCTTTCTAATAATATATCTCCAAAATTTAGATCTGATTTTTTTCATTTTATAGTGTAACGAGCAGTGACGAAACTTGGAGTAAAAGTTTGGGGGCAACTTAAATTTTTAAAAAATTTAGAGACTTTAACAAAAAAATTCAAAAAATTTGAGGGTTTAACTAAATTTTTTAATAATTTTGAGAGATTTAACAAAAAATGTAACACCCCAGACTCGTATCCGTACACGAATATGAATCGAGAATGTCACAGAAAATATACAATATACTTACCATGCTAAATTTAGGCTAACAAATTTTTTTTTCTTAACTCATAATACTAATATTGTCAATTTAAAAGATAAGCATAAAGTATTATAATTATATAAATCGTGTTTTAGTTTCGAACTATTACAAGGCAATCCGGATTTAAAATTTTACAACACTGACAGATTACTTAATTACATGTCACTAAATACAACAAAATAGGATGCCATAGATACAAGAAAATAACATGTCTGCGTTGTAGGCCCTAATACCCGATCTGATGCAAAAGCTATCCCACTAGCTATTCCGGCAACCTACGCGTATAACCGAAATACACGCTGAGAATATACTCAGTGAGGCATAAGGTAAGTAACATGAAATAAACATAAACAATTTATGATACTTGTAAAACCTATTAAATTTCATAATACTTTTCATAATATGCAGGGGAAAAAAACATATCATATTATGTTGAAACATAATTTAATTCATCAATTAAAAATCGTATAGCCCAAGGTAATATTGAGTGACTAATATACGAGTCGTGTACTAAAAGTACTATTCTTTACGAGCGCCATAATTAAATGACGAAAACAAGCGCCACCGGAGTGACGAAACGAGCGACACATTAGAGTATCGAACAAGCGACACAATAAAGTATCGAAACGAGCGACACCCGAAGGTATCGAAAACGAGCGACATGTCGAAATAATGTGACTCTAATGGTATATCACAATACTGTCTACTCGTGACCAAGGGCAAATATAAAAATATTTCCTGCAATAACATAATGGCTAGCATGACATTATAATTTAAATCATGTAACTCAATCGTAAAGGAGCAGTTCATACTCCAATACGCCCATTTCCATTTTACAATATACTGCCATTCTTTAAAAATACGAGACAAGTATCATTTAAAATAATTTCATACTTTAAAAAAAATAATTACCTTTTTAGGTCGACTTATCGCAAGTCTTCCTATCACATAGTATAAAAACATGCATGCACTCACCTTTGCCTTGTATCAAAATGCCTCACTACTCGATTTCAGTCCTGTACTTTTTCTTTGCCCTTTCGATTATTATGTCCCCGATTTGACTGATTATCTACAAAAATCATAACATATACCATTTCAAAGTATATGTTAGAATATTCCCAATTCACCAATAATAATGGAAATAACCAATAATTATCTAAAATCAATAAAATTGATCCGATAAAAATTTCCATATTCGAACCAATTTTTTTCACACTTTTTATAAAAATTTCCAAACTTTGCATTTTAGTCCCTAAGGACATTTTCAAGCTTCTAACATCAATTTCAAACTAAATCCTTGCATTTTTCATCAAATACACTCAAGGACCTAAGCTTTAGAAATTTCCAACTTGGTCACTAATATTTCTAAAAATTACAATCAAGTCCCAAAATCACCAAAAATTTCAAATTAAGCCTCCAAACCACTTAACTTGATTTTTCAAGCCACTACACTCCAAAAACAAACTTTATAATTTAGTCCCCAAACTTTTCAAAATTTTCAAATTGGTCCCTAATGCCAAATTAATTAGGGATTTCACTCCAAACCATTTATATCATCATTCTAAACAATTCTTTCTTCTACAACACCTTCCAATTCAATTTTTATCAAAAACCCTAAAATTTCCTCTTTAAAAATCAAGACTTTTTTTTTCTTTAATCTAACAACAAAAATATACTTGAATCACTTCCATTTCATCATTTCCAACCTCAAACCAAAAATTTTGCCATAGTTTCCCCATAATTCTTCATCTAACCAATCCTCCAAACTCAACAAAAACACATGGAAACTAAGCAAAAATTATATCAAGATGTAGAGAAAATCAAGGAGATTAATTTCTTATCTAATAGCAAAACCTTAAAACTAACCTTGTAAGCTCAAAAATGATGTTGAAATTTTTTTCTCCCTTGGCTAAGGCTTTGAAGCTTGCTGGAAGAATGAAGATAATGGTTTGATTTTTTTATCATATTTATCTTTTTTATTTTTCTTTAATAATGCCATTTGGCATTATTAATTACCAAATACTTAAAAATAAATCAAACCAAGCCACATGTATTCATCTTTAATTACTACCATGACAAGTGTCATATAATTAAATGAATTTTTTATTCATTTAATTAATATTATCCATCATTTGACTAAATCAAATTTGACTATAGTTAGATTTTAACTAACTAGTAGAAAACTAACTAGTTCTCTTGAAATTCAACCAACCTCAAGAAACCAACCAAAACATAATAAAATATTCAAAATGAATATTTTATAAATTTTCCAACTCCAATGGGGCCCATATCTAAAATTTAAACTCGATTCGAAATACCGATAATTAATAAGGTATCGAATATGATCGATTCTAAACAGTCTCAGAAAATTCTCAAATTTCAGCACAAGGTTCCTTGAGTCTAACTAAGACTCCAATTAAAATTTCATAATTTTCCGAGTTCGAATACTTACCCGAAAAATTTACCAAAACTTATACTTTTACTAGCTTTTTACACAATTCTCGTACCAAAAATCCGATTCCCACTGAATTTATTCTTCTGATCTAAACTATTCATTTTTACCATAAAATTTATTATTGGGAAAATTACCATTTTGGTCCTTATAATTTTCCCAACCTTTCACTTTTGTCACCAAACTTTGAAATCTTACGTTTTAGTCACCAAACTAAAACTATCAATTTTAAGAACTTTGCAAACTAATCACCAAGCACATATAAAGCAAATATAAATCAACTAACAAGCAAACTTTGGGGTATTACAATTCTTCCCCTTAAGAAAATTAGTCCTCGAATTTTCGTAGAGCGCACTGTTTAAACAGATGTGGGTACCGCTTCTCCATCATTTCCTTCGTCTCCCCATGTCGCTTCTTCAACTTTATGATTACGCCACAAGACTTTAACCAAAGGTATCCGCTTGTTTCTCAACTCTTTAGTACCATAAGCTAATATCCCGACTAGTTCTTCCTCGTAACGTCAAAGTCCGATCATAATTCGATCTCATCGGGTGCAATCACATGGGATGGATCTGATCGGTACCTTCAAGCATGGAGACATGAAAAACATCATGGATTTTACTCATTTCCGGTGGAAGAGCCAACCGATAAGCAACAGGGGCCCACTTTCTTTAAAATCTCATACGGTCCAATGTATCGAGGACTTAACTTTCCTTTGCGTCCAAATCTCATGATTTTCTTCCAAGGAGAAACCTTTAAAAACACTTTTTTCTCCTACCTTAAATTGGATATCTTTTCTTTTCAAATCCGCATATGCTTTTTTGTCGGTCTGCGACCCTTTTAAGATTTTCTTGCACAATCTTTACTTTTTCCTCTGTGTCTTGTAACAGATCGGGCTTTAAAATCTTGTAATCCTCAGAACTCGAACCAATTCAACGGCGATCTACACTTTCGCCATACATACAACGCCTCAAATGGTGCCATCTGTATACTTGCCTCGATAAATCATTATTATAAGCAAATTCTGCCAAACGGCAAGTACTTTTCCCAAGATCCCTCAAATTCAATAACACAAGCTCTCAGCATATCCTCAAGGATCTGAATCACCCGTTCTGACTAACCATCAGTCTGAGGATGAAAGGCTGTACCGAAATGCAAACGTGTCCCCATTGCCTTCTGTAATGTTTTCCAAAACTTGGATGTAAACTTAGGATCTCTGTCATACACTATAGATGAGGGTACTCCATGAAGTCGAACCACCTCTTTAATATACAACTCTGCATACCTGCTCATCTGATAATCTGTCCGAACTGGTATGAAATGAGCTGTCTTAGTTAATCTGTCCACAATCACCCAGATAGAATCCTTCTTACTGGGAGTCAGAGGCAGTCCTGTGATAAAATCATCGTAATCCTTTCCCACTTCCATTCTGGAACAGAAATAGACTGCAGCTTCCCTGATGGCACTTGATGCTCTGCTTTCACCTTCTGACAGGTCAAACATTTAGCAACAAACTCTGAAATCATTCTCTTCATACCTGGCCACCAGTATCGACTTCTCAAATCTTGATACATCTTGTTTCCACTTGGATGTATAGTCAATGGACTATAGTGAGCTTCCATAAGCAGATCCTATTTCAACTTAGCATCTTCAGGGATATACAACCTGTCTTTATAATAAAGACATCCATCGAGTCTAATCTCATAATTCTTCACTTCACCCGATTCCACTTGTTTAATCTTTTTGGTACATTCTTTATCTTGCTGCTGACTTTCTTTAATCCGGTCCAACAATGCTGATTTTATTCTTAATTCCATCGAAAATGAACCATCAGATTGTCCTTTCAACTGAGCATTCATAGCTCGTAATGTAGCAAATGTCTTCCGGCTCAAAGCATCTGCTACAACATTAGCTCTGCCGGGATGATAATCAATAACCAGATCATAGTCTTTGATTAGCTCCAACCATCTTCGTTGCCTCAAATTCAACTCTTTCTGAGTCATCAGATACTTTAAACTTTTGTGATCAGTGTAAACATGACAACGCTCACCGTATAGATAATGTCGCCAAACTTTCAGAGCAAACACTACTGCAGCAAGCTCCAAATCATGTGTCGGATAATTCTTCTCATGTGTTTTCAGTCATTGTCGGGAAGCATAAGCAATCACCTTTCCTTCTTGCATCAGCACGCAACCCAAACCAATATAAGATGCATCGTTGTGCAGAATAAATTCCTTACCCGACTCAAAATGAACTAATACTGAGCTTCAAAAACTTTCTTCAAATAATCAAAACTCTCTTGGCATTTATCATTCCAAACAAATGGCACATCTTTTCTCAACAATTTGGTAAATGGAGCAGACTATCAAAGAAAAATCCTTGACAAACTGCGATAGTATCCAGCCAATCCCAAGAAACTACGAACCTCGGTAATATTCTTGGGAACTTTCCATTCAAGGATGGATCTGTACTTTTTTAGGATCAACTCGTATCCCCTCAATCAAGCAATGTGTCCTAAGAAAGCCACCTCGGACAGCAAAAACTCACATTTTGAGAGCTTGGCATACAACTTCTTTTCTTTCAAAATCTGCAATACTATTCGCAGGTGCACATCATGATCTTCTTTGGTCTTCGAATACACCAAAATATCATCAATGAAGACCACTACAAACTGATCAAGGTATGGTTGAAACACTCGGTTCATCAAGTCCATAAATGCAGCTGGAGCATTAGTAAGACCGAATGGCATAACCACAAACTCGTAATGACCATACCTTGTTCGAAAAGCTGTCTTCGGAACATCCTCCTCTTTGACTTTCAACTGATAACAGCCTGATCAAGATCAATCTTGGAAAACACTTCTTTGCTCCTTTTAGCTGATCAAACAAATCTTCAATTCTCGGTAGTGGATACTTATTTTTAATAGTCACTTTGTTTAGCTGTCGATAATCAATACACAAATCAACGAACCATCTTTCTTTTAACAGACAACACCGGTGCTCCCCACGGTGAAATACTAGGACGAATAAACCCTTTATCCAGCAGCTTACAATCGTGACTTCAATTCTCTTAACTCTGCGGTGCCATTCTATATATGGAGCCATCGATATTGGTTCAGTCCCTGGAATTACCTCAATTCCAAACTGAACTTCCCTTTCCGGTGCCAAACCTGGCAATTCCTCTGGAAACACATCCGGAAAGTCTCGTACTGTCGGAATGGCATTGAGATCATTACCATCCTTTTGATTATCCACTACATGTGCCAGAAAAGCCTGGCAACCCTGTTCCAACAGCTTTTTAGCTTTAAGGGCTGAAATCAAATTCTGCAAACACCGAGATCCTTCTCCCAAAACTATAATCTCTGATCCATCAGCTGCCCTCAAAATCAACTGTTGCTGATGACATCTCACAGTAGCATCATGGGCATGAAGCCCCATAATAATCTCCAAATCATCAAAAGATAACTCCAATAAATCAGCTAAAAACTCATGTCCCTGAACTATCAGTGAACAGTCCTTACACACCCTGGTTACCCGAGCACTTTGACCAAGTGGATTGACAGCTATCACATCACTCTGAGTAGACACTACAGGAATTCCTCTATCCCGTACCAATTTAGCACTAACATAGAAGTGTGCGGATCCAGTGTCTATCAAAACAAAAACAGGTTCACCATAAAGTAGAAAAGTACCTATGATGATGTCAGGATCCTCCCGATCATCTCAGTCATCACGAGTCCGAATATGATAGACTCGAGCAGAAGCTCTGTCATCTTTCCTGGAACCTGTCCGAGACGAACCTGCAGATCCACAGCCTCGGCCTCCCTGCATACCCACTGATCTCTCTGTCTGGACCGATCTGTCTTCACGAGCTGGACAATCTCGAACAAGTGTCCCATCTCTCCACAGTTGAAACAGGCACCTGTAACTTTTCGGCACTCTCCACGATGAAACCGATTACAGTGCTTACACTGTGGAGCTCCTGATCTGTTTCCAGAATTCTTTACCGAAGTACCCTTAGACTTTCCAGCTTGACTGGTCTAACCTCGAGATGCCGAATATCCAGATTTACCTTGCTGAAAATTACCTTTACCTCGCTTAGCTGATCGCGAAGTAAAAGATGATTCAGCTCATCTTTTCTGCCCAGACATCTCTTTCTCGGCCTTGTCTCGAACATTCTCCATCGCTTTGGCTTTATTAACAGTATCCTGAAAATCATGGATAGGGTTGGCCACTAACACCTCCTGATATCTGGAATCCAAACCACCAATGAAACTGTCTATAACAGTTCTCTCAGTAGGTAGCAGCTCAGCAGCAAATCGGCTCAGACGGTTGAAATCACACTCATACTCATAAATCGACCGTCCTTCTTGCTTCAGATCGATGAATTGCTGTCTCATCTCTCTAACAAAAATAGCTCCGATATATTTCCTTCGAAACTCTCGAAGGAAAAACTGCCAGGTGATCTCCTCGTGCACACGAGCTGTAATGGTGTTCCACCAGATCAGAGCTGGCCCTCTCAATAGAGAAACTACACCATCAAGCTTTCCTCGATCATCGCATCCGATGCGAGCTAATATAGATTGTACATCATTAAGCCATGTATCGGCTGAGAGTGGATCACCATCTTCTTCTCCTTTAAAATTCAAAGCCTCAAGTGTCTTTAGCTCCTTTGGCACATTCAGTCGGGGAGGTCTATTCAATATAGCATTCAGAGTCTGCAAAAATGTGCCCTGATCCTGAACCGGCGTTCCCGGTTGTACTGGCTGCTGGACCTCTTCTCTGGGATCATGAGCAATCTCAGGCCTTGCCTACTCTGCAGCGTGTCGGGAACCCTCTCCTTTCGACATCTGTACTCATAACATTCACTAAACTCATAAGCAATTGCATCAACTAAACATATATCATTTTCAAGTATAAACGACATCCTAGTGCCATGTACACTTTAAAACACTTTCATTACTCAAAAATAAATTCAGAACCGGCTAAACTTGTAGCTCTGATACCAATAAATGTAACACCCCAAACCCGTATCCGTACACGAATATGAATCGAGAATGTCACAGAAAATATACAATATACTTACCATGCTAAATTTAGGCTAACAAATTTATTTTTTTTCTTAACTCATAATACTAATATTGTCAATTTAAAAGATAAGCATAAAGTATTATAATTATATAAATCGTGTTTTAATTTCAAACTATTACAAGACAAGCCGAATTTAAAATTTTACAAAACTGACAGGTTACTTAATTACATGCCACTAAATACAACAAAATAGGATGCCATAGATACAAGAAAATAACCTGTCTGCGTTGTAGGCCCTAATACCCGATCTGATGCAAAAGCTATCCCACTAGCTATTCCAGCAACCTACGTGTATCACCGAAATACACGCTGAGAATATACTCAGTGAGGCATAAGGTAAGTAACATGAAATAAACCATAAACAATTTATGATACTTGTAAAACCTATTAAATTTCATAATACTTTTCATAATATGCAGGGAAAAAAAACATATCATATTATGTTGAAACATAATTTAATTCATCAATTAAAAATCGTATAGCCCAAGGTAATATTGAGTGACTAATATACGAGTCGTGTACTAAAAGTACTATTCTTTACGAGCGCTATAATTAAATGACGAAAACAAGTGCCACCGGAGTGACGAAATGAGCGACACATTAGATTATCGAACAAGCGACACAATAAAGTATCGAAACGAGCGACACCCGAAGGTATCGAAAACGAACGACACCCGAAGGTATCGAAAACAAGCGACATGTCGAAATCATGTGACTCTAATGGTATACCACAATACTGTCTACTCGTGACCAAGGGCAAATATAAAAATATTTCTTGCAATAACATAATGGCTAGCATGACATTATAATTTAAATCATGTAACTCAATCGTAAAGGAGCAGTTCATACTCCAATACGCCCATTTCCATTTTACAATATGCTGCCATTCTTTAAAAATACGAGACAAGTATCATTTAAAATAATTTCATACTTTAAAAAAATAATTACCTTTTTAGGTCGACTTATCGCAAGTCTTCCTATCACATATTATAAAAACATGCATGCACTCACCTTTGCCTTGTATCAAAATGCCTCACTACTCGATTTCAGTCATGTACTTTTTCTTTGCCCTTTCGATTATTATGTCCCCGATTTGACTGATTATCTACAAAAATCATAACATATACCATTTCAAAGTATATGTTAGAATATTCCCAATTCACCAATAATAATGGAAATAACCAATAATTATCTAAAATCAATAAAATTGATCCGATAAAAATTTCCATATTCGAACCAATTTTTTTCACACTTTTTATAAAAATTTCCAAACTTTGCATTTTAGTCCCTAAGGACATTTTCAAGCTTCTAACATCAATTTCAAACTAAATCCTTGCATTTTTCATCAAATACACTCAAGGACCTAAGCTTTAGAAATTTCCAACTTGGTCACTAATATTTCTGAAAATTACAATCAAGTCCCAAAGTCACCAAAAATTTCAAATTAAGCCTCCAAACCACTTAACTTGATTTTTCAAGCCACTACACTCCAAAAACAAACTTTATAATTTAGTCCCCAAACTTTTCAAAATTTTTAAATTGGTCCCTAATGCCAAATTAATTAGGGATTTCACTCCAAACCATTTATATCATCATTCTAAACAATTCTTTCTTCTACAACACCTTCCAATTCAATTTTTATCAAAAACCCTAAAATTTCCTCTTTAAAAATCAAGACTTTTTTTTCTTTAATCTAACAACAAAAATATACTTGAATCACTTCCATTTCATCATTTCCAACCTCAAACCAAAAATTTTGACATAGTTTCCCCATAATTCTTCATCTAACCAATCCTCCAAACTCAACAAAAACACATGGAAACTAAGCAAAAATTATATCAAGATGTAGAGAAAATCAAGGAGATTAATTTCTTATCTAATAGCAAAACCTTAAAACTAACCTTGTAAGCTCAAAAATGATGTTGAAAATTTTTTTCTCCCTTGACTAAGGCTTATGAAGCTTGCTGGAAGAATGAAGATAATGGTTTGATTTTTTTATCATATTTATCCTTTTTATTTTTCTTTAATAATGCCATTTGGCATTATTAATTACCAAATACTTAAAAATAAATCAAACCAAGCCACATGTATTCATCTTTAATTACTACCATGACAAGTGTCATATAATTAAATGAATTTTCAATTCATTTAATTAATATTATCCATCATTTGACTAAATCAAATTTGGCTATAGTTAGATTTTAACTAACTAGTAGAAAACTAACTAGTTCTCTTGAAATTCAACCAACCTCAAGAAACCAACCAAAACATAATAAAATATTCAAAATGAATATTTTATAAATTTTCCAACTCCAATGGGGCCCATCTCTAAAATTTAAACTCGATTCGAAATACCGATAATTAATAAGGTATCGAATATGATCGATTCTAAACAGTCTCAGAAAATTCTCAAATTTCAGAACAAGGTTCCTTGAGTCTAACTAAGGCTCCAATTAAAATTTCATAATTTTTCGAGTTCGAATACTTACCCGAAAAATTTACCAAAACTTATATCTTTACTAGCTTTTTACACAATTCTCGTACCAAAAATCCGATTCCCACTGAATTTATTCTTCTGATCTAAACTATTCATTTTTACCATAAAATTTATTATTGGGAAAAATACCATTTTGGAACTCTTTCGAAGCAGCCATTAAATCAACTGTGAGATTGACCTCATCGTCCCTCATCTTTAATATGATGTTTGCAGCAAGTGCAACCACTCCATGTTCTACTAGAAAATCAATAATTTACTTTGAAATTTCATACATATGAATGATAATAAAATAAATAAATGATGGGTAGTTTTGTATGGAGTGGAAAATAATGTAGTTATTTTAAAAATAATATATTTCAAACTCACTAAGTGGTCATAGTGAAAAAGAGAGCATTGCTAACTTTAAAAGATCCGTATTCGAGCAGCTTGTCTGCATAGTGTGTGTTTAAAGGACTGAGACTAAGAATAAAAAACATATACTACCATTTAATCACAGTAGAATATTAAAAAAAATGCTAATATATTTGTATCTCTGCGTTCATACCCGTATTTATGATTATATATCTCATGATGTTATCTTTAAGATTTAATTTTGAATTCTCTTATTTAGAATGCAATGTCTTATCACTACGTTGAACCCTTATTGATAAGGGTTATATTTTTTTTTGTATAACCACTAGTATCCAACTCATTGATCGATTAATCTAGGTCGAGTACTGCAAATATACATTATGAGAGCAACTCTCACAACCCAATTTTCTTCATTCACAACTAGGATTCAAATCTCTAACCTTCTTTAAGGGATGCATAATGTCTCATCCCACTAGACCAACTGTTGTTTGGTGATAAAAATTATATTTTGATACACAATATATGTAAAAATATTTACACAACCCTTCCTATTTAAACTATATAATCTAAAATCTAATCCCTAATCCTAAACTCTAAACCATAAATCAAAAATTTTAAATTCTACAACATAACCCCTAAATCTTAGACTCTAAACTAAACACTTAAACCCGAAATTTGACAAGTTTGTGTAACATTTAGTTTACACAATTTGTGTACCAAAATTTTTCTCTATCAATGAATTAACTGACTTGAATGATTAAGATTAAAACCTTTATACTCCATATATATATATATATATATGTATGTTTAATATTTTAGTATATGCTGGTGAAGCTTGACTTTCCTCAATAATAGTCCACTCTTTTTCCTATATAAATCTCCGGCTAATTTTAGCACATTCACTCAAGGTATCTCTGAAAGAAAAGCAAAGGGGTCAAAGAAAATGCATTCCCATGCAATTTCCGCTTCGTTTTTGCTCTTTGCCGTCGTTTTTGCAACATTAGACATACTCATCGGCGGCACGGAAGCTCCGGTGCCATACCATGAGCCACCGCTGTGCAAGCATTTCCAGAACAAGTACGGGTGCTTCGAAAATGCGCGGCTGGCGAAATCATACGAAGTGATCCAACGATTCAAGACGAAGATCAAAGTAGACAAGAACAGTGATAAGTACCTCAAGACGTGGTACGGAACCAATGTTTGCAAGTACCAAGGGTTCAAGTGTGACATACGTCCCGACGTGAAGGAAAAAGCCGTTGCAGCCGTCGATTTCAACGGGTATAAATTTGCCGGCTGCAACGGCACCCTCCCGCTCGACGGATTCTTCGACGAGTTAGATGATTTAGCCATATTCCATGCCAATTCAAATAACTTCACCGGCACGGTGCCATTCAATGCGTCGAAGATCAAGTATTTATACGAGCTTGATCTTAGCAACAACAAGATTTCCGGCAATTTCCCGATAAAAACCATTGGTGCCATGAACTTAACGTTCCTTGACTTAAGGTTCAATTCCCTTCGAGGCTCCGTTCCGCCGCAAGCATTTAACTTATCTCTCGACGTGTTCTTCATCAACAACAACGGGTTCGCCACGCAAACGCTCCCGACGAACCTCGGCGACACGAGCGCCGTTTACCTCACATCTGCCAACAACAACTTCACCGGCCCGATCCCACGTAGCATCGGCAGAGCTCGGAACCTCCTCGAAGTGCTTTTCCTTAACAACCGACTCTCCGGGTGTTTACCGTATGAGATCGGCAACCTGAGTCAAGCCACGGTGTTCGACGCCAGCACGAACAAGTTAACCGGGCCGATACCGTACTCGTTCGGGTGCATGAAAAAGATTCAGATTCTCAACCTGGCGAACAACCGGTTATACGGGGAAGTACCGGAGATAGTCTGCGAGCTTCCCATGATTGACAATTTAACTTTGGCGAACAACTATTTCACTTCCATTGGACCTTCTTGCTACAATTTGATGTTGAAGAAGAAGCTCGACGTGACGAAGAATTGTATCTACGGCCTCCCAAATCAACGATCGGAGGCCGAGTGCGTCGCCTTCATGTGGAAGAAGAAGGTTTGCAAGAGGATCACAACGTTTTACTTTGTTCCTTGTGAAAAACATGATTATTACAAATATTCAGATGAAGGTGACCGATCGCCGGCGGCAGCTCCGACAGCGGCAGGTACGGCAGCTAGAACTTATAGCACTCTTACTCCGCATCACCGGTTGTGATTGATATGTTTTCTTTGATTTTTTTTTTTTGAATATTTTCACTGGTTCTTCTAGATGATAATAATGGAGCTCTTCATCAAGCTTATGTCTCTGGATATTTTAATGCAATTTGATGTATTGAATTTTCCTTAGTGAATAAATCGATTTCCATTTCTTTTCTCAATTTGAATTATATTTTGGTATAATTTATTCTCGGTCATTGTACTCTTCAAACTTTTAAAATTTAGTCCTTTATTTTTAGGGTAAACAATATCATTGGTCGCTAAATTATTCTCATTTTCTTGTTTTGGCCATCAAACTATCATTTTTGGCAAAATCATCCCTATCATTACGTCTTTTTCCTATTTTGGTCACTGACTGTTAAAAAAATTATTGAAAAAATAATAGTTTAATGACTAAAACAGGAAATGAGCAATAGATTGGTGGCCAAAACAGGAAAAAATAACATTATTGACCAAAATAAGAAAAAAAAAGTAAGATTAGTGACAATTTTGCAAAAATTAATATTTTAGTGAACAAAATAGGAAAGCGGAAATAGTTTAGTGACTAATGATGTTGTTTACCCTTATTTTTATTCTGTAAATTAGTTTTTTGTTGAACAAAATAAGAAAGAGGAATAGTTTAGTCACTAAATTCCTCGACTTAAAACTCGAGAGACTATATTTCAAAGTTCAAAAGAATACAAGGATCAGGGACTTAATTAAATTATAAATCAAGCCTAGTTGAGCCACCCTAAATTAAAAAAATAGTAATGATTTGCTTGCAAGAACTCCAATTGACTGGTAATACGATATTTGCCTATCCCTAAATTGCAAGAGTTTCTATTAGTAAAATATTGGTATATAGGGTTAAATTCATTTTAGGTAAAATGAAGTTTTCTCATTTAAACTTTTTTTTATATATAATCATATGTACTTGATTCATTAGTTGATTAATTCGGATAAGATATTACAGAGTTTTATTATAGGATTGTCCTCTCAATCTAATATCATTCATTCACAATGTCAGTATTTAGGCATTTGATTTTACTTAAAATATAACGACTTATCCGCCAGGCCTACGGGTAGCTTGTCCATTTAAAGTTTATTATTAGAATTTACGTTAGCATGTAGTGTACGATTTTTTTTAGTTTTACACGAATTTATCTATTTCAAGGAAGATAAATCCGAGACAATATCAAACGTTTTGGGAATTCCAAAACCCCTCTATAAATATTCCAAATCCAAATGAAAATATATTTACCACCTTCACTTAATTAGCTAATGTTATCATAGAAGATTACTTGCAAGAGGAGAGGTGATAAAAAAGTGATTGCAGGTACAATGAAGTTCATTGATTATTGCAGGATGGCCTAATTGAAAGGGCAGGACAGTGATTTAAATAGCGGTTTTTTACTGTAATAACGATTGTTATATAATAATAACGGCATTATTCAAAAGCATTATTATTAAAAATAATTGTTTAAAATGATTGTAATAACATTTGTTATACCCGTAACCGTAAAAAAATACCGCAACTAAAAACGCAGTCGTAACCGTAATTTATATCTCCCGTGTTTGTTTTGCTGTGTATTTTGGACAACAAATGGAATATTATCATCTTGTGCTGGAATTCTGAAATCTGAATAGATTTACCCTTAAGATAAGGACATGAAAAATATGAGTCGGAGAGAGGACATATCAAGGGACATAACTGGTTCATGGTCCTTGTCAATTACCTCATGCTTGATTTAATTATTTAATTGGTTCGAAATTCAATTATTACAAATCTATAAATTTTGGATAAGATGGGATTTAATTAATTAGAATGTTTTAAGATTATTTATTTATTTATTTATTTGCATCGATTTTTAAGAGGCCCAAATTGCTGCTTTTGGGTCCATGCTTTCTTGACCCATTTCTTGAATTATTTTCGTGTAATTGGATCTTTCTTCGAAGGTCGAGTCGCTTAAATTGTCAAACTTTTCCTTTTCCGACCATTTTAATAATTTTCTATTTTTTTCTCTCTTTTATTTTTTATTTCTGCGCTCGTGTCTCATCTTTATATTAGATTTAACGTCATTTTTTCAGTTCTGATTTTTCCTTTTTAAAATCTCGTGTTATATTCTTTTTACTAATAGGCGCTCATCATCACAAACGATAGTTTGTGATCAATTGTGGTAAAGCCACGTGATATCATTGTTACGTACAATGACAAAGTTATTAAGAGGTGGAAGAAGGTAATTATCTTTTAATTTTTTTTATTTTTGTTTTCTTATATAATTTTTTTTAAAAAATAGTTTATTTATAAATTTACCCTTAACTTTTAAACATTTATGTTTTGCATTCTCAAATCCCAAATCATGACTCTATTTCTGGTTATGTGTATTTTTATGTTAGTATTGATTGCGTTTATTCTTTACTAACGATAGTTATGATTGTTTGTATCTACCATTTTAAAGTTGTCTAGTTGAGTCCATGCACTTTGATAGTTTTATGGGAAACAGTCCGTTAATGTAATTAATCTATTTTAATTTTTGTAGACTTTTCCTTAATGGAATTGTAATTTATTGCATTTTCTCTCTATTTATTTAATAATACTAGTTATTTTTATTAATTCAAAAAACTTGAACATGACATAAACATAAAATATTCTCTAAAACAAATTTATGTAAAATTAGACGTGATATATAATAATATGAACATAATATAAATATACGATAGTTCTCGAACTAAACTTAATCTTAAAATGATAAGCTAAAAACTAATATTTATCCAATTTGTAATCCCTAATTACCCCTAACATCATCAAAATTTCTTTACAACTATCACCTATATAATTAACCATCAGAAAAATAACTAAAACCTTTACAATCTCCATTATTTGCATGTATTCATGGCGATAGATTTTAGTTCTCCGATCAAAGCATTCAAATGAGAATCCGATGAACCCCGTTTCCGATGACCTTCTTCGCCATATCTGCCAATTTTTTAGCTCGGTTTCTCATTTCTACGGCGCCCTCGCCCGCAATAACCTCTTTCAAGGCCTTCTCGATCGCTTCACTCTTAACGAAATCTCCAACAAGTCTCCTCTATTTCCGAGCACCAACTCCGATACCAATCTTCAGTATTTTGGTCAATAATTTCTCGTTGTAGAATTGCTCGGCAGCCACCGGCCACGTGATAACAGGTACGCCGGCGGATACTGCTTCGAGAACAGAGTTCCAACCACAATGTGTCACAAATCCACCAATTGCTTCATTCTCAAGTATCAACACTTGGGGTGCCCACCCTCTTATGATTAGTCCATTTCCTTCCATTGTCTTCTCGAATCCTTCGAGCAACAACGTTTCCCTCTCGTTTCTCACCACCCAAATAAACAGTTGTCCCGAAGCTTCGAGCCCTTTCACGATCTCGATAATCTGACACGAATCGAAGTCTGCCACACTGCCGAAACATACGTAAACAACCGAATTCGGTTCCTTCGATATCAGCCAATTCATGCACTCATTTTCATCGATGGATGATTGCTTGACTCTTTTGGTCTTATCGGTAATCCCTTTAGTGGATAAGGAAACAGGGCCAACATGCCATGCCTTTCTTCCGAAGAAATTCGTGTAATGATCGGCTTAAACCAATTCGAGTTCGTAAAAGCTATTTACGATGACCCCGAACGACTTCGATGCGGATTCCATAAATTCGTTAAACAACTTGATGAACCATATTTCTTGTTTAAAGAATTCCGCCAGTTGAGACCTTGCAGCTCGATGTCCCCTGTATGATAACGTGTTATAAAACAATGTTACTTGAAACGCGGATCGATCGGTCGAGACTGAGTACATTGAGTACGAAGAATGAAAATTAAATTAGAGGGCTTGAATCTTGATGTTACCTGGGAAATTTGGTGTTAGAAAGGGCTCTGAATCAGATGACACATTCTTGTGAGGTTCGTACAAATTCAATGGCAGAGAATGAGAAAGCACATGTTCCATGGAAGACAAGTCTCGGAATCCCCGACGAAACAACAACATCGTTCGACCAAGGAAAGAACATGTCCGAGACGAGACAATGGGGACGGTGCTGTTGGATGAGATCAGGGCCGGTCCTGAGCATTTGGTGGCCCAGAGCGAATATAAAAAATGGACCCAAATTAAAAATTTAAATTGCGGTTACGGACGTATTTACAATCATGTTAGGTTTTATTGTGGTTACGGACATTATAGATGCTATTTCGGTCACTGCGAGTATTGCGGTTGTAAAATCTCTTAATAACATACGCTATTGTGGACATAAAAGTTGTGAATATCGCGTTTTCAGATGGTGCCGCTACCATGGATGGATGTAGCATATAAATTGGGGGGCAATTGACCCCACTTGATTTGTTGAGGTATGGGGTTTTCAAGGAAGTAATATAAATTTTTTATGAGAAATATTAGATTTGACCCCACTTAATTTGTAGGGTATGGGGTCAACAATGCTCATTCTAGTGGTATAGAAATCCTCAATACCTCATACTTCACTCATGACCCCACTATAAGAAAATCCTGGCTCCGCCACTACCGCTATTGTCATATAACGGCCGTTGTTGCGGTTGCATACCGTTATTTAAATTTCTGTCCCTAATAACAAGTAATGAAAAAAATTAATTTTAAGAGTAGGTCCATAATAACAAGTATTAAAAAATTGGGCCCCTAATAATAAAATTAAAAAAAATGAATTTTAACAGTATGCCCAAAATAACAAATATTAAAAAAAATCGGGCCCCTAATAACAAGTATTAGAAAAAGTTAAATTTTAAGAGTAGACATCGAATAATAAATATTGGGAAAAAATTAAACATCTATTAACAAATATTGAAAAAAATGAGCCCCTAATAACAAATATTAAAAAATAGACCATTAAAAACAAATACAATTCGAATAAAATTAGAAACGTATAACTTTCTTGAGCGGTGGGCCCTGGGCGGGCGCCCTTGTTGCCTCTGCCCAGGGCCGGGCCTGGATGAGATCTTCAAGGGGTCGTTTGAGCATCTCGGTGGCTAAGAAGAACTTAACATGCATGTTCGGCGATGAAAGTTTGTCCACATTCTAGCATCCTTCAGGCAAATGGGCCTCGACAGCGAGAAATTCGATGTCGAGGACGTCGACTTCGTACCCCAAGTTCCGGGGCTTCTCGATTACTTTAGAAATGTGGGGTACGTCCGATGGTGTTGCGATGATAGTTGATTTCACGCCTTTGCCGTCAAAGAGGATGGCTAAATCGATGAGCGGGATCGAGTGGCCGTGCGCCATGAAAGGGAAGAAAAAGACACGAAACTGACGGTGTTGGTGCTCATGGTCGGGGCCGGTAAAGGTTAGAGGCACAATAGGATCGATATGGTTTGGAGCCAACGCGCAGTAAGAACTATATTGATTTTATAACGCTAAATTCTATATGATGCGGAAAGGGAATTTATGGTAAATTTGCTCTTTAACTCATTAATATATATATATATATATAATTCATTATTAACCCTTAAATTTAGAAAATTTTAAATAATCCTTTAATGAAGGCTTAAGGGGTAAACTCATATAGCCAGAGTTAAATGATTATTTGGGCAAAATTGATACAATTAAAAAGTAGAAACAACATTGTCGATTTCAGTTTATTTTAGGAGATAAATTTACCTCTTAAGCCCTCAATAAATAATGTCGAGTTCCGTCGCTAATTAGTTTTGAGTCTAATTTTTTATAATCTAATCGAGTCATTTTACCCCTAATCTAAATTCATCTCAACCCTAATTTTATCTTCCTCAAAACTCGAACCATCATGTATGACCCACAAAATATATATAAAAAAGACGACGTTCTTTTAACCCCTTAAAATATATGATCCATTGTTAATCCCAAAATTTAGAAAAAAAATTAAATGATCATTCGATAAATAATGTCGAGTTCTATAATTGATTAATTTTTAGTATATTTTTTAAAAATGTGATTGAATTAGATAATTTTTACCCTAAATTCGAATTCATCTCAATTCTAATTTTATCTTCTTCAAAACCCAATTCATTCTGTTTTGAATCCTAATTTCAAAAGAAAAACTTTATCCTATTAAATCGGATCGGATCGAATTTGGTCACATAGTCGATTTAGATATTATGAGTAATTTGGTGGGGAGTGGCAATGTGGAAAAGTAATGAACGTTTAGTAAAGTAGTCAAAGTTGGAAAGCTAAATTCGGGACCATTGTTGTTGGAATTCCATCTAATGTTTTAGGAGTTTTTATGAGGGAAACGAAAGCCATTACGAGCTTCTTCTTTTTTTGTGTTTGATTTTCTAAACAAGCTTTTTTATTTAAATTTTTTAAAAAAATAATTAAAAACACTCAACTTTTGAGTGTCAAAATTTTGGTTTGCCCCTCAAACTAGCTTTTCAACCCTTGATTTGTCAAAAGCTAGTTTTTTTTTTAGCTTTTGTAAAACTTTAGTTTGCCCCAAACCTTAATTTTCCCACCACAACAAAAAACAACGTCTTGAATTTGAAAAGTTAAGAGTTAGAAAATGGGTAAATATCATTTTTGGTATTCTAATTTTAGTATTTATGTATAATGTGGTACTTAATATCTTTTAGGTATTAAATTTTAATTTTTAACAAACAAACGAGTGAAATAATTGATATAATTTTTAGTAGAAATGACTGATTTTTTTGAATATATTGGTGTGACTATATAGTAGTATTTGCTCATATTTTTTCTTAACCCTTTAACAATGCACACACACTTTACACATAAGTGCTCGAACCTATATCTCCTAAGATGAATATTATCTTCTTTTCCACTGTAACCATTCGTTAGGTTCAAATAACTGATATATAAGTGTTTGAAAAAAGCAAGATGATATTATTGATAAATTTATATGACACATTTTGACATGCTAAGATTTAATATTGCTTTTATTAAGCCATGCCAATACTATTTTAAGTACCATGATTTATTATGAAAAATAAGTTTTAGGCATCAATTTTTATGACCAAAGTTTTAGGTATCAATTTGTAACATTTTTTACTATGGAAAGTAATTAAATAATGGGTAAAGTATATTAATGGTCACAAAAATTAGTTAAAAGGATCTTTTTGGGCACTAATGTTTGAGAAGTAATAAAACGATCATTAAACTTTGATTATGTTATGAAATAGTCATAAAACCGTTAGTTGTCATTAATGAAATGACATGATATGTTAAATTTTTAGATAATATCTCGATTGACTCTTTAATTGTAACTAAAATATCATTTTTCTAATATTTCTAAGAAATAATTTCAAAAATTAAATATTTGGATTTTTTAAAAATAAAAGAAGAAATGTACTTTACTTTCTAAAAATAAAAACAAAATTTTGTGATTCTTTTATTATAGTGTTTTTAAAGTTTTTATATTATGTATTGCTAATCATATGGACCAAAGGATTTTACGATAATTTAAAAAAATCACAAAATCATGATTGTTAAAAATATATTTTTATAATTTAAAAATAAATCATGTTTTTCATATTTTTTAAACAAATTCTGAAAATTTCTATTTTTTGAAATTATTTAGAAATATTAAAAATATATCAAAAATAAAAGTTTAGTTATAATTGAGGGACCATGTGAGATATAACCCATTAATTTAACATGTCACGTTATTTTTTGACAACAGTTATCAGCATATAACAACACGGCCATTTTGTAACATAATAAAAAAATTAATGATTATTTTATAACTTTCAAATTGTCAGTGGGCCAAAAAAATCACTTCCACTTTGTTTTGCTACTATAAGTGTACTTTACCCAACTTAATCGGAATAATGGAGTATTAAGCCTTTTAATGAGGTCTAGGGGGTGTAAATGAGCTGAGTTTGAACAAACAATACTATGTTTATGTTCGTTTGTTTATTTTTAAAAGTGTTCATGTCCGGTTCATGTTCGTTTAAATTTCTAATATTGTGTTCGTGTTCGTTTATTTATTTTTGAAGGTGTTCGTGTTCATTTGTTTAGTGTTCGTGAAAGTGTTCGTTTAAGTATTTGTGAACGTGCTCATTTCAGTGTTCACGAACGTGTTCATTTATTTGTTCGCGAACATGTTCGTTTATATGTTCAGAATGTTAACTAAATTAACAATAAATAAATAAAACTTACATTTCAACATTAACTTATATAACATCCTTAGCAACAACAAAAAATAGTATTTAGATGCATCCACAAGCATAAAGAGCTTATAAACGAGCTTGTTTGTGAATATAAACGAACCGAACACACCTTTGTTCGTGTTCGTTCGTTTATTAAATGAACATAAATATTTTATTCGTATTCATTTAATTAGCTTAATAAACGAACGTTATACGAATGGTTCGTCGAACGCTCTGTTCATTTACACCACTAGTGAGATCCAAATATAGCCCAAAAAGAAGTCATGAACTATCCAAAACGCACCGTTTTTTACCTTTGAAAAGCCTTAACAAAACCCTACTATTTATATTTTAAACGCCGCCCATTTTATGGTCTTCCGTTTCAGCAAAGACGGCAAAACCCTAGGGAGAAGAAATGGCGGAAAGATCCCCGGTCGAGTCCGTACAATGCTTCGGCAGGAAGAAGACGGCAGTCGCCGTAACCTACTGCAAGAGAGGCCGTGGACTAATCAAGATCAACGGCTGTCCAATCGAGCTTGTTGAGCCGGAGATCCTCCGTTTCAAGGCCGTCGAGCCGATCCTCCTCCTCGGCCGCCAACGTTTCGCTGGCGTCGACATGAGGATACGAGTCAAAGGCGGAGGCCACACTTCTCAGATATACGCCATCCGTCAAAGCATTGCTAAAGCTCTTGTTGCTTTTTACCAGAAGTACGTTGACGAGCAAAGCAAGAAGGAGATTAAGGATATTTTTGTTAGGTACGACAGGACTTTACTCGTGGCTGATCCGAGGAGGTGCGAGCCCAAGAAGTTCGGTGGAAGAGGTGCCAGGGCAAGGTTCCAGAAGAGTTACCGTTGAAGAGACTCTACGGTTTGTTTCGGAAATCTGGGTTTTGTTGTTTCTTTTTTCAAGATTTCATATGAAATATGCTCATTCCAACAATTAGCTATGAATGTTGTCAGAATTTTGAATATTTGTGTTGCTTTAATCTTAGTTCAGACCCATTTCGTGAATCTATAGAGTTTCGGCTATGATTTTTGTTGTTCTTTATTTGATTCATTCCTGCTGAGTTTCATGTTTCCATTGTCTATTCTATGATGATTTAGATAAGTATCACTCTGAATATGATGAAATTCAGGATTTTTAATGGGGATAGTTGTAAAACCAAATTAAAAGGGTGGCATTCTTATGAATTGAGCACGGTAGGACTCGTGTCCAATACTCGTTTTAGGCATGGGAAACCTTAGAAATCTTTAACCATACTTGTGTCGGATCCGACACACACTTCTTGAGTATTATAGTATAGTTACTTGTTTTATTTCTTAACCTTAGAAACCTTAGAAATCTTTAATCTTAATCAAGGTTTCATTTCTTTCAAACCACGTGATATAAATACATGCCATTTGAAGCTAGTTTTCAGTTGATCTATCCAGTCATCATCTTTACTCCCAATAGTGCACAGCCCTTTGTATTTCTCGACAATATATCAGCTTCCTTTTAAAGGAAGCGTAAGCTATTGGTAATTGAATGATTTCTAGAGGGAAGTTTGAGCAGAGTGAGCAGCTTATGTAAAGGATGCCATGGTTTGGAGTTTGGAAATAAGAGTATCTTGTTTGAGTTTTATATATGAAAGATTAGCTTGGGAGAATTTTCTTCTCTAAAGGGATCCGACGTTCAGATATAATTAGGGTCTAATGTAACTATAGGATATGAAGGATTTCGAACACAAAATATTGTCGGAATAATGCTAATTACAAAATATTATTTGTTCTGAAAGTTTGAGGTTTTTAGCATGGTTTTTATTCTTTAAAAAATCTTTTTTTCCCCTTTTGAAGGAGTTGGATTTGTTCTTAAAACACTGTTTTGCCTTAAAGAAACCTAATGTACTAGATATAAATATTTAAAGTGTTATCAATTTACTTACGCTTGGGTTTCCATAACGCAAAAGGTCTCCATTTCTGCTGAAACCCTAAAAAATGGCGGAAAAAGCACTAATGGAGTCCGAACAATGCTTCAACTGCAAGAAGACGGCGGTAGCCGTAATCTAATGCAAGAGAGGCCGTGGACTTATCAAGATCAAAGGTTGTCCCAATGAGCTCGTTGAGTCGGAGATCCTTTGGTTCAAGGCCGTCGAGCCAGTCTTCCTCGGCCGCCTCCGTTTTGTCGGAGTCAACCGAGTCGAAGGTGGAGGCCACACTTCTCTTATCTACGTCATAATTCAAAGCATTGCCAAAGCTTCTTTGCATTTTAAGGATATTGTGGTCAGGTGCGATCGGACTTTGCTAGTGGCCTATCCGAGCAGGTGTGAGCCGAAGAAGTCTGGATTATATTGTTATGTTCATTTTCGATTGAGTATTATAATTTATTCAGAGTCTGAACTTTTCTTTTCCCTTTTGCTTTAATGTTAATCTAGACTCATTGGATGCTTTAAGATAGATTCATTTTTCATCGCTTGAAAATGAACTCCAATATTTCATATTTTGAGAAATTAATCATGGTTTGATAATGGTAGATAGGCATTTCTTTTATGGATGCCAAATTAAATTTACACCATATTTTGAAATTAAAAAAATGAAAATTGGAAGTAAATATAAACTTGTCAACTTCGGGTGGTGGTAGCGGCAGTGCCGGTGGTTCATTTGATGCGGCGGCAAAGGGTGATTCCATCACCAACAGGGAGCATACAAATCTCAATCCTGGGATCAACAGCAAGGGCCTTGTTGAGTTCCAAAACAAAGTCTTTATAATACCTAACGTACTTCCTAAGCGGAGCATCCGGCGGAGCCACCACGGATCCGTTCCAGAGCGTGTTGTCGTAGCCGATCAAGCCACCAACTTTCACCAGCTTTATCAGCCTCTCATGGTAGTTAATGTAGTGTCTTTATCAGCATCCACAAAGATGAAATCATAAGATCCATGATTCTCTTCCTGCAATAGAATTTCTGCTCCTCAGTACTCAAAAAATCCTGATTGAGGAATAAAAACAAACAGATGGGAGGTAAAAAAAAATTACATCTTCTACTAGTTTATCGAGAACCGGCATTGCAGGTCCTTCTCTGAATTCAATTTTGTGTGCAACACCAGCCTTTTGAATCACAGGTAAACCCAGCTCGTAGTTTTCTCTGTTGATATCCATGGCCAAGATCTGCAATTCAATTTCCATTGTCATTTCATGCATACACACACACATACATGTCGATTGATTTTGTCTTTACCTTTCCATCTTCAGGTAGAGCAAGAGCGGTGGCTAACAGAGAATATCCGGTGTAAACACCGATTTCCATGGTGTTCTTGGCATTGATCAGCTTGAGAAGCATATTCAAGAACTGGCCTTCATCGGCCGAAGTAGTCATAAGGTTCCTGTTTGTTCCAAAACCAATTCAAATCGAATCAAAATCCACAAACCATTTTAAAAAGAAAGAAAAAAAAAACCCTGGGTTTCATAGAGAAACCAACCATGGATGCTTGGCAGTCAACTCTCTGAGCTCTTTCATGGGTTCAGGCTCCCTCGGATACACGCTGGTCTCCAGTATTTACTACAAAAACAAAATCCCATTTTTCAAAATAAAAAATGGAAGATTTCAACAAAATTCAAACACCTTTGAAGTTGGGAGATTGTTCGTTCATTCATACCTGGTAAAGAGCATCGCTTTGCTGGAGGCTCTTGTGGCCGACTTCTTGGTGTCTTCCGGCTTCGGATTGTTTTTGCTCTTTGTTGTTGGTTGCCATTGCTGATGAATTGTCCCAGAACGGTGTCTGTTTTCCCTGGAAAACTTAGAGATTTGATCTTCTGACCTGAGTTTGAAAAATGAAATGGCAAAGGGTTTATATGGAAAGTTGAAGAACCCGGTTCGACAAAGGATATTGGTTGTGAACCGCCTGCCATCCCCGGTCCGGGGTTGGTGAAGTCCACAAATTGCATGATTATTGATGACTTGGTTATTAGGTCAATTCCCCGTGACAAGTAGAGGCGGCAAACGTGTCGATTTCGTGTCGGGTCCGCTAATATATGGGTTGGGACACCCTGACCTGAAATCGACACGCTTAGATAAGCGGGTCAGGTCATCTGACCTGAATACGACCTGCCTCAACCCGTCTGACCCTAGACCCACCCGTTTGACCTGTTTATCTAAACTAATTAATTTTGAGTTTAAATTATAACAAAAATTGCTCAATGCTTTTTAAGAACCTGATGGCTGATTTGAGTAATTTCTTTATTAAAACTTGCAGCAAAAATCAAAATTAAAATCTAAACACAAAACTAATAAAAGTCTAATACTTAAGCATGCATTCATGTCTAAAGGCATTTAAACACATGTTCATGCCTTAATTATAGCAACCAATTCACGGAACTCATCAAACCTATACTTAGGAAGCTTAGACTCTAGTAAACCAGAAGCATTAGATTACAACACATATTGACCAATATCAACAAAACTCTTGCCTTTGCAAGACTTGCTATGCCTAAGCATATTGCCAGTCCAATGGGTACTCTCAGCAATGTACTTGGCACCACATTTTTGTATTTACAAATCATTTTTCCTCGAGCATCAGGTTCATCAAGAATTTCAAAAAATTCCCAAACAGGAGAAGTTAATTTTCTTTGGCGTTTTAAGGGATTACCAGAACCTTCAGGTTTGAACATTTTTACTTCCTTTGCCTTTCCTGTTCGAATTCCACTTCATCTGAAGATTCCTCGGCATCGAGATCAATGGGAGCGGGTGATTGACAAGGAGAGAACATGTCTTCTTCTTTAATAATCTGCGAGAAAAAAATAAAAACTTAATTAAAAAATGAAAAAGAAGAGAGAAAGCAATTTACAGAAAAAAAGATTACAAAAAAAAAACGAGAAATAAAAAAAGCATTTAAAAATTAGAAAATAAAATGAGAAAT
Organism: Hibiscus mutabilis; assembly: GCA_019671005.1. Classification (NCBI taxonomy): domain Eukaryota; kingdom Viridiplantae; phylum Streptophyta; class Magnoliopsida; order Malvales; family Malvaceae; genus Hibiscus; species Hibiscus mutabilis. The sequence continues at coordinate 44,305,154 of CM033720.1, read as the reverse complement.
GAAAAAAAGAAACGCACCCAAAAATTTACAGAGATAAAAACGATTTAAAAAAAATAAAACCACCAAAATAATATGAGAAATTTAAAAAGAAAAAGCCCATCAAAACAAAACAACAAATTTAATGCAAAGAAGAATAAAGAAAATAAACAGAAAAAAATCAAAAATTAAAACTAATAAAAGCAGAAATTAAAAACAGATAAATAGAGAACAACAAAAATTAGGGAAGAAGAGAGAAAAACCAGATAAAATCAAAAAATGAAAATACAAAAAAATCAAAAATAAAAGAAAAAGCCCATCAAAATAAAAACGAAAAATGTAATGCAAAGTAGAATAAAGAAAATAAATCAAAAAAATCAAAAATTTAAAACTAATAATATCGAAATTTTAAAATAGAGAAAAAAGAAGATTACCGTGAGTGAGATTTAGAGTGGGAGATTAAGAGTGAGATCTGAAATTTTAAAATGAGAGACAGAGAGGCGATAATGAATAGATGGCTCTTTAGGGTTTTGGTGCTCTATGTATTTATGTGCATGACTCTTTATTTTAAGGCCCAAAATTCTTTTAAGGCCCAGTTTAAAAATCAAACAGATTTCTCCCAACATGCCAAAATTTAATAAACGGGTTCACAGGTCAACAGGTCGACCCGACTTAAAATTGACTCGTTTATTAAACGGGTTATTCGTGTCGGGTTCGTGTTATCAGACTCAACCCTAATCTTACCCGTTTAATAATTGTGTCGTGTCGGGTTGACCCTTGTACTTAATTGGGTCAAAACTCTCGACCCAAACTCAAGTTTTCGAGTCGTGTCAATTTTTGCTAGCTCTGACAAGTATAGGTTAAATTCTTTTATTAGTCCTTTTTATTATACAACAATTATAGATTTAGTCCTTACAAGATATAAATATAGGTTCTTTTTAGATTTATTCAAGTTCAAATCTTGTCAAATTAGGACTTCGTTCATATATATTCTGATTATTAAATAATATTTTTTTATAATTTATTAATAATTCATCTTGATTAAAATATTTACTATTAATAAAATAATAGTTAGATTTTTTAGAAAATAATAATTGGGCGAATATAATCATTGGTTGGACCCACCCACCTTATCATTTGTTTTCTTTACAAATTGGGCAAATGGAGAGTTGGTGAGAGGTTGGTGGACTTGCGGAATCATTATAAAAAGAAAATGGTCTAAGTTTGAATTTAATCCCTTCACTTTATAAAACTTGATTAATTAGTCCTTTTATTTTAATTGGTTAAAAATTGATCATTGCACTTTAACAAAAACGATAAGGTAATCCAATTAGGCTATATTGTTAAACCTTGCTGTTAAATCATTGACCTAAAAATACGCAATTTAATAATTTATTTGCAAGAAATTAGCAAAAAATCAACAATTGAAGTTCACATATTTACGAAGAACTAAACCAAGTTTTCGTAGAGTACAAGGAACAATTTTTGATAAATTAAAACAGAGTGCTGAAATTAAAAATTACACCAAAAATAAATAAAAGGATAAAAAGAAATTATATGAGGAAAATGGTGTTGGATTAAGGAAGAGTTGTATTTAGTAGGAACATTTTTAGCTAAAACTGGTTTAATCCAATGTGAACTAATATTTACAAACAAAATTTTTTATTTAACTTTAATCATGAAATTATTTAATTATTAATACAAATATTTTATGTGAAAATTTTATCTCTTTACAATATATATATATAAGGTATAAAATTTAAAAGAAAATATCTCATGCTCTAGCATCGGAAACAAAAGGTTTTCACAAGCTTACTTAGTTTTAGGGTTTAGGGATTTAAGCGTAAAAGTTTAGAATTTAGAGTTCATTGTTAAATTTTATGGTTTAAAGGTTAGGTTTTATGGTGACATGGTTAGGGATTTAAGTTTTAACTTATAAATTCTAAATTTTAGCCATAAACCCTAAAATTCTAACAACATCCGATAAATTCAAAATCTACACTTAAACCCCTAAACATTAAACCCTAAACAGAATCCTAAACTATAAACTAAGGCGCTTGTGAAAATTTTTTATTTTTACCGTCAGAACATGAAATAATTATCCAACATTTAAACGGGAGGGTGACCAAATACCACTAATAAATTGTTGTTAGGCAAATGAAATTGAATTCCGCGTTTGGTGAGTCTGAGGACGACTCAGAGAGTTCATTCGCTTTGAGTCAAAGTTTTGGTGCTAACTGCCACTTTTCCTTTTCCCTTTCCCTTTCCCTTTCCCCTTGCTATACTTAAGTTTCAGAACCCCATTCCTTTGACCCAATGGTAGTATTTGTAGTTGCCTGCTGTTGCATTATTCACATGTAATAAGAGTCTACTAGGAGTCCCATTAAGTGCATGAACCACAGTTTGTCACAATTTTTTTTAATTTCAGACGACGATTCAATTTAATGATGTCTTGTCTAGTATATATACAGAAGATAAGATAATATCTGTTTATAGATATTTTTAACCATTTGACAATGAACACACCCTGTAGACAAAGCGATTGAACTCAAGTCTCTTAAGATGAACATCATCCGCCTTTTCACTAAAACCACTTGTTGGGTTCGCTTGTTAGTTTGTTAATCCTATAACTTTGGTTAATAGATATAAAGGTTTTCATAGATGAGGGATGAGGTAAATAAGAGTGGCACAACTATGATATTCGTATTTGTGTTTAAACGTCATATATGAATAATATATTTAGTGGTATGTAAGTTCAGAATTTTCGTAAGATCGTATTCTCATACATATATTTGGATGGGTCGGGCACAAATACTAAAAAATAAAGAGTCACAAATGTTAAAATTCAAACTTTCAATAACACTAATTGGCAGACTAAAGAATTTCTTAAATTGTTCTTAGGTTATCTATGGAGCATGCTGGAACAGATTTATCTACAAAAAAAACCAATTGGCAGACCAGAAAACACACGAACCAAAGTGAAGTGTACCTTGCTGACATGACATTGGGCAATGCCATGGAGGAAAAGAATGTATAATCCAATATGAAGTTATTTTTGTTTCAAATCAGCAAAAGAATCTGCAATCCCGGTCTGCAACCGAATCAACAAATCTAATCGAGCTACGATCGTGACGACCTCGAAACACGAGCTTGTTTTGCCAATGCATCTCGAATTTCACAAGCCTCTGTGCTAGCATCCTCATAGTGTTGCTGCCGAGCATGCACCCCTGAGTAATCTCCCGTGCTTTCACACAAGGCAGAGTCATCTTCCCTCATGATCAAAACATTATGCAAGATCGAACAAGCCCCGATGACCGCGACGGCGGCCTTGAACTCCTCACGCATCGGTCTGTTCAAAATCCCCCAATTCTTCAAACTAGAGACTGTTTTCAAAGCCGAAGCACACATTGCACGGTGTGCAGCGTTGAACTCCCCTCGGAATGACCCCGGAACCACATCGTCGTCGAAAGGCACCATTAACCATGGAAGCAAAGGGTAATCAGAATCACCAACAAAATACTGATTCACAGCTACTCCATTGACAATCAATCGGCTCGAATTTAATAACTTTCCTTCTTCAATATCTTTACACAAAGTTGAACATTTGAGGATTTTAGAATCAGTTTTATCACCTTTGAAACCTGCAATTATGCTCAAAATTCTTGATGTTGAATCCACCACAATTTGAGCAGCAATGCTATCAACTTTTCCATTGATTTCATTCACAATATTGAATCTAGTACAATCGATAACACCGCAGCAATTCGGTAACCCGGTGAGTTGTTCGAATTCGAAGGATACTGAGTTAAGCTCCTCCGGACTCGGGAACGCGACCCAAAATCGGAAATTAGTACAGAGGACGCGGCAGAGATGTTTAGCGCAGAAACGAGTCACGGACTCGGATACCCCAAACCGTCTAGCGATCTCGGCATAACTCGAACCGGTGGCTAACCGGAACAAACCAATACCTAAACGTAACTCGGCGGAGAGATTCAATTTGGAACCGACCGGGTCCCGGCACTCCAACAGCGGCTCCAGCAACCCGGCGAGCCACTCGAAGGTGGATGCTTTCATCCTGAAGAAAGCTTTGAACGAGTCGGGGTCCCGAGTCAATCCGAGTCCGACTCGGTCGAGTCGTCTGTCGGCGATTCCATCACCGTTGGGCTCGGAATCGGATTCCGAGCAATGGGTTCTCTTCCGTTTTCGAGAAACCGATACGAACGAAAGCGAGGCGGCGATTTGTTGCGATGAGAGCAAATGGTGGATGATGGCGAAGGTGCTGCCATGGCGGACGAAATGGTGGTTGTCGCCGTCGGTTTTGTTGGAATTGAAGAGGTGGATGATTAGCAAGAGGAGCTGAGAGACGAGGGAGGAGAGCAGAGCTGACAATTTTCGAGGATCCATAGGAATTCTTGTCGGGGAATGAGGGTGGTGTTGGGAATCGAGTTTTTGTGTCAGAGATTGTTGTTGGTGAATCAGAGAGAAACAAAGGAGCAAATAGTTTGACACCACCTGGCTAACTCAGTTTTGTTTTTCTTTAGAGTTTGTACCTTTTGACTTTTTTATGTTTTCATTTGGATTGGGTTTTTAACCATTTATATGATCCAATGGGCTCTTTTCCCAACTGACAAATACGGTTGGGTTCGATTTATTTCAGTATTTTTGAATAATTTTTTTAAATGAATACACATATGGACGCTAAAAGAAGACATGATTTCTATTCATATCCGAGATGAATTGTTCTTCCTATAAGAGTACATGAAAAATGTTCTCCATATCGGGAATCAATGAACCAGAAATCTGGTTTTTTTTAGTATAATCATTTATATTTAATTTGTTAGTTAAATTAATTTAAATTGAGTTTTACAAATATTCATTATGAGACTATTTTTTAACCCAATTATTTTTATTTACAGTGCTAATATTCGAATCTCTATTCTCATTTACAGTACCAATATTGAGCAAAATCCATTCAAAGGGGTTTTTTTTTGAGTTATGAGTCCTTGGTTTATCACCATCTCTTGCAAACATGCTTTCCACGTGGTATTTTTAATAGATTTTGATTAACTTAAAAATTGCAATTAATTATAATGCAATTATTGTAGATGATAACGTGGGCTAAACAATCTCCCGCAAGCATCATCACTCACGTCACTCCTCTGGCCCTGATTCCTTTCTTCATCCAATATTTCTCTTAACTACGCTTTTAATCTCGAACACCCAGTTTTCGATCGCTCTGGGTTTCATCGTCTCCGCTTTCATTTCCAGGTATTTTCTCTTAATTTACGCGGGTTTCCCCTTTTTCTTTTTAATTTAATATATTTGTTTTAATGATCTAAAATAGTTTGCCTCTAAGATCGTTTCATTTGATGCTAAATTTGGTATGTTTCACTAAATTAAAGAAAATAAAGATTTGGGATTTATTGATTCGTTACATTCTTGTCCAAAAATCAAATCTTTACAAGCTAGGTTTGGGTTGTTTACATTTAGGTTAATGGATTTGTCAATATGATAAAGTGTGTTTCTGTTGATGTACATGCTTAATTTTTGCATATCAGATGGCTGAGATCCTTCCTTTTAAAATTACATTTTGTTGATGTGTTAATTTGATGCTTAAACAGGCGACATTGTGAATTTGGGGTTCCGGCTGCTATCGCGGCATTGTAATTCTTTTGATCTGCTGGTATAGGATAGAAGCATTTCGTGCAAAAGCTTGAATGTTCTTCACCAGAAGATTTTGAACTTTTTGGTCTGTGAGCCGAAGCTAGGTGTTTAATGATTGTTTTTCTACTCAGATCTATTCAGTTGTTACTCTGTTCTTCTTTTGATACATCAATTTTCAGTATTTTAACTTAGTTTTGATGTGCTTGACCTATTCAGATTTTGTGTGGTATTCTGTGTGATATACAGTTGTTCTTGCCTGCACGCCCTGTCGGTGTGGTAGTTAGTTCTTTGGGTTCAAGATGTTTACTGGATGAGGCTTTTTCGTGTTACGCGACATGCAACTGGTGAATCTTACATGACCTTGGAAAGCTGAAAATTTCAAGGGTTATTTGGCATCTCTGAAATATTTCTGGGTGGAAGATATCGTCCCTGATGCAACGTCAGGGGGGCACCATTAATTACTTCTCTGAAACTGTTAACATTGAAGAGGGGCCTAATCCTGATAGCGCTGGTACCGGTCAACCAAATTCTTTTGGTAACATTCTGAATCCTTTGGAAACTCGGTCATCCAATTACACAGGTCCTTCTGGTGAAATGCATGGAAACACTATTACTCCTGATGTTCGGATATTTAGTGGTTGGAATTCTGGTGAGCCAAGCTCCAGAGTTAGATTGCAAAACCTGGCAAATCAGGATGTTCTGAATCACCATCTTGATGATGATGGAACAAAAATAGAGCATGGTTGGTCTACTTATGGTGCTCGTGCTAGGGATGTTCCGAGGTCAGAAGAAATGCGGGTTGAACCACCAAATGTCTTTTTTCCTGAGAGACTGAATTTTGGCCATAGTGGCAATCAGATCAGAAACAGGCCCATATATTTTGAAGGTTCTAGCTCTAGTCATAGCGCACCGAGTGTGAATCTAACTGAAGGATTTATTAGCAGCAGGGGTACCGGGGGGTCGGGTGTTGGAGCTGGTATGGGTCATAATCCTCACAACTCAGATGGATTAGAAATGGAGCAGGTATCTAATACCACTGTTTCTTCTGATAATATTGGTAGTTCTTCTGGAATTTCTAATTACGCGGGGGAGGAAATGGATGATGGCTCTGGCTCTTCTTTGGGCAGTTGGGGTTTATCCTGCAAGAGGAAGGCCCTTGAAGGTACTTCGGGACAGTCTTTTTCTGCTAGTACTTCGAGCTATTCTGAGCAAATTGAAAATCTTGCATGCCATGATGTTCCTGATCGTAATGATGTTTCTAGTCACATGGGTTTACCGACACCTTCTCGGAATTTACTTAATGTTAGTCCTCCTGATCAGCTGAATCCAGGAGTTGGGCTTGGTATGAGAGTAGTAATTAGTGATGCATTTCCTTCTTCTAGTGTAAGAAGTGCAAATCAAGGAAGCCGACAAGAATGTTTACCATATAGTTCATCGCCAACTGGGGTTGCTGAGCAGTCTAGTTTCAGCTTTCCAAGTTACCCTAGAGCTGCCCCATTTGGCGACTCTAGAGACCTGAGATCAATAGCCGAAAATTCTAACTCTCCCTCGTCTCAACCTCATACAAGGACTATTTCTGTTGTGCCTAGAAATGTGCATCCTTTCTCTTGGAATGGGACTTCCAGTTCAAGAGCTGGCAACCCATCAGGATCTACTAATCCTCTTGAGGGAGCTGCTGCTTCCATAAGGGAGGAACCAAACATAAGAAATATCTCGAGAAGCAATGTAGAGCATCCCATGTTTGTACCGGCAACTGAGATGAGACATGTAACACAAGATCCTACAGGTTGGAGTTTGGCATCTGAAAATAATATTAGCACTTCTGGAAGTGTTCCGTCTTCTAACCGACCTGGGCCTAGTTCAAGCATTCAGTCTTTTCCAACTCCTGCCTGGATTCCTCCTCAAAACCCGCCAATACATTATCAACAAAGACTATCAGAATCTGCACCTTGGTCTTTGTTTCCTCCACTTGATTCTGAATCTGGTAACAATAATGGTTATTTTCCGTTATTGTCTTCAGGTCCTTCTGCTTCCTCACAAGAGACATCAGTGCCATCTCGATCTAACAGCCGAGGTAATGGTCGAGCATACCCAAGGAGAGCATTCATGTTGGAGAGACAAGGTGATAATGTTCTTGGGATGCCCCACTCATTGCGAACTTTGGCTGCTGATATTGAAGGGAGACACCGGCTAATATCTGAGGTTTGTGTTCTAAAGAAACTTTTTGCTAATTATTAACTTACATCGCCTCGTCTCATTTATAGGCTATCTGAGTAGCAGATTTGGATTTCTAGAAAACCATGCACAGACACATCTTGTATATTTGCGTAAAAGACAAATTATAAAAATCATAAATAGATTCTAAGAAGACATGGTTTTGTTTATAATTGCTATTGATATTCTTCTTTTCTTTTGCATATTTTATATTTGATGCTCTTCACAGATTTATTTTCTTTTCCGTGTCAGATTCGTCAAGTTTTGACTGCCATGCGTAGGGGGGAGAACTTACGAATTGAGGTTTGGTTTTTGATTCGTGCAATGATTATGTTGCCATTACATTTTTCATAAATAGGTTGTGAGCTTGCAGTATAGAAGTTTTCCCCTTTCGCTATGTTGACTATAATGATTTTGCTGGATAAGGTTGAAAGATCTATTCCCTTTCTACATTATATGATGTTGTATGACATTAGATCTTTATGTGAATACCATTTCAGGATTATATGCTGTTCGATCCATTTATATATCATGGTATGGCTGAAACACACGACAGGCACAGAGATATGCGCCTTGATGTTGATAACATGTCGTATGAGGTAAAAAGGATTGATGTTTAACATTCTATCACTTAACATTGGAGGTTATTCTTCTCACATCGCAACTGGAACCCCAGGAATTGTTGGCATTAGGAGAACAAATAGGAGACGTGAGTACCGGACTGAACGAGGAAGCAATTCTGAAGTTGATGAAACAACATAAGTATTCACCCATTACAACAGAATCCGCACAAGAATCGGAACCCTGTTGTATCTGTCAGGTACGATGCTAGATGAGCAGAGAAATAAACTGCTTTAAACTACCCCTGTTCATCTTACCTGTTTAGTTTTAGTCTTGTTTATCATGTTTGAACTTTAACTATTGCAGGAAGAATACACAGATGGGGACGATACTGGGACACTTGATTGCGGACACGACTTCCACGCTAAATGCATCAAACAGTGGCTAATGCTGAAAAACCTATGCCCTGTTTGTAAGACAACAGGCTTGCGCAAGTGAAGATCAAAGGCTGTTATAAGAGCCAGAACTTAGATTTTCTTCTCATGGATTATAAAATCCAATAATAGGGTGGACTATATCTGTTTTAAACCGGCTGTTCTTGATCGTAAACTGTAAACTTTTGAGGCGATGGAGCAGCCATTAGTGTTATGAATTGCAGAATGAGTTTGTGGAATCACTTGCATACATCGTCATGACAATGATATATACATATTTGAAATAATATTTGTGACATTAACATGTTTACCCTTTCAAACCAACGTAAATTACAAAGAAAGAGAGAAAGGGGGGAACTTCAGAATGGGTGCCTCATCACAAACTGGGTCGTAGCGAATGTTTACGGAAAACACGTCTCTGAGGCCAAAAGAAAAGAAAGAGAGACGTGGCGATAGACCCGGTAAATGGCAGTCACAGCTATAATGGTACAATGGTTACGAAATTTGTAGGAAAGATGCAGCTTAGGATCAATTATCTCTCAGTTGGAACGAGTTCAGCCATCGTCAAGTCAGAAACTTCACCTGAACTCGTTTTTGTCGATTACCTTCAACTTCGGGTTCAAGATGATCCTTGTTTACAAGATTCATTGAATCTTCATGCACTAGTGACCTGACCTGGTAATCCAATTTCTTCGAATCAAATGCCCCCGGTAAGGGGCTCATAGCGGGATTATGGATTCCCGAACTAGTACGAGGTCCAACCGGAAACACAAGTCCCAGGAAAAAACAAAAGATTTATTGTTAGGATTTTAATTTACAACAGAGTTTCCACATTAGTGGTTGATCAGCTACAATGACAAGCCATGAGTTTCCCAAGTCCATGATTGAATTGCACCTCCCCTATATCCTATCTATCACTTATGAAACCTTGGCACAGAAAAACAAATTGAAAAAAACTAGAGACAGATCAGAGAGATCAAGCATTGATCAACATAACTCGACTGTCTGATCTTATTTGAGTTTACAAGTACGAGTCTGTCGGATTTTTCTAGCTACCTACTGCAAAAAGAAACTTCCTCTTGCTTACCGGTTCTTCGTGCAAGACTGCAACATCCCTCACCTTATCAAACAACTCCTCCAGCTTCTCCACACCGAGCTTCCGATAGTCCAGCGTCTTCTTATAGCGTTGCTGGTATACTTCTTCGAAGCAACCCAAGAAAATTCGGCAGGAATAACTCACAAGAATTTCCTGCAACTCGTATTTAAATTGCTCGAGATTACGGTCATCAACACCACATTCTTCGACTACCACTCTTTCCTCATCGGAAAACCCGTCAGAAGAGTCAGCCCCCAGAGCAATATCTGTGATTTCCTCATGAATACCCTTCCCCTTCTTATCTTTCCTTGTCAGAGCCAAAGGCGGTGCGCTTGGGCTCATTTTCCAGTTTCTAAGGTAGACAAATTTCTTATGACCTTTTCCTTCGATTGCTAGAGTGTCGCCCATCTTTTTGAAAAGATTAACGAGTTTGCATGCCCCATACTCCGCCACGTAAAGAGGCCTCCCGAAGAACTTATTATACTCAGCAGGAATACGTATAAGAGACATGCATCCTCCTGAAAGTTCAAGCAATTTCACCAGTTGTCCCTTCAAACCATTTATGTCTCCAGGCTGAACCCACATGATATCGTTCTGATCATAAACGCCGGGACATCCTGGTACTTCATTCAAACCAGGTGGGAGACTTTGTGACCTCGAAGTTGCAGAGAAAGAAGGGTTACTTGTATATTCAGAAAATGATCGCGACACCATTGTGAAATCTCTTGAGTTGTAACAGCTTTGTGAAACACCCTTATAAACTATCGCCTCTTCCTCATTTTGGCCATCTGGATTGTTGCCAATATGACACCCCATGAAACACCCGGAAATATCAGCCGGCCCTCCTCGAGGAAGCATTAAGGCCTTTGAAGGAGACACAAAGCCTTCCCCACGAGCAACGCTAGGCCAATCCCAAACAAACTTACCGGCATTGCACAGTGCAGAAGAAACGCTCCCAGCAGGAATAACGAGAATGACTATATAGCCACGTTGACCAAGTATGTGAAGAGCTGGAGCAAAATCAACATCCCCCGAAATCAGCATGATAGACGAAGGCGGGGGATTATCGAGGGCAAATAAAAACATGTCAACCAAGATAGCCTTGTCAGCAGCGTCCTTCCTTCCATTCGGTACATCTATGAGTTTGACACCAGTTCTCTGACAGCCCTCCCTGAGTCTCCTGGGGAAGGCATTAAAATCCCCATATGCAGAAAACGTCATAACAGCTCCTGTAATTACAGGATGCACTCGCAAAGCCATTCTTATATTCCCGGCTACATCTTCAGGGCGGACATCACTCGGGACAGGGCAATTCTCTATATCCCAAAGGATAGCCACAGGACCATCCGACGAGGTTCGCTTTGGCTGGTTCATAGAAGGTTGAAGCACATTAACATTTGAATCCACCATAAGAGTTCCCTTCTGTTCCAAGGATTCCGAAGGAATTAAAGACGTCGATGCATTTAGATTGGCCATCACCCTCTTTTATCAGATAATCAAAGGGCAGAAACTTTATTGCAAAATACAGAAAAAGCCGGTACAATGGAGTACAAGGATGTCAACGGAAAGTAATCCTCAAGGCAGAGAAAAGGAAATTGTCGGTATGTCCCAGACCAATCCAATATCTGAATAAGAAACGTTAACAAACTAGTCAAGTGCTAGAATTAATCTTGATAAGTTGATTGCACAAAGTGTATTCAACAAGATGCATGCATTTAACAATGTATGAACAAGGCAGATTGCAACAAGTATTGATACGACTGAAAATCGAAAAAGCACCATGCACATAACAAAAAAAACTATGAATAAAAGGGTATAACAAAGCATAAGTGCTGACACGGGGCTTGAATCCAAGTCTTTGGTGCCAATGTACAATAAATTCACCACTCCAACTGCGGCTATGTCGGATGCAATGGAATTTTTCCAGAATAACCTAATAGATGGTGCTTGAGACAACAAAATGGTGGCGTAAATTACATGGTTATTAGTTCTTAAAACAGTCATTTTAACGTTCCAAGTGGTCATTTACAAGCACTTAAGTGAAAGATGTCAAATACAACGATGAGGAAAAGAGGAAGTTTCTAAGAACTCCCAACACCAAACCAATATCTTAATTTTTACAATTGAAAATTGCTTCCACTTTCCATTAAATATGGCATCAAAGCAGGGATGGAGGCAGGATTCGATTCCTAGGGGGCGAAAAAAGATTTTCAATAGAAAATACATAGAAAATTTTTAAATCAGGTACGAATTTCAAATTTTAGGTACCACCCCCTCTAGCCCCTCAGTCCATCCATGCATCAAAGTTCTCAAATCCCATAGATTATATATATGGTATTGCCCTATGGTTTATAAATTAAACTAAAACTCCTAAATTCAATCACTAAAACAGTAAAGTTCATAGCTAGAATGAGCTAAAAACAATACTTAATTTTTTTTTAAAAAAAAAACCTCAAACATCTAATTAAATCCCAGTTTCCCCATGAAACAAAGCAACAAACATACAAAATAAAAAACACCCAAATGATCATTCAATCAAAAGGAACAGAAACAAAACAAGAAATTAACACCAAATATAGAGAAGAAGAAGAAGAAGAAAAGGGTACCTTATATGAAGACCAACAATCCCAGATCCTGAAAGTGTGAACCCAAAACAAATAGAAAAAGACCCAAAATTTACTAAAAAGAAGGGATCTTTTATTCCAAACCCAAAAGAGTTTTGAATAACAAAATAGGTTAAAGATCAGGGGATAAAAAGGAAGGAAACCTGTGGGAAAAGGAAGGTATTTTGATGGGTTTAAAGGAAATTACTTGTTTACCATAAGTAGAGCTAATGCTTTTTGCATTAAGATTAGATTTTTGGGTCTGCTCAGAAGTGGATTTGCTTTGCTTTTCTCTGTTTCTGGGAGTGGAAAGACAATTACCAAACAATTTTGCAGGAAAAATAATACAATAATTAATAAGATCATAATCATATGAATGAATCCTGCGGCGACTGTTGCTCTGTCTTGTTTTATGGACGGCTGGATTTTGGTTTTGTGAGAACGCGTGGAGTTTCTTAATCCAAAGGGATGAAAATTCTAGGTAAAATCAGAGGATTATTGTGATTTGGTGGGAAATTATTTAGGAAATTGGACTTTGTGTCGAATTAGTTTTTATTTTTAACCTAATCACCGGTATCTAACTGTAACGGGCTAGTTTTACTCGCGACCCGTCCCGTAATTTTGACTTATTAATTGATTAATTCGGATTAAATTTTACAAATGTTTAATGTTATGTGATCCTTTCAATTCAATTTTTTTCATTCACAATGTGAGAATTTAAACTTTCAACTTTACTTAAGAGATCTAACTTTTCATCCAACTAAACCAACTAATTATTAATTTTGTATCGAATTAGCTTCTCTAATACAGATATGCATCTATATATGTGTATCTCAAAAATATTATTTCAAGTTTATCGTTATTTTAAAAAATATTTATAGATATTATATATATAATATACATATATCTCAGTTATGAACATATAAATATATTTATACGATTCTATTTAAAAAATATATTCATACGATTGTCCGAAAAAATATATTTATATGAGAATACAAAATTTAAAACTATTAGTTAAGTTAAATGATTAACTAAATTAATATATTTTATTTTAAAACTTGTTAATTATCGTATAAATACTAATGTGTGTTATGTAATAATATAATGTGACATAAATAGTATTTTGATGGTAAAATTTAAACTTTTAAAAATTTAGGCACCAATTTAAAATGAAAGTTATAGTTCTAGGATAAAATTGAGGCCTACTTTTTAGGTTATTAGACCCAATCTTAATTTTTTTTTCTTCAATATTTGTTATAATGAGCGCCATAGTTCAATTTTTTTTCAATTTGGGACCTAATTTTTTTTTATAATGAGGGCCATGGTTATATTTTTTTAATATTTGTTATTCAGGACTAGTTTTTTTTAATACTCGTTGTTAGACCTAATCTTAAATTTTTCTTTAATATTTGTTATTATTAGTTTATTTTTTTTGCAATACTTGTTATTAGAAGCCTGATTTTTTTATATTACTTATTATTAAAGGTTTACTCTTAAAATGTATTTTTTTAATATTCATTATTAGAGGTCTATTTTTTTAATACTTGTTATTAGGACCCAATTTTTTCAATATTTGTTATTAGGTACATACTATTAAAATTTAATATTTTTCTATACCTGTAAAGATCTCAATTTTTTCTAATACTTGTTATAAGGGCCTACTAAAATATGCCACCAAAATCTCATAAACATGCTTGTTTATTGCAGATATCATTGTGGATAATAGTTAAGCACACACCAACACCATACACGAAGAAGCCACTATTGCTATAGTAGCAACATATATAGCTTAAACAAAGCCCACACAAAACATATATGCAGACAGAATCTGCTGCAACAACAACAAGAACATCAATGGTTGCCATGTCCGGAACTGCATTCAGAGTCACTGTAAGAACATCACATAACAGGCAACAGCAGCAGCTAGGGGACAAGAGAATTACAGTACGAATGTACGATCATGGTTATCTTGCATCCCGGGAACCACAATGGGAGCTATTGTAACTCCTCTCTTTTGTCTGTCCATGTTGGCCTCCCAACCTTCATCACCAACAATCAAAAACAGTTATAAATATGTATAGGGACGGAACCAGGATCAAATACTGAGAGAGGTCGGGTTGTTTAATATAAAAAATTCAGGGACCTATTAAGAATTTAAACCAAAAAATGGGGAGAAGGATTAAATTGAATATGATTGAAACTAATGGGGGCCAAATATGCCATTGAACCAAAAGTTTCAAGTCAATGCAGGAAAGTGATCTTTGAATTTTTTATATTTAATTTATTAGAGATTTCTTTAGATAATCTCAACATGGGGTGGTTTTGTGAATTCGGATCAATTTGATCCGAATTATTAATTAATAATTTTTTTAAAATTTAAATTATTAATTAATAATATTTTTTGAAATTTAAATTTAATCATAAAATATATGCAATAGCGTATGAATTTATGCATACTTAAATTTTACGAGAAAATATGCTTACATGTGAGTAAAATTCGACTCGATGTGAAAAACGTGTTCGACTTAATTTGAATTATAATTTTATAAATTTAACTTGATTCGAAAGATTTTCAAATAAAGTCTGAGATATAAAATGAGTAGAATAACTCGAATTTTTTAGTAATGAGTGGATTAGGTTTCAAGTTCGAGCAGAATCCATCAACTCTATGCTCTGTCTAATATATGTATATCACATATGAAAAATATGAAATATAAATATAGCTATTATATATGGTTATAGAAAAAGCCGTTTATAACATTATAAATATTTACAATTAAATTTGAACAAAAAACTTGACCAACTCGACTTGAAGTACATAAGCTCGATTCGACTCAAAAAAGTTTAAAAAAATTATGTTATAAAATAAGAATCGTCAATTCAACTAACTCAAAAATTTTTGACCCGCCTCGAATTGATCAACTGTTTGCCGTTACTTACCAATGCCCATGTCAAATCCACGGTTCTTGAGCTCTCTATATTCTTGGCAGAGAGCACAAGAGGCACATCAGAAGTGAACCAAGCAGTCCGTACAAGGTTCCTCCGGCAGGTCGTACTGTCCCCTCAGCTTCGACCGGTAGAAACATGAGTAGAAACATGCACACCCCACCATGGCCAGCATCCCAAACAACAACCCCCTTGAAACACAAGCTGCCACCCCAAATACAAAAATCAAAATTAATCTTTTTTCCAAAAAAATTAAAAAATTATGTATTGTTTTCGAAGAGAAAATTTACATTTCGATCCGCGGTTGATGATTTCGGTTATTTGTCCGAAAGTGATACAGGGACATACACAAGTGATCGCACCTGAATAGACAAGAAAGGATGAAAAACGAGTGCCGGATGTGAATATTGTAAAAGATACAAAAACGAAACCCGAGATTATCGACTTACAGTTTATAGGATCGTCGAAACAGTGACACAGACCGGAAGTCCACTGTCCTTCCATAGGAGCAGAGGGAATTCGGGAGATATATGGATGATGGTGATGAATAGGATGGGGCTGAATGTCGGGAATTCCCGAAGCGGGGACCAGACCGGGATGTCCGGCAGTAGGATATGTTGGAGTCGGAGGATTTTCCGGCATGGTTTCAACCGCAGGATACATATTTTGGTGGGATAGCTAGCGCCTCTTTTTGTGTAAGATGCAAGTCTTATATCAATGTATGCAGTAATAATATATATGTGCGTGGGGGGGGGGGGGGAATTAGGTGGAATCGTCCAAGGTCTAACTTAAATGCTGAATGGAGATGATGCTCTCAACTTGTCAAGTAAACCATTGAAAAATTCCCTTCAAACTTTTCATTTGTTCAATTATTATAACTACCATAACAAAACAAACGTTTCCGTTTACTAAATTTCTTTTTTTCCAAATACACGTGTCTAACAAATATTTAAATATAAGGAAAAAATCGATACACAGATTGTCTAAAATTTAGATTACATAATCTTGTCTATTTGAATGTCATCTGCTCTATACGGAGTTTAAGTAAGGTTTACGATTTAGTGTTTACAGATTAGGGTTTAGTGTTTTAGAGTTTAGGATTATAATAGATAAGATTGTGTAGTCTAATTTTTACACAATTTATGTATCGAATAATATATATATTTAAAAGCTGAAAATTAAGTTAAAGCTGTTGGTAAGTATCTCCTTCCTTTAAAAAAAATATGAAATTAAGTAGATGACTTGAAATCCTAAACCTAATTTTTTAATATGAGAGCAGAAATATGGCACTAAAAGGAGTAGAATATTTATGTTTGTAACCATTTTGAACTATAAACTGTTGAAATCACATTTTTCCAACACTAAAAAACTAAATCCTAAGCTCTAACTTTGATTTCTAAACCCTAAAAATAAACTCTACACCTTATACTATAATATCAAATCCTAACTCTAAACTCTAAATCTAATTTTTTTAGTGGGGAGTATAAGTAATGCATAAAAAAATTTTGTTCCATAAAATTGAGGTTGGAAATCTTTGTGATTTTGAATAGGTTTAATTCTGTCCACAGTCCATACACTCTTTAGAATTTAATTTTCTTTACTGGTTCGAATCGAAAAGGGATAATATCACATTTGGCACATGTACTTTAATGAAATATCTAATATAATACATATATTTTTAAAATCAATAAAATATATATTTTAATGAAATCAGTAATTCGAAATTAATTTCTCATTCTCGGTTCACTTTCATTTGCACATTCATTCACTTCATTATCTATCACTTCAACCCATATATATATATATATATATGGGATGTGATCCAATTACACCATGTAAAACTTAATTAGTTTTACACTAATCCATGTCCATTGGATGAGTGAAATTGATGGATGAGATTAGAAGTAGGATATATGAAGATTATTACTTGGAAAAAAGTAAGGAGTTAATCTTATCCATCTATTTCACCCATCCAATTGCTATGAATTAGCGTAAAATTAATTGAGTTTTACATAGTGTAACTAGATCCTAACCCTAAACCACAACATAAATTTCTAAAATATATATGAGTTATATTTTAATACATAAGCTATGTAAAAAAATTACACAACCCTTCTATAAAATTTAAAATCTAAATCCCAAACCCTAGCACCCTAAAACCTAAACCTTAAACTCTAAACTCTAAATTCTAACCACATACCTTAAATTCTACACTATACAATCTAAACCTTAAACCACAACATAAATCTCTAAAGCCTCAAATTGAAAGGCTTGGGTAAACTTTATGTTGTGGTTTAGGGTTTATGGGTTTAGATTGTATGGTGTAGTATTTAAGGTTTATGGTTATCTATATATTGGGTAAAATTTTGATACACAAGTTGTGTAAAACTAATTTTATACAAGCCTACATATTTACACTATAAAATCCAAATCCTAAATTTCTAACCCTAACCCTATACCTTAAAATTTAAACATTAACCTTAAATTCTAAACCCTACAACCTAAACCCTTAACTTTAAACCCTTAACTAAAACCCTAACCCCTAAAACTAAAAGGAATGTATAAACTAAAGGTTATACGACCTGTGTATCAGAGTTTTTTTCATATTATATAGTATTATAGATATTTCTAATTTTTTATAGAAAATTTCATGTGTTACTTTTCATGACTTAACTCACTTACCAAGTATAAACCTCACGTACCATAATAATACATGAAATAATAGTTTATAATATATTATATTAAATATTTTGTCGAAATACACGTATTATATTGGACATTTTATCATAACATTGATACCATATTGGAGACCTCATCAAAGTAATGGACATCTTAAAAGTACATGTACTCATTTGACATTTTGTCTAAAAAAAAGTACTAAATGTGACATTATCCCAAATGAAAATTAACTACTTTTTGTTGAAACTTTAACATGTATTATCAATTGGTCTTAATTATTAAACCATACCTCTGAATATTAAAATTTATCAAAAAATTCATTCACAATGTCACCATTTAAACTGATCCTAGAAAGAAGAGCAAAGGGACTAAATTTAAAATATATATATATATATATATATATATATATAAAGAGTACTGTATTTTTAACTTAGGCTCATAAATTCAAATATCACGAGGATCGCCCACTCTTATTTGAGAAATGGTATAGGGGTTAACTTAGGGTCCAAGCAACCCTTACTGTGTATTTTCAGAAGGCTCTCTTCACTTGGAAAAAGTTCGGGCGCTCCTTGTTAGCGGTTTCAAGGTCGTTGAGCGATGCCACGGCAACAACGACTCCGTTATCTTTAACAGAGCCGACGGCATCTGCGAATTCCTTGAAATCCTTTAAACTGTGCAAGAAAAGCAAAATGCATCAACTGCAAAGGTTAACTGAGGTTTGCAAGCATAATATTTAGAGATGGATGAATATAGTTCATTTCATTCGAAAGAAAAAGTCGAATTCAGCCTATAAGGTTCAAAACCATACCAAATGCTACTTTTCGGTACGTACCGTACTTCTTAGAAGCAGGAAGTACCACAGTCCATTATAAGAATAGAAATACACATAAATGATTAGTCGAAATCATCGTTTCTACCTTGTTGATAACATCTCTGCGCGTCTCCTTTGCGTTTCTTCCTCTGTAACCCCCAATAAATATTGTATCAAGCTAGCAAATCATAGTTAAGTCAATACGAGGTGTAATGATGCTCGACAGATAGAAAAAACAGCAGCAGCAACAATAATAGTTTCGAAGAAGTAAAACAAAAGTTACGGAAAAGAAAACAACTGATTCCATACCTACTAAAGCCTTTATCACCTGATTCCTAATAATAGTATCGAAGTCGCAAAAACAGCCAATTTTCCCACTGCTAACACAAACA
Source organism: Hibiscus mutabilis (assembly GCA_019671005.1). NCBI lineage: Eukaryota > Viridiplantae > Streptophyta > Magnoliopsida > Malvales > Malvaceae > Hibiscus > Hibiscus mutabilis. The sequence goes on along the minus strand of CM033720.1, from coordinate 44,285,775 downwards.
CGTTCCCACAACCATGTCTTATTAATGTAGTCTGAAATAACATAAGCACTCCCACTAAGCTGGTAACCCTTGTCATATAAGTTAGCTGCTTTCCCAACATAATTTACCTGTAACAGGTGAAGGCTTGTTAATTCATTAGTCATAAGAATGAGCAAAAGCAAATAACTATAAGAAGAGAACATTTATCCACCTGGGTCGGTATTACAATGGCTTCGTTGTTTAAAGGAAGTCGAGCACTCCAGCTAGATCTTTCAACCAGAGGTTTGCCAGGAAGCAAATCAAGGAATTTGCTAACAAACTTTTCTGTATCAGAGAGATTTTTACCGTCGGCTGTCATATTTACCAAGCAACCTTCCCTGGAAAGTAGAGATTTACGGATTTCCTCAAGAGATGATGAAATTCCTGCCCAGTCATTATCGACTTTCTCTTCCAACGCTCGAAGAAACTCCAGGTAACTGAAAAAACAGAACGAGTATGATCAAGTTTCAAAATTAAATTTCCAAACTGATAGGGAATTGCATGGCAGGAAGAAAACACAAAATGGAATCCATGAAGACTACCTAACTCCCTCCATTTGCTCAGAAATCCAACTGGCAACATTTAACTTCGCATTCATCCTATATTCTGCAATTCCATTACCAAAGTTTCTCATTCGATTCTGGAAGTGAGCACAATCCATTGGATTAAATTAAGGTTTCAGTCCTTGTATCTCCCAGATAACCCTTAAAAAAATTCAATATATACCCCCATTATTCTTTTGCTTTGGGATACAATCTGCTTGAACCGTTGTTGGTCCGTAAACTGTACTTCTTGAAGAACACAATTAATCTACAGTTGAGTGACATGAAAAAACCTTTAGATCAATTGAAAGGAAAGATTTTCGAAGAGAAAAAAAAAACTATAATCATAACACCTTAATCTACAATTTATTGTACTGTTACTGGGATGTAAACAGAATATGTAGGGAATGTAAGATATCTATTCATAAAATCAGATACACACACATATATACCAGATTAAATAGGTCATTGGCACGCCCAGCCATTGATTTGCCTCGAACAATTATATGGCTGGAGGGATCTTCCTTGCCTCGTATAGATGATGTAAATGGATAAACTGATATTCCTCCAGTTTTACTTCCAATCAACTGATTGAGTTGCACAAAGGTCAAGTCTTTTGTACCCGTCTCCAGTAATCATTTACTGCCAAAATAAGTCTTCAAATAAGTGTTCTATGTTTCAAATAATTTTTTTTATCTAATAAACCCGACCGAATGGAACCGATCTCACCCCTAACAAGAGAAAAGACAGCTAGTGTTCAAGGCAAGATCCAACTCACCAAAACAGTGGTAGTAGAGGAATATGTTGTTGCTTCAGTGAACTCATATCAAAAACAACTTGAGTGTAAAAGACATCATCTGTGAAAAGATCATTCTGCAAAACTTTCACACCATTGATATCTCCAACCTACAGTAAGATATATAGAAACTTAGCACAAATAAAGCTGAAAGCAGGGATTTAAATAACAGTCTGCGATCATTATAACGGCCGTTATATTAAGAGTCGTTATATTAAGAGTAGGAAAGGACACATGCTAATGTCACGTCCCTAGAGTTCCACTAGCCCAAAACATGCGGTCTTAGATGCCTCATGACACTACTTGGTCGGCATTGCGCCTAAGTCGGAACAAGAGAAAAATTATAACACCCTAATATTATGGTATAAAAAGAAAAGAAAAAAAAAGGAAAGAAAATGAGATAAAAAAAAGAAGAGGAAGCAATTTTAAAAATAAACAAGAGTGCTATCAAGGGGATTTTGAAACCTTGACCTTTGGTATAATAAGCCCAAGCCTTAGCCAACCGAGTCAAGATCATTCTACGTCTTAGTGTGCCTCGAGTTTTCTTTAAACCATTCTTTATGTAAATTCTGAATATTAAATAAAAAGTCTGGAAGCCCCCTGCCTTAAATAATGATTCACCAGACTTGAAATTGTCTAGAATACCAAAAGTTTTTTCCCCCAACCACCCAAACTTGTCCGATCTTCCCCACCGTCCGACTGTGACCGTCACTGCCCTCACCATTTGAATCGTTACCTTGCTCCGACCACACCCTGGCCGCCGCTCGCAGTATCTCCACGCCGTTCGCCGTGGGCAACGGTTTAAAGATCCGACAAATAACCCATTGTGTCACTTTTATTTTCAGTGTTTTCCGGCCACATTCATTGTTCGTTCGACGTGTCGACGCCACCAGCGAGTTCCTAGAAGCGAGGCAAGAAAAACTCACGATTTTGTTTCTTGCTCCGTCGTCATCTGGGGCCTCACCGGAGCTATAACAGTTTTGACCTCATTTGGTAAGTTTGGTAAGAACCAGTCATATTTTCTAGCTTTTCTGGTGTTTTAGTTGTTGTGGAAGGATGATTTGGTAAAGATATGAAAAAAAAATGTATTTTTGGACGATTTTACAGCTATTTTCAGCCGGGGCGGAGCCGCGCCGTCCGAGGCAATTTTTGGCTGCCTTGGACAGTGGCCATTGAACCGCCAGACCCGGTTTGGTCTATAAATTAAACCGGTTCTGCTTTAAACTCGACCCGATTTAAACTAGTTTGCCGAACCCGCTAAACTGGTTCAGACCTGACACGGTCTGAGTTAATTTAGTGAGTTAACTCGCTTGAGTCAACCCTGTTGACCAATTAACTGGTGACGTCAGTGTTGACTGTTAACCGCTAACATCAGCTTTGACCTGTTGACTTTGACCAATTATGTCAGTATGACGTCAGCGTTGACTTTAACCCAAAAAGTTAACTTTTTTTAAAAATTCTTATTTTATGTTTTTCGACGTCCCGAGTTCATTTTGAAGTCTATTTCGTAAAATTTTGACTCGAAAGCCTCCAAATTTGACCTTGAACCTGAACATCCTTATGTGTTTAGTTATGGCATATAAGACATTGAATATGTATACTGATTAACTTGTTTAAGCCAATTTAACTTCGAAACAAAAGAATGATAAACCGGATAAGACCTGAAATATTCGAATAAGAAATCTAACGATCTAAAAGAATTTTTGAGTTCGGTAAGAAAATTAATAATACTGTCAACCTTCAAAATGAATTATGGTTAATAAAAGAGTTAACTTCTAAATATTCGAATTAAATTAATGATGAAGATACCCTTGAGGTGTAAATGACACAAATACTCTTGACGATGGAAATGACCTAGAACTTGATTCCTGACTCGATTAAACAATTTATTCATCCAGAACCCTCGACCTGCTTGGAAAGATACGGTAATAAGACTTAAACATCCGAGAATGATAAGTACTTGGATTCAATCGAAATTTTGAATAGATCTCTGAAAACAAATTTATGGGAAACTCATTGTATGTTCAGATTAACCAACTGTCAAAAATATAGAAATTGATTATAATGACTGAAATGAGTGAGAGAAATACTAATACGGCTGAATTGGTATATGACATTGGTATTTCTAATTTAAATTAAAATAATAGTTATGCCTCCGAGTTTTGGAATAATTAGATGGTTTAGAAAAGTCGAAAGGATCAAGATAACTAAAATGGTTGAAAATACTAATATATATGAATTGACAAAAAATGACTAAGATACGCTTGGACACCAAAACTATTAAATTAATCGAAATGACGGATACCCCCTCAAATTCTGAAATTATCGAATTGTGTAGAAGGCAAAAAGGACACGGATGACTGAAATGATGTTAAGCAATTAATCGAATAAAAACTTCTCATGACTTGAGATTTGTGAAAGCTCTAAAAACCTGGAGCTTAAATACAGTTCAAATGACTGTATCACCCATGTAGATTTGAAGTCGGACTTACGTATATCAGTCAACTATGATACTGTTATAATAATGGAAGAATACTGTATAAATACTTGTTCAACTAATCGAGGCTCGTCTAATGATAAATTGGGAGCGGTGATAAGTCCAGCTATACAATGCAGTCAATTCTAAGTTGGTAAATAAGACAGTGATAAGACACGTTTAGGTTAAATGGACTTGAAAGCTCGGCAAGCCATAAGCAAATCTTCATTATCATAAATCACCAACCTTCCCATATCGGTTAAGTTACCGAATGGACTTCAAAGGATAAAAATAACCTAAATGCCCCTTGAACTAATTGTCTGGGACTCTTCTAATATATCTAGAATTTTGAATAATCCTAGTGAATCGAGCTCTTAAATACCGTAATGGCCTTACTACTCATCGAACTCCTGTTGCAAGGAATCTCTTTGGAAACTGTTCGAAATATGTAAAATATCAGTGTACTTCTTTCGTAATCATCTTGTACCTAAGTAATAAATTGAATCATTTAGTGTGTTCTATGTGTACTACATAACTGTTTTGTACACTGTTTTTCATGATTTATTCAACTGATCTTGTGCACATGACTGACATATTTGATCTTGCATAAATATAGCAGGTTTTCGAAATTAATCATGAATATACTATGTGGTTGATATATGCCCTAGTACACGATATGACAAGCAAGCTCTATGATACAGTTTATTTGTATACAAACGTGCTTAATAATTACTGCATATTGTATGATTTCCCGAACTGATTCACTGGGGTACTTGGGTTATGTTATGAAGTTTATGAAGGTTCATCCTTGATCAGGCTAGTAATTTCGCCCATATAAGGTTCCTATGCTTCGGCTAGGGTAATTCTGCCCGTATTCAGTTCTTACGCTTCGGCTAAGGTAATTCTGCCCGGACCTAAGGTATTCCTTTATAATGGTACCCAATCCTAATAAGCTCGGGTTAATGCCTATATATGATGCAGTTTTGGGGAACTGCATCTAGGAGTACGGTTGGAGGGTAGTTAACGTTTTAGAAGAAAACCTTGTTTACCCTCATAGCATGTTTCACTAAAATTATTTTAAAACTATTTGTATTATATATGTATTTTATCTGTACCTATTAGAACACACTAAACTCATTGTCTCAAATCTTGTAATCTAGCCCACTCTTAATTATCTGAATTATATACCTCATGACTGGCGATTGAGTGATCAATTCATGAACGGCTCTGTTACCCTCATTTATACAGTAGATATAAATTTTATATCCTACCTGGAGCCTCTTAATAGCAAGCTCATCATGTCAGATTATGTTAGCCTTATGCCAATTTGTGCTTATAGCATATGTTGGTAGGTCAATATTACTGAGCTTTTCTAAGCTCACATAGTTTTTACCATTGCAGATTCTAAAGAATCAAACATGGTCAATTATCGACATCAGTATGGGAGTTCTTTCGGTACTGCTTGCGGAGTACGGTACTCGTGTAATTAAAGGGCATATATGTCACGTCTTGATTTATTTTTGAGTCTGTAATTCATTTTATAACGTGTATATATGAACATTGTTTTGTTAAATGAGTAATTTCTGAACTTGTATTTTAAATTCAGAATTTGTTTTAATGTTTTTGATTGGTTAAAAATTTGTTTCTCTGAAATTTTTATTGCGGGTCGCTCATGTGACCCTAATGTGATCTCTTAGAATTAGGTGTAACACATATGTGGGTCTAAGGGGTTCCATTTAGTTTCCCAGAATTGTATCACTCTTCTCAAAAGTGAGAATAGATGGAATGAGATGATACAAATGAGGTGGGAGACTCTATTTATAGTTGAGCTCCCACACAAGTAATGGTCTGGATCGATTTACATGGATGGCCAGGATTAACCCAAATCTTTACAAGATACCCTGATCTAGGAAAAAAATATCAAATTATATCTAATCATATCAATTAAAAGTATCTTTCCTCGGATAGGTGATCACACTTGATATGGAATGATTCTTTCACAATCTCCTTTAATTTGTTGCCTCCTGCCATTTCTGAAAAGCTAATATGATCGGGCTCTCTAGCATTCTCCAAGTGATGGGCCAAGTCTGGTGGTCTTAGCAAGCCCGATGCCCTGCATGGAACCTCTATGTCGGATACTTGCTCTATTGTCTAGGACCCAAATGTGGGGGCCATGATATTCTCCCCCACTGAACTTAGCGACGCCCTTGTCGCTCTACTAGAACGATCCTGGGTTGGGCCACCTTGGATGCTACTACTCGTTGCCTTGACTTAGTGCAGTTCCCCCATATGAATTACTCACTTCGGTTCTTGCCTCTGTGGAACACTTCAGTCCTCTGCACCATTCCTCACATCATCTTGGTGGCTTCTCGATGCCTCGACTTGCTCGTGTCCCCCATAAGGACTGCTCGCTTTGACTCTTTCCTCCAAGTGATGTCGTATGCTAAAACGCCTCCGGGTACATCTCCATCGTAGGAGCCTTCTTCTACCAGTCTTGATTTACCTTGACTCGGACACTCTTGGTCCCGCGGTAAAGTCTTGGGTGTCACAACATTAAACACCGGATGAACTCTCAGACTCATCAGCACATCTATTTGGCTCCTTAGAACTCTGAAAGGTCCACTCCAAGCTTTGTCTCCCCCGTACTAAAGGTTAGGTTTCACTCAAACTACACTCAACAAAGATGACAAATAAAACTTAAAAACACTAGGATTGTGTTTGAGATGTACCTTATTTTAGTCGTATTTACTCTAAAATATGTCAACCCTTCTTTGTCCATGAAGTCTGGCACCCCTATATCGAATATTTTACATTGAAGTTCGCTGCTCCACATTGCATCGGACCTTCCTCAACGAAGTCTGCTGCCCCTTGTTGCATCCGCCATTCTAAGTTGAAGTTTGGTGCTCTCTTCTTACATCTGTCCTTTTTTGAAGTTCAGTGCTTCTTCTTGCGTTGACACTTCTTACTCGAAGTCCTTCGCTTCTTTCTCACCTTGCCCATGGGTGGTGTCTCCACGGTTGCTATGTCCCTCAACGACTTGGCCCCTTTGACCCTTTTCTGATTATGATCTTTGAAAAAATGTTCTTCACACGAACGCCCTCGACAAGCTCTTCCTTCGACCATTCTCTAGCTATGGTCTCTGAAGTAATGTTCTTTTCCTAAAGAACATCCTCGAAAAGCTTTCCCTTCGACCTTCGCTTTATTGTGGCCTCTAAAGCAATATTTTTCACACGAACATGCTCGACGAATTCCCTCATAACCTTCTTAAACATGGTCACCCATTTTTGCTCTCGATCTCCCTTGGCCATGGCAGAACTTGACAACATCAAACCAAGTCTCACAGGCTCATTACTCTTGGCCCCGTCCCTCATCTTGGACCCCTTGGCTCGAATTGGGCATCTCCGCAACTTGTGAGGCCCCTTACATCGGTAGCACTCCAATTACTTTATCTTCACCCTCAACTTAACGGCTTCCTCATTCTCTATCGCACCGGGTCTCATCTTTGGCTTGACTACTTTGACACTCGTAGTCGCACCACGGATCTCTCTTGGCTTATTGACACTAGAAACAGTGCCAAGTCTTGCTACTCTTCCTTTTGGCTCATGTTCTCTCTTGATGATGGCAGCAAGACGATTCTTCTAGGGACATCCCCTTATCACATGAGGACCATCACAGAAGTAGCACTTCAACTTTTTGCTCGCCTTCTTCTCTAGCATAGACTTAACCTAACCATTCTCATTGTCTCTCGTCGTGGGTCTAGACGTCTCAATGTTGGCTGGCTTATCTCCGTGGGCTCGGTCAATAACTCGGCCACATCTTTGGCTTATGAAAGTATTTGGGCGACCTCTTGCTCTAATACGAGCTTCACCCTAGGCCTAAGTCCTGTTAAGAAGGTGTTGAACGCACCCCATTCACTCATTGCAGCCTTACAACTGAGTAGCTCCTTCTTGAACTCATCCACCTCTTTTCTCAAAGCCTTCATCTCGGCTTCGCAAGCATTACTCCCTCAGACCGTCTTCAACTCGTTCAAAACACGCTGTGTCTCGTCTTTGAACCTGTCCTCCATTGACTCCACTCGGTCAAGATGGGATTCTAGAACGCCTTGGGTCTCCTTGGCCTCCTCTTCGAATTATTCAAGTCTAGTAACCCCCTCGTCTAACGACGTTGAAACTTACCATAAGTCGTCCACTTGAGAATTAAGAGAGAAAGTTCTCTCGTTAAAATTATCAAGGATACCTCGTCCATCGTCAATGTCTTCTTCTGGTTCTCACCACAGCACTCTTTGTCTTTTTGTGTGGAAGCACCGTTTATTTGTTTTTCCATTCCACTTACTTTTTTGCCACGATCTATCTAGCTCACTCTGACTAGCTAGAACGTAAATCCTCACCACGCTTGACTGCAACTGCAAGCTGGCTCGAACGCAAGTCTCCTCGACTCGCTTTGATACCACTTGTCACATCTTTAGAGTTCTATTAGCCCATAACGTGCGACCTTAGATGCCTCGTGACACTCATTGGTCGGTACTACACCTGACTTACTGCTCCTAAGTTAGCCTTAAACCACATTTTTCAAGAACTTCAGCTCGTCAAAGGCTCGAACAAGTCCTTAAGGCTTCGATGGATGCAGAAGCTTAAACACCAATGTGGCTACTCTAGGCACTACGAGAGGCAAAGAGAACAAAGAGCTTAAGAACAAAGAAAGGAACAAGAGAGAAATAGAGTAAATGCCCAGAGTTGTATCACTCTTCTCAAAAGTGAGAATGGATGGAATGAGATGATACAAATAAGGTGAGAGGCTCTCTATTTAAAGTTGAGCTTCCACATAAGTAATGGTCCATATCGATTTACATGGATGGCCAAGATTAACCCAAATCTCTACAAGATACCCCAATCTAGGAAATAATATCAAGTCTTATCTAATCACATCAATTAAAAAGTATCTTTCCTAGGATAGCTGATCACACTTGATATGGCAGGATTCTTTCACAATCTCCTTTGATTTGTTGCCTCCTGCCATTTCTGAAAAGCCAATATGATCGGGCTCCCTAGCATTCTCTAAGTGATGGGTCAAGTCTGGTGGTCTTAGCAAGTCCAATGCCCCGCATGGAACCTCTCTGTCGGATACTTGCGCCATTGTCTCGAACCCAAATGTGTGGGCCGTAACACTAACCTCTATCGGTATACGTATCGGTTCCTTGGAAATATCATGTAAGGATAGGCTTGGAACACATCTTAAGTCTTCGAGAGGGTCAGGGGTTTCTTCCTCCACCATATTGGCTTTAACTTTCTCGAAATTTTCTTTCTCGGTTGCTTCATCACCAGAAGCTTTTTTCAGATCGGACTGATAGAAAAATGTTGATTGTCATGTAATTTAATTACAAAGAAGTGACTTTAGTGCAAAATAAGACAATGTTCATTTTAAGCGACCTGAATTCGAGCAATCTGTGTGTGCAAAGTATGTGTGTCGTATGAACAGATATTCTCATATAATTATATTGGTATATTAAAAAAAATACAATAAAGAATTAAATTAAGCATCAGAGACAAACTACGAAGAGCAGATACTATAATATAACCATACGAGTCGTATTCAAAAAAATAATTACAATAAAGAATTAAATTACCTAGGAATGGAAGTTACCTGCATTAGTGAAAACTCGATTGTATTCGTAGATGCCTCCACAACGTCCGTGTCAAAACCTTCTTCCGCAAGCTTTCTAAGAGTACTGAAATGCTTGTTGTAAAAACCGAAACGAAGATAAGAAGAAGCTAGAGGGAGTGTCCTCCAACTGTTGCGGTGGAGAATTGAGCGGTTGGAAAAGACACGGCTCATGTGATATCGGCCGACAGCGGCGGAGGAGGAAGATTTAGAAAGAAAAGAGCGAGAATATTTGGGAGATGAGAAAATGAATCTATTGCTAGCAAGAGATGAACGTAAAAGAGAGCGAACAATTGTTGTTCTCTCCATTGATTTTTTTTCAGGAGAAATGGAGAAGATGATAATAAATAATGGAGTAGCAAAAAAAATTACGAAATTTTGATTTTACTTTTAGAGATCTTAACCTAAGGTTTCAAGGGTTTATACTTTAAGAGAAAATAAATAGGAATGGTGACTAAATTAATATAATGATTTTTTAGTCGTTAAAGTTTAGTAAATTATAAATGGTTATTAAATTTATTGAACTATTATAGAACGATTATTATACTTATAAAATAATGATAGATTTTGATAATTTTAATGATTATTTTATAATAGTTCGATATATTTTAATGATTATTTTGTAATGATTTAAAAAAAATCAATGCTCATTTTGTAACCGTTTTTAAAATTTAATGATTATTTTATAATTTTCAAAATTTCAATGGTACGAAAGAGAATAGTTTTACTTAATTTAATAATCATTTATGTATATTACTCAAATAAATATAAAAATATCTTTAACTTTCCTTGAACACTTTGAAGCGTGAATTGCGGTATAAAATTATTTAACAAATATTTTTATTTTTTCTTGGGCGAAAAGTAAGATTTTTTTAGGTAAAATAGTTTTTAATCTCTAATTTAATATTTAAAAAATATTTTTTGTCGGCATCAATTCTAAATTTGGATTTGTAGTCGTTATAATTGTAACACCTGAAATTAGGTTCTGTAGTTTTTTATGTCTGATGATCGAGAAATATATTTTTTAACGATTAAAAATTACTTTCGAGCTTTCAAATAAGTACCCAATGAACGAAAGTTAGTTCAATTTAACATTGTATTCAATTCGTACTAAATTAGATACCATAATAGTGGAATTGAAATTTTAAGTGTGACACCCTAAAATCGGTCCGATAGTTTTTCCGAATTTGACGACTGAAAAGTAGTTTTAGACGATAGAATTAACTGATTGATTTATTAAGTATGTGTTTTAATTAATCCAAATTATTTAGATTGTAGTAGTAAGAAGTTTTGGTTAAGGATTGAAATGTAAGAATTGAAAACTCGATGTCTTGAAATAACGTAAAGGTTAATGCTCGAAAGATTGTCTGATATTTGATGGAAGACTAAGGTTTTGATTAAGCCATTTCTAAATATGCTTAGTCATCAGTCCATATGTCTTTAAGCTAGAGTGACATCGATTCTTAAAGTTAAGGTGATGTGGAATTTCAACTTAAATGTTCTTATTATTTTATATGAAATTGTGAAGATTTTAATATTTATTAAATTGATATTTATTAATATTAGTTTTAAGGTTTAGGATTAGATTTTAGAGTTTAAATGTTAGGGGTTTAAAATTGATAAATTGTGGTATAATTTAGTGATTGAGGTTATAATTTAATGTTTTTAGGTTAAAACTTAAATCCCTAATCATATTTCATTAAACTCTAAACCCTAAATTCTAATCACAATCCTTAAATTTTAAACACATAACCTCTAAATCTTAAAATCTAATTCATAACTCCAAAATCAATGCGCTTGTAAAAACTTTTTATTTTAACCGTCTGTGTATTAGATATAAATCCTTATTAAATGCCATGTTGTGATTTGAAACCTTGAAAACTTGTGGATCATAGAAGAATTTAGGAGAGGATTAAACGAAGATTAAATCGTATTAGGTGAGTGTTTAAATGCATGTTTCGTGTGTTTGTTATATGAAATAAACAAACATAAACACAATACAAAATATTTAAACGAACATGCTTGCGAACACTAAATAAACAAAACATAATCAATTTCAAAACAAACGGACATAAACAAGATGCAAAAAATTTAAACAAACACAAACCGTATATGATCACCTTTAAAAATAAATAAACGAACACAACCTTGTTTCTTCAAACTCGGTTTATTTACACCCCTAATAACATTGGAACCATTGAGAATAATGGAGTTTTTAAAAGTATATATACTCATTTGACATTTTGTCAAAAAATAAGTACTAAATGTGACATTATCCCAGATGAAAATTAGTTAACTTACACCCCTAATAACATTGGAACCATCGAGAATAATGGAGTTTTTAAAAGTATATATACTCATTTGACATTTTGTCAAAAAATAAGTACTAAATGTGACATTACCCCAGATGAAAATTAACTAATTTTTGTTGTAACTTTAATATGTATTATCAATTGGTCTTAATATTAAATCATACCTTTGAACTTATTCAAATTTATCGGAAATCCATTAACAATGTTATCATTTGAACTTTAGCTTGCAAATCAGACAGGTAGAGGAAATTAAATTCCTAGAAAGAAGAGCAAAGGGACTAAATCTCAAAAATGTAAAGAGTATTGTGACTAAGGGCATAATTAAACCTTTAGGATAAGCATCCAAAACTTTGGCTCACATTTTTCAAATCCCATGAGAATCGCTCTCTCTTATTTGAGAAAAGGTGTTGGAGTTAAACTAAGGGTCGAAGCAATCCTTACTGTGTATTTTTAGAGGGCTCTCTTCACTTGGAAAAAGTTCGAGCGCTCCTTGTTAGCGGTTTCGACGTCATCAGGTGATGCCACGGCAACAGCGACTCCGTTATCTTTAACAGTGTCGATGGTGTCTGCGAATTCCTTGAAATCCTTTAAACTGTGGAAGAAAAACAAAATGCAACAGAAGTGTTGTGTGAAAAAAATGGTTTAAAAAACAAAACCCTAAACCATCAACTGCAAGGTTGACCTAAAAAAGAAAAAGTCGAATTAAGCATATAAGCTTCAAAACCATATCGAATGATACTTCTCGGTATGCACTACTAGCAGGAAGTACCATAGTCCATTATAAGAATGGCAATACATATAAATGATCAGTTGGAATCATTGTTTCTACCTTGTTGATAATATCTCTTCGCGTCTCCTTTGCCTTTCTTCCTCCGTAACCCCCAATAAATATCGTAGCAAACTAGCAGAACATAGTTAAGTCAATACGAGGTGTAATGATGCTTGACAGACAGAAAAAAACCAGCAGCAGCAATAATAATAGTTTCGACCAGGTAAAGCAAAAGTTACGGGAAAGAAGAGAAAACAACTGATTCCATACCTACTATAGCCTTTAGCATCCGGCAGCTGGTATGCATCAGCATCACTAATGGTCCCAATAATTGCTTTGGTAAGAGTATCATCATCCACTTCCAATTTACGGAGGAAATCACCAGTTCCATCATATACATCGAGTGTTTTTAGTAAGTTGGGGTCTCGATAGGATAAGAAGGTGAATACACCTACATGAGAAAATCTTAAGGTGAGAGTCCAAAAGGGGGATGAAACTGTTCTGCCAGCAAATACAGCCCCTTGTGCATACCCGAATGAGTATCAAAGTTACAGAAACTGCCATATGCTCCCCCGCTAACACGAACACGTTCCCACAACCATGTGTTACTAATGTGGTTTGAAACAACATAAGCACTCCCACTAAGCTGGTAACCCTTGTCATATACGTTAGCTGCTTTCCCAACATAATTTACCTATAACAGGTGAAGGCTTGTTAATTCATTAGTCATATAAATAAGCAAAAGCAAATAACTATAAGAAGAGAACATTTATCCACCTGGGTCGGTATTACAATGGCTTCATTGTTTGAAGGAAGTCGAGCACTCCAGCTAGATCTTTCAACCAGAGGTTTGCCAGGAAGCAAATCAAGGAATTTGCTAACAATTTTTTCTGTATCAGATAGATTTTTGCCATCGGCAGTCATATTTACCAAGCAACCTTCCCTGGAAAGTAGAGATTTACGGATTTCCTCAAGAGATGATGAAATTCCTGCCCAGTCATTATCGACTTTCTCTTCCATCGCTTGAAGAAATTCCAGGTAACTGAAAAAACAGAACAAGTATGATCAAGTTTCAAAATCTCACTCGTTACCGTATCTTTTGGAGCTTAAGCCATGCTTAACATGATATCAGAGTAAGTAAATAACTGCAAGTTTGTATTTATTTTAAAGTCTGTCACTGGAGAAAAATCCTAAGCAACTACAGTTCATTGGTGAAAAATTAAATTTCCAAACTGATTGGGAATTGCATGGCAAGGTAAAATGAAGGATTGGCCTGAGGAAGAAAACATATAAAGGAATCCATGAAGTCTACCTAACTCCACCCATTTGCTCAGAAATCCACCCAGCAACATTCAACTTCGCATTCATCCTAGCTGCTGCAATTCCATGACCACCGCCTCTCAGTCGATTCTGGAAATGAGCATAACCCATTGGACTAAATTAAGGTTTCAGTTCTTGTATCTCCCAGATAACCCTTAAAAATTCAAAATATATACCTCCATTACTGCTTTGCTTTGCGACACAAACTGCTTGAACCGTTGTTGGTCGGTAAACTGTACTTCTTGAAGAACTCGATTAATCTACAGTTGAATGACATGAAAAAACCTTTAGATCAATTGAAAGAAAAGATTTTCAAAGAAAAAAATATTATAATCAGAACACCTTAATCTACAATTTATTGTACTGTTACTGAGATGTAAACAGAATATCTGTAGGGAATATAAGATATCTACTCACAAAATCAGATGCGCACACACACACACATATACCAGATTAAATAGGTCATCGGCACGTCCAGCCATTGATTTGCCTCGAACAATTATATGGCTGGAGGGATCTTCTTTGCCTCGTATAGATGATGTAAACGGATAAACTGATATTCCTCCAGTTTTCCTTCCAATCAACTGATTGAGTTGCACAAAGGTCAAGTCTTTTGTATCCATCTCCAGTAATGATTGACTGCCAAAAAGAATGCATGGAGCAGAAGTGTCACATTCAGTAGATAGCTCTTTTAAACCAATAAAACAAAAACAGTCACCATAACATATTTACATTACAATTTACACGTATTATGTTCTAATATGATTTTGGACAAGACCATTCTACTTCTCTCATATATTAAATGATAGACATATAGATCAATGGCTGCTGAAATTACAGATTGAACAAAAATGCTACTATTTCCAGTGAAAAGTTTGTAAAGATGTTTTTGTTATGGAAATGACGGGTGTCAATAAATTCCACCAACCTAGGAAGAATCTTGAAATTTAGGTGCTTTGTAAGGTGACACTGACATAGTTTACCAAGCAATGGCAATGAGAAGTACGGTGATTTGCAGAAAAAGGGGAATGAAGTAGGACACTAACATCTAAAAGTAAATGCACATTGCACACTAATCACAGCTTCAGCATCTTGTGTAAGATGCTAAGGAAAAAGACCACCACTCTTTATGCATAGAAAGAGAATTTAATCTTTCTTGCCTCTAGTTGATCTCATAAACAACTTATTGTATCTGAAGAAGAAACAAAGAGAACACATATAACAAGAGATAGGGCTGAGTAAAAAAGCCGACCGAACCAAAAACCTAAGTATTAGGATGGTTAATGGAATAAAAGTTTAAAAACAGTGATTACCTGACCCGAACAGAATTCAATTTTTTTATTTAATTTATAATTAATTTTTATTTTTTATAATGAAAAATAAGTGTATAATATTTCAAATAATGAAAATAAATTACAAATAATATGTAAGAATCACTAATTATTTTTAATTATTTTAAAAATATTTATGTAAAAGACTGAAAATTTATTAAATAAATGTAAAAAAAAACTTAAAACAAGTCCATTTTATCAAAATAAAGTAAAAAAAAAGGCAAAACAAAAAATTAATATGGAAAAACTGAGAACATAACCAAATTAAAATGGACTGTTCAAAAAATCTAATAAACCCGACCGAACCGTTCCAATCTCAACCCTAACAAGAGAAAAGACAGCTAGCCTTCCAGGCAAGATCCAACTCACCAAAACAGTGGTACTAGAGGAAGAAGTTCTTGCTTCAGTGAACTCATATCAAAAACAACTTCAGTGTAAAGGACATCATTTGTGAAAAGATCATGCTGCAAAACCTTCACACCATTGATATCTCCAACCTACAGTAAGATGTATAGAAACTCAGCACAAATCAAGCTGAAAGCATTTTAGGAGTAGACAAGGGCACTTGCTAACCTCTGTCGGGATACGTATCGGTTCCTTGGGAATATCATGTAAGGAGAGGCTTGGAACACATCTTAAGGCTTCGGGAGGGTCAGGGGTTTCTTGTTTAAGTTTCAGCTCTTGTGTAGCACGTGCTAACTCGGCTAGATCTTCCTCCGTCATACTGGCTTTAACTTTCTCCAAATTTTCTTTCTCGGCTGCTTCATCACGAGAAGCTTTCTCCAGATCAGGCTGAAAGAAAAAATGTTGATTGTCATGTAATTTAATTACAATAAAGAATTAAATTACCTAGGAATGGAAGTTACCTGCATCTCGATGGTAACACAATGGGGATTGTTTAAGATAAGCTTCTCTATTAAAGGAGAGAAAACAGACTTGGAGCCTTCCTCAGCAATTCTGGCTTTCAGGTCTGCTAAAGGTTTCTCATATTTCAATGGCTCAAAAGGATCCATATCATATATCCACTTGCCCTGAATAATATAAGCGAAACAAAAACATAGCCTTACAGAGATAAAGAGAGAGTGGGATGGACCATATTTGAAAATTTAAATGTAGGGAAGGAAAAGCTTACAATGGAGCACAGCATCAGGGACAAGCCACGAGGAAAAGACCCAGTATTATTCTCTCTGAGTGAAAACTCAATTGTATTCATAGATGCTTCCACAGCCTCCATGTCAAAACCTTCTTCAGCAAGCTTTCTAAGAGAACTCATGATTAACTCCTCTACTTTTGGAATATCCTTGTCATAAACTCCCTTCAACCCAATGCTAAATTGAGGCTGAAGAAGTTCATCTTCCACCCCACCACCAATAATGGCATCTCCAAGACCACTTTCGAGCAACACTTTCCTCAAAGGAGAAGCAGGAGTTCCCAGCATAAGATGATCCATAAAACCAAGAGTAAGTTCAGTTTGCATGTCCAATGGCTTATCAGAGAGCAGCCAATTAAGGCACACCATATGCTTCTTCTTCAGATCACCACCTTCACCAGCTGGATATTTCTCAACAATCCTGACTGGTTCTGAGAAAAGCTTCTGTGGCTCAATCTTTGATTCATTGGGAGTTTTACTTGCATCAAACAGGTCGAGATATTCTGTGAGAGCAAGTAGAAATAGTAAATACAACAGTTTAAAATTGTTTATACAATATTACAAACAGTAAGACCACAAGAATAATCAAGTGAGGAAAATACAATGTCAAATTACTGAGACAGGCCGGTCAAGCAAGCGCTATATATCTATAAACAGAGAAGAGAAAACATTATAATGCATTTGCCCTATTGTCAGATTCACAAGCATCACTTCCCTTTTGAACAGCATCATCCAGTTATTTCAAGGGATCTAGGGGTTATATATAAAGCAGAAGTTCAGATATCCATACATGAATAGTAACTGCAATGTTATTTATTACCGCTTAGGATACGCAAGCGTTCATTTGGATCATCATCTCCATAAAACCATATCCTGGCATTGCTTGGATGGTAATACTTGCGGTGAAATTCCTGTAATTTCAATTCAGAAGATGAGAGAAATACATACTAAAAAACAGCAAGACTACAACCACAAAGCAACAGTCATAGACACATTTCTTACTTCCCTGTATGCCCGAGTACCAATGTAGAAGTAGTACACAGATGTGCCAGGCACACCATAGTTAAAGAAAAAGACAAAGAGTTTTGCCTTCTAACCCAGCTGAACTTGAAAAGAAAACTATAAATGCAAGAGACAAGCAAAATAGGAAAGAAAAAAAGTACCCCCTCCCCCTTTTCTCCTCCTTCCCTTCCAAACCCAAAGGAAGGAGTTTATCCATAACCTAGGTAGCATGAAGTTCAAATTGATATACTCTAGATTTCAAACACAATAATTCTACTCTTTATCAAGATAGAATGCCGCTCAAGCACCAATAGAATTTGAAGAAACTAAAATATGTGTACCAAAGAAATAAATGCAGCATATACCTTAAACTCCTCAAATGTCAGCTTGGGAATAACTAGTGGATCACCTCCACTGTCAACACCATAGGTATTGTCTGGAAAGAGAGCCTGCAGAGACATTGTATGGAACAATTTTAAGTAGAAAAATTATGAACGTATGAAATTTCCCTGTAAGTGTCTTCGATATGTATGATGTTTTGCAGTCCAGCACATGAGGATGAATGTGAGAATTTATATATTTTCCACACAAACCATTAGTATTTCCAATATGATATTTGCTACTAATTACTGCATAACTGGAATATTATAAAATGTATTTAAATGCATAACACAAGAAAAGAAAGGAAAACTTGCCTGCTGAGCTGTCCGCCCTAATAAATTATCAGGCTGAGAATAGACACCTTTCATCTCGTTGAAAACAACTCCTAGAAGGAATCAAAAATGGAAGAAGAAAATGTTATGAGAAGCAATGAGGAAACTGGCAAGTATTAGTTAAGGGAAAATAAAGTTTGTCAGATAAGCAAGGGGTTCCAGAAGCTAAATACACGAGTGTATATTGATTAACACACCCACACACCTTTATAAGTTATATCTTCTGAAGGATCATTGAGCTCATAGTGCCAACCCTCCTGTTGAAAAGTTTGGAAATCCTCAACGCACTTGGGGAAGAAGACAGCATCCAGATATACATCAACAAGATTATAGAAATCCTGTTCAGAAAATGCAAACCACATCAAGATTGAAATTTAGGATCACAGTCTCATTGTTGAAACTCTTTATCATCCTTATCTTCTTCATAAAAAAATCATATTTGCCTCTGCAGTTTTCACATGGCTGCAAGGTTGTTAGGAGCTGCAGGGAAGGGATTGCATTCAGTCTTCAGTTATAACTGCCCCCAGCATGAACCCCACCGCAGCCCAGATATAAATACACACAAAAAACACACCCATTTTTTCTTTTACAATTTGTGCTATCTTGCTTACTACTGTGTATTAGGATGCCCCCTTTTTCCATTTCACAATATTATCAGAAGCAACAGCTTTACCTTTGCATTGGTGGACGCAACTGGATAACAAGTCCTATCAGGATAGGTGAATGCATTCAGAAAAGTGTGCAAGCTCCCCTTTAACAATTCAACAAATGGTTCCTTCAAAGGATACTTTCTCGAACCACATAATACACTGTGTTCCAAAATGTGAGGTATTCCAGTGGAATCCTTTCTGCATCGACCAGATAGGAGATAATAAGAACTCGTGCAATTTATTGATTCAAATCATCACATAATAGTTCTCTAAACATAAAAGTCAAGCATCCTTATTCAGACTACTAAATCACAGCACTCCATTACCAATTCAAGCTCTGAATCAAACATGTATAAAACATTTTTTTCTCAAAAACAGCATACACAATAGTTAATGTAGTTCACGGAAGTAGTAAGCTCAAGCTTTGCTAAATTCTCAATTCATATTTTTTTTTCAAAATAAAGCAAGAGAATGAAGAACTTACGACGGAGTTCGAAAAACAATACCGAAAACCTTGTTCTCATCATCGTTTGAAACGGACATAACCTCCGCGCCAGTTTTCTTATGCTTGAAAAGAACAGCTTTTGACTTACACTCTCCAATGAACTCTTCCGATACTTTCTCGAATCCAAGCTTCTCCGCGATTTCATCTCCAGATCCAGCAATATCTATACAAGAAGCGAAAATAAATAAATAAATAAATAAGCTCGTTTCATTTCATTTATTTAGGTTTTAAGAACAATACAAAATAAGTAATACCTTTAGGAGGAGAAGCAACGGCGCGCGCAGATAACGAACCGAAATGCTTGTTGTTAAAACCGAAACGAAGAGAGAAAGAGTAAGAAGAAGCAGCTAGAGGGAGTGTCCTCCAGCTGTTGCGGCGGGGAATTGAGCGGTTGGAGAAGACACGGCGGTGATACCGCGAGGCAGCGGCGGCGGCGGAGGGAGATTTAGATAGAAAAGAGCGAGAGTGTTTGGGAGCTGAGAAAAGGAATCTGTTGCAAGCGAGAGATGAACATGAGAGAGAGCGGACAAGTGCTGTTCTCTCCATTGATTTTTTTTTCCTGGAGAAATGGAGGAGATGATAATAAATAAAATAATTTATAATTTTTTATTTTAAAAATATTAACCTAAGGAAAATAAATACAAAATATCTTTGAAGTTGGCCTATTTACCTCCTAAACAATATATATTATGAACGGTCTTTTTAAAGTTTTTTTTTTTTGGACATTTTACCTCCTAAATTAAAAATTGTAACTTTTTTTAGTCTTTATTTTGTAAGGTCCATTTAAAAAAATTTGAGCCAATTAAATCGCTTCATGTAGCCCTTTTGAACAAAAAATTGAATGAATTTAATAAAAATAGGTAAATGACATATTAAGTCTCTTAAGTTTTATATTTATTCAATCTAGTCATCTTCTTCCTCCCTCGTTCCAACCATAGCTCCCTCGAACAAATCCTGCAAAACGTGTGTCCACATGGGATGAACACTGCACCTGGAGAATTCGAATCCAAGTAATTTCAATGTGACTGCGCTGCATTTGGAGAATTGGAATTCAAGTAATTTCTGGAGAATTGGGATGATCTTTCTCATCGCTGTCTGCTCCTCCGCTAACTGTCATTCCAACCACGTAGTCGTCTCTTTCAGCTTTGACTCAAGCTATGCAAACACCATTATACATTAAGCACAAAGTGTAGTTTTACCCTACCCGGAAGGCAACAACTGGGGCTTTCTCCTGGCTTCTCCTTCGAAATGAATCAACCAGGTCCGACAAATCTGACAAAGGCCGGGTTCCAACCGAAGCTTCCGGTTCTACCTGTTCATCCATACATGCCTCACCAGCGCCAAAGTAACGAAATGGGTTTCAGGTTCCCGAAAGGAGAAGCAAAGATGGAGCCGATGTCCGAACCTGGTTTGGATCTATCCAACACATCAGTATACCAGTAACTAATGAGTAGGCTGCCTCTCGGACCACAGATGTAAAATTTTCTTCAGTTATGAGAAAAAGAAGAAGAAGCATTTATTTTTCTCATATAGAAATGAGCATTTCACCAGTGCTCGGTTGGTTCTTATGAAATGCAGTACTGTTTTTCCTCCTTTACTTGTAAGATGCTCAAGTCATTAAGAATTCTTGAAAATTGTGGAGTGGTAGAGAACGTCGAAAATACGAGAATGTGATTTCAAGATTCAGTGCTCGTAAAGATAAGGCGGTCCATCGACACCACCATTGCCTAGGATTTGAACCTTACCCCCCATCCTGCCAGGATCATTTTTGTTAAGTCCTAGAGATTACTTGGATTCCAATTCTCCAAGTGCAGCGCAGTCGCATTGAAATTACTTGGATTCGAATTCTCCAGGTGCAGCGTTCATCCCATGTGGACGCACATTTTGCAGAGTTTGGTCGAGGGAGATGCTTCTAACTTCAGTGGTTTTGTCATAAATCAGCCACTTGCTTTTGTGTTCCACAATGAACTAATTCAACCTCACCATTTCTTGTAAGATCTCTTAAGAAGTGAAATCTTACATCAATATGCTTACTTCTCCCATGCATAGGGGTGAGCGTTCGATCAAGTCAAGTAAAAAAATTTCGAGTTATTCGAGTTGACGCGTCATATTTTACAATCTGAGCTTAATTTGAAATTTTTTCGATTCGAGTTATAGTCGAGTCGAGTTTTCGAGTTCCTATGCAAATTTAATTGTAATTATTTATAATGTTATAGTACGGTTTGATTCCAATTTAAACGGCTTTCTCTAATCATATAAGATATGCATATATATATTTCTTCATATTATATTTCGCGTGTATAAGTAAGATTTGTAATGTTATTTAATAAAAAAATATCATCTAAACTTCTAAAATATATTTATAATATTATTTTTAAATAAGGAACTTTTGGGGATAAAGTATTGATGGGGTATAAATGAGTCAATGAATTGATGTGAAGAAAAAAATTACAAAAAAAACAGTTAAAGGACTAAATTGCAAAAAGAATATATTTGTTAAAAATATGAATTGAAGTTATATAGATATTATATAGTGTTAGTGAATCATGTGGTTTAATATTGGTAAAAAAATAGACTTAAAACGAAAGAGGAATTGAAGAAATGGGAAATCATTCAAAGCTGAGGGGCTAAATTACAAAAGTAGGAAATTTAATTTAAAAATATGAATTGAAACTAAATAAGTATTCTACAGTAGTTTAGGAGCATGTGGTTCAAATTTGGCCAAAAATTGACTTAAAACGAAGGAGACATTTAAGAAATGAGGAAATCATACAAAGTTAAGGGGCTGAATTGAAAAAATATGAAATTTATTTTCAAAAATATAAATTAAAGGTAATTGAGTATTCTAAGTAGGTTTAGGAATATGTGGTTCAAATTTGGTCAAATGGACTTAAAATGAAGGAGGAATTGAAGGAAAATGAAATCAGGGACTAAATCCCAAAACTGTAAAATTTGGTTTTTCGAGTTGAGCAAATTTCAACTCGACTCGAACTCAAAATTTTTCTGAGTTACTCAAGTTGACTTGAACAACTCAACTCGAATAATTCGAAAATGAAAAAAAATATCAATTTTTTTTAGTCGAGTCGAGCTTTGCTCACCCCTACCCATGCATGATCGGATTTCAAGATAACTTAATTGTTGAGTTGTTATCACACATGATGGTAATACATCTTCCTTGTACATGACTTAATTTCTTCAGTACCCTTCTCATCCATACAGGTTGACAAGCACAAGCTGCAGCAGCTACGAATTCTGCCTCGGTGGTAGATAGAGTGACTATGGGTTGTTTCTTTGATGACCATGAAATCGCTCCTGAGCTTAAGAGAAATACATACCCGGATGTACTTTTATGATCTTCTACGTCTCCAACATAATCACTATCAGTAAAATCCAACAATTTTTCATTTTCCCTCCCTTTTTATAGAGAATCTCATAGCTGGAAGTGTCATTCAAATACCTCGAAATTCTTTTTGCAACTTGTAAATAAACTTTTGTGGGTCTAACCATGTACCTGCTAATTAGACTAACACTATACATTATATTTGGACGTGTTGCAGTGAAATACATTAAAATTCTCACTAATTGCTTGAAATAAGTTCCATCAACTAGGACCCCATCATCATATTTATTCATCTTGGTCCCTGGCACAATTGAACTACTTATTGATTTGCTTTCAATCATCCCAAAGCGATTTAATGCTTCACTACTATACTTTTTTTGACAAAGAAAGATACCATCAGGTTTCTGTAAAACTTCAATGCCAAAAAAAAAACTCATGTTCCCTAAATCAGTCATATCAACAACTTTCATCATAGGATTTTTAAATTCAATCATCATATCTTCATCATCACCGGTATAAATTAAATCATCCATGTAAACACTCACTATCAGAATTTTACCTTCACAGCTCTTTTTGGTGAACAAGGTTTGCTCATTTGGACACTTCTGGAACCCTTCGTCTAAAAAATAAGCCTCAATACGACTAAACCAAGCTCGTGGTGCTTGTTTTAGCCCGTATAAAGCCTTGTGTAATTTATACACCTTATGTTCACTTCCATTCTTTTCATACCCCTTAGGTTGCTCGACATACACATCCTCACTGATTTTTTCATGAAGAAATACTGATTTGACGTCCAGCTGATAGATCTTCCAATTCTTTATACTGCTATTGCCACTATCATCCTCGCTGTATCCATTCGTACCACTGGAGCAAAAAAATTCTGTAAAATCTATTCTATGCTACTGAGAATATCATTTGGCCACCAACTGTGCTTTATAATTGTCAATCTCTCCGTTATCGTTTAACTTAGTTTTATAGATCCATTTGACTTCAGCTGGCAAATCCATTGCCAATCTCCACTTCGAGCACTTTACAGCATCTTCATAGTTTATGGGATCTTCGAGTGTAGCCAAGGCTATGTTGAGCTCGTTTTCTTCTTCGGATAGATCATCACATCTAACATAATCCTTCATCCATATAGGATCTCGTCTGGTTTTTCTTGGTCTTTCATTGGATTCATCATCACTAATCTCAGCTTCTTCAACAAGATTTTTTTCTGATTCTTCTTCAATGTTGTTGTCGTCATCGCCTCATTCAAGTTCTATTAACACATGCTCTTCATAGCTTGCATCCCACTTCCATTCATTGTCTTCCTCAAACACCACATCTTTGCTAGTCACCACCCTTTTAGCAACTAGATCGTACAATCTGTAGCCCTTCGATTCTTCACTGACTCCTAGAAGAACACATTCAACACTCTTGTCATCAAGCTTAGTCCTCCTAGCATCTAGTATATGAACATGTGCAAGACATCCAAAAACTCGAAAATGCTTTATTGAAGGCTTTACACCAGACCATGCCTCTTCAGGAGTGAGATTCTTGACAGCTATAGTAAGACTTCTGTTCAAAACGTGTATAATCCAGTTCATTGCCTCAAGCCAAATGGTTTTTGAAATCTTCTTTTCTAAAAGTATCGAACGAACCAGATTCATTACTGTTCGATTCTTTCTTTTGTTGTGGAGTGTGAGCATTGGTTAGTTGTCTTTGAATGTCGTAAGCTTTGCAGTACTCATTGAACTCATCTGAATTGAATTCACCTTCTCTATCTGTGCATAGATCTCATTCTCAACCAAAATTTTAAAATATTTAAATGCATTTAAAATTTTTTATTTTTCAGCTAGAAAATAAACCCATACTTTTCTACTAAAATCGTCAATAAAGTATAAGGAATACCTCTTTTTACTATTGGACATAGGAGTTATTGGGCCACATATTTCTGCATGTATGAGTTGTAGCTTCTGGGTTGCTCTCCACAAACTCTTCTTAGGAATAGATTCTCTATATTGCTTTCCTTTTAAGCAATCAATACATACTTCATCTCCCTTTTACTATCATTTTGGTTTTATTCTCAAGTTTCACTTGTTCCCTGAAATTTTCATATAACTCACAGAACATCATTGTATTTCCACATATATGATTTGAGCAACCTGAGTCTAAGAATCATACCTCACTTTGTTTGGCCTTGTGCTCTTCAGTGTAAATCATTAACAACATTTCCTACGCTCATCTAACTCAGTATAATTAGCCTCTTTTTCCCATGTAAGACATTCATACTGAAAATGACCGAGCTTATGACAACGATAGCATTTGATGGTGGCTTTATCAAAAGTTTGACGCCCTCTTCCTCTAAAACTACTTCTGCCACATCCTCTTCCACCATTTCTTCTTGCCATGGTCACTTTCAAAGCATGTTCCTCTCCATTACTCATGTTGAACTTCTGTTCATGTACAATCAGAGAACTCTGCAATTCATCAATATAAAGGGCATCAATATCCTTAGACTCTTTTATTGAGACAACTACATAGTTGAATTTATCTGTCAAGGTTCTAAGAATTTTTTTTACAATGGTGAAGTCTTTAATTTGTTCTCCATTCACCCTCATCTTGTTGGCTACTCTCATTACACCAGAAAAATACTCATTAATGCTCTCCCCTATCTTTATCTTTAAAGTTTCGAACTCTCTTCTCAAAGCTTGAAGAACCGAACGCTTCACTCTAGCACTTCCCTCGAACTTCTTTTTCATTGAGTCCTAAATCTTCTTGGAGGTACTCTTATCCAGTATGGTCTTTAAAATGGTTCTGTTAATTGACTGGAAAAGATAATTTTTCAATTTAAGATCTTTAAATTTTAATTCCTCAAGCTTCTTTTGTTGTGCCTCTGCCACAACTGCTCCTTCTGATTTCTCAAACCCCGTCTCGATCAAGTTCCAAAACTCTTTGGACCCTAAGAAATTTTCCATAAGCATACTCCAATGGTCATAATGACCATCGAAACATGGGATGGCTGGTTGAATAAAGGCTCCTCCTTCACTTGTCATCTCTCTCAAATAGCCCTCCTATTTTGCAACTTAAAAAAGAAATTCTCAGTTTCAACTTGGCTCCTGATACCAGAATGTTAGAAACAAAGTAGCTGAACAAAGACTGAAAGCTGAAAATCCACATTTATTGAACTGAAAACTTGGCTTTATATAGCCAAATACAACTTAAAACAAAAAGCATAAACAGTCATGTAACTACAAATAAACTACTGAAATAATAATAAAATCATATCCCTAAAAACAAGGGATTTTATTTTACCAGACTTTTATCTCTTCAAAGAAGATGGCTAGATTGAATAACTATAAAATTTGAGAGACTCAACATGTCATTTACCCATTTTTATTAAAGTTAGTCATTTTTTTTGTCAAAAGATCCACATGGTGCGATCTAATTGGCTCGAATTTTTTTAAAGGACGTTACAAAATAGGGACTAACAGAGGTCACGATTTTAAAGTTTAGGAGCAAAACGTCCCAAAAAATACTTTAGGGGGCAGTTCGGAAAGAAGTGTATAGTTTAGGGGCAAGTGGGCCTTTAAGCCTTTTTTTTCGTTGAATCTTTGAGTTTGCTTGAACACTTGGAAGTGTAAATACAAAATATTGGAAGTATAAAATAAATAAGAGTAATTCTTTTAGGGTAATTTTTCCATGTGAGTGCTTTTGTTTTAGGGTTTAGGGAATTCGTTTAGGGTTTAGAATTTAACTGTAGTAGTTTTGAACTTATGAGCTATTGATAGAATTTTGGGTTTAGGGTTAAAATTTAAGGTTTATAGGTTAAAACTTAAATCCATAAACATATTACTCTAAACACTAAACCCTAAATTTTAAATTCTAACCTGAAACCTTAAATCCTAACAATGAACCTTAAATTATAAACCCCTATACTAAACCCCCAAACTCTAAACCTCAATCTAAAATCCTAAACCCTAAAATTAAGACGCTTGTAGAAATAAAAAGTTTCTACCGCCTGTGTATGGGATAAAATACAAAATAGTGAGATTGTTTGAACACTTGGAAGTGTAAATACAAAATATTGAAAGGTATAAAATTGATAAGAGTAATTTTTTATATGTACTAAACGAATCAAGAAATTTTGAGTTTGTCGAGTTGACGAGTCATATTTTATAACTGAAATTATATTTGATATTTTTTAATTAAGTTATTTGAATTTATGTTCAAATTTAATTGTAAATATTTATAATGTTAACTTGAACTTGAAAACCAATCCACCAATTACTAAAAATAGAAAGAGTTGAACTTGAAAGGCTTAAATGAAAATTAGGTGCCCAAAGTATACCTCTTTTAAATTTTAGGTGCTTAAGGTTTACATCGTTGCAATTTTAGGTGCCTAACCGTTAAGGAGTGTTAAAAAATTTGTCAACCAATCAATGCTTGACATGTGACACTAATTTAAATTTTTTTTAAAAAAAAACAGAATTTTCAATTTTTAGAAAATCTCAAACATTTTCAATTTTACAAAACAACCCCAAAATCCCTAAAATTACCCAAAACCCCAAATTGCCGCAGTTGATCGTCGATCCTGAGCACACCCTTTCGGTCGCCGGACCTAGGCGGTCATTTTTCCCAACGCGGTGTCGCTAAAAATGTCGAACGACGTGCCAGCTGAACGTCGAACACGAAATCGACGTTCGATTGGCACGTCATTCAGCGTTTCTGACGACGTCGTGTTGGGGGAAATGATCATCTAAGTCCGGCGAACAAAGGGTGTGCTTAGGAGGGCAATAGGCGGCAGAAGCGGCGATGATTTGGGGGTTTGAGTTTGGGTAATTTTAGGGATTTTGGGACTATTTTGTAAAATTGAAATTTTTTGGGATTTTCTGAAAACTTGAAAATTCTAGTTTTTTCTTAAAAATTAAAAAAATCAAACTAGTGTCACATGTCAATCATTGATTGGTTAACAATTTTTTAACACCCCTTAACGGTCAAGCACCTAAAATTGTAACACTGTAAACTTTAGGCACTTAAAATTACAACGGTGTAAACTTTACGCACCTATTTTTAGCAAAAATACTTTAGGCACCTAAAGTTTAAAAGATATATACTTTAGGCACTTATTTTTCATTTAAGTCAACTTGAAAACCAATCCACCAATTACTAAATTATAGCCATAAACTCTAAATTTCAAATTCTATAAACTAAATCCCTAAACTCTAAACCCTAAAATAAAAAGAGTTATATAATCTACACATGAATAATTTTCCTAAAATTAATTAACAAATGCTTTTTTTACTTGTGGAAAAATTAGGGCTAAAGTAATTTAGTCTCTAACTTTGATTTTTTTATTTAGTTACTAAGTTTTTTATCCACGTCAATATTGAACTTATAATTTTAATCATTTATTGACGTAAAACCTCAAGATTATGTTGTGTGTCAAAAATATCATAGTGACATGTCTTATTAAAATGATTTGAATGATTTTTTTTTGAAAATGATTTGAATGAAAAAATTGCATCTACCTATTAAGATATGAAAAAAATATTAAGTTTCATCTTATTAATGATGGATTATTATCTCATACACAGACGGTAAATTTTTTTTGTTTCCACAAATATCTTACTTTTAGGGTTTATGGTTTTAGTTTGGAGTTTAGAGTTTATGAGTTTTAGTGTAAGGGTTTAGCAATTAGGGTTCATGGTTAGAATCTAGGGTTTAAGTTTAGGGATTTAGGTTTTAACTAATAAACCCTAAATTTCAACCTTAAACCCGAAATTCTATCAATAGCCCCTAAATTCAAAACTACTACTTTTAAATCCATAAACCCTAAAAAAAGTCCATAAACCCTAAATCTAAGGTGCTTCTGTAAACAAAGTTTTCATAAGCGCTTGTGCATGAAATAATTATCCGTTAATGGTTATCACATAAAATGATAGAAAAAAACTTTGATACACAGGCCATGTAAACTTTAGTTTACACGTGCCTTTTAGTTTTAGGGGTTAGGTTTTAGTTTAGGGTTTAAGGTTTAGGGGTTTAGGTTGCATGGTTTAGAATTTAAGGTTAGTGTTTAGAATTTAGTATATAGGGTTTAAGGTTTAGGGTTTAGTTTTTAGGGTTAGGGTTAAGAATTTAAGATTTGGGTTATTATAGTGTAAATACACAGGCTTTTGTAAAATTAATTTTACACAGCCTGTGTATCAAAGTTTTACCCTAATATGATAATAAAATCAGAGTATAAATTATCAAATTTTTAGTAGTCAGGCCCACAATACATCAGCCCAATGACCATTAAGAATCTGTCTCTACATCAATTAGGGACGGCAACGGATCGTATATTCCAATTCTTCTAAATATTTGAACATGCAAATCTGTTTAAAAGTTCAAATCATTTTCTCATCTCTAAATTATAAGAATCCGAATTCAATATTATACGTCAGATATTTGAATTTTTAAAAATTCGAATTTAAAATTTTAAATCATGTATCGAATACTCAAATTTGCACGATTCGAATCCATTAAACTTTAGATGACTAATGTTCGAATTATCTTAGAAACGAACATATTATTCTTTTTGTAGTATGAAGTCTGGATTCGAACAAAACCTAACACGAAGTGACACCAAATTATTGTAGTTTATTGAATATTGACAACATAGCATGGTGCATTTGATTAAACTAACCATTAAACATTAGCCTTAACCTTAACCTTCCATAATAACACAGCACCAACATTTTCCAGATACTAATATCAATTCAGTCATCACAAGTTAACAACCCCACACTTGTTTCTAATCTGTCCCTTGTTCCCCGTAAGAACACCGAGATTTCCGAGCTTAGCCATCGATGTCCCGAAATCATTCCAGAAGAGATACGAATCCGTGCTGTAGGAGTTAACCATCGGAGTGGTTTTCGGGTCCCGTACCAATGCTTGATCGGATTCGAGAAGCCCAACATTGTTGATGAGGTTCTTGTAATACATGTTGTCGAAACTGTAGGTGCTGGCCGAGTCGAGTGGGGCGAGGTTGGTGTTCGAGGAGTTGGTGTTTGGGCACATGGTTTGCAAGTTGGTGAGGGTCGAAGCATCGAGTGTAGGGTCCGGCTGACCGGAGCCTTGGAAGTTGAAGAGTCTTCTCTTGAAAGTGAAACATTGAGCATAACCTATGGTATGAGCTCCTGCAATAGATAATTAAAAATATATAATTCAATCATTATGTATTTACAAGGACGGACACAAAATTTTATGTTGGGGAGCGAATTTATAAAATTTTAAAAGGTAAAAATAGATTTTTAATAGAAAATACATTAAAAAAATCTTAAATCATATACGAATATCAAATTTCCTTGAGCATTCATCTAACATATATAATCTTTTATATCAGCACTTCTATAAAAATAATTAGAGGTGCTTCCACTCTGCAATTTGTTAAGGTACGAACAATATTTCACAGACTTCTTCATAAGCGGAGTTGGGAGAAAACCTTCAAAGGATAATATTGAATTTTTAGAGTTTTTATTTTGTCATTGAAATCGAAAAATATTAATTATGAACATTCAACTTTTAATTCGCTTTCATCATGATTTTTGCTATTAGCTCCCTTTAAGAAATACTGACGTAACACGTTAAAGTCTTTTCCCCCCTAAAAGAACTCTAATTTTGCAAATTTGTAGCCACTACCGATACCAAAATTCCGATGAACAAAGTGGTCATCGGTCGATCTCAACGGTGGAAAAGATATGTTTTATCGAAAGATTAAAATAATTTAGTTCAAGTTGATCCGACAGTTAACAATGGTGAACTAGAACTAAAAATCTCAACTGAAACTAAAAGTTAAAACTTTTCGATATGTTATTGTTAACCGTCATATCAATTTGAAATCAAACTATATTAATCTTTTAGCTAAACAAATCCTTTCCAGTTTGAAATTAAGGTTCTTTTCGGGTGAAGAAGACTTTAACGTGTTACATTAGTATTTTTTAACGGTAATGACTGTAATAAAAGCAAATTCAAAGTTTGGTGACTGTAATGAAAGCGAACTAAAGTTTAACGAATGTAATGAAATTTTTTTGATTTTAGTGACTAAAAGGAAAGCACCCTAAAAGTTGTGACTCCCAATATAATTTACCCTAAGATTACATCTCAAACCTAACATAGTAGTATTGATTTTGAATAATTTGGGGGTGAGGGGGGGGGGTAATCTATTATGAAAAGTAACCTGAGAGGACTACAACATCCTTGAGGTCAAGACCCTTTGCAGTGAATTTAGCAGTGATATTGTCAAGAGGCTCAAATGGCGATGGCAATTGCTCATTAGCTGCTTGCTGACTTGCACTTATCCCGTCTCGCCGCCCTAAGAGCACCGGCCACGACGGTCCTCCAGCCTGCACACCGACAAAAAAAGAATCGTACAGATATGGAGAAGTCTGATAATTGATTCGTAAAGTTTAAGATGAGTTCAAGTCGATGAATTGTGAAAACCAGCGTCTAAAAATGTTTTGTCCCTTGTTTAGTAGTCCGATCGGCTCGATCTACGTAGTTACTAGAAAGCCATAAAACATATATATATATATATATATATATATGTGTGTGTGTGTGTGTGTGTGTGTGTGTGTGAAACATGTTACAATTACCATGACAACGGCTTCCCTTGCTGCAAGTGTCAATATATCAACACATGAAACCGTCGACGGGCAAAATTTTTCGACGTCTGCTTTTATGTTGTCAATAACTTCGTACCCTCGAGCCGAGTTTCGGTTTGGTAAAGCATTCTTCTCGCCCTTCATGTCTTCGGTGTCATCGAGAAGCACCGATCCGTCACACCCCTATGTATATCAGCCATAAAATGATTATATTCGACAGACAACACATATTTGAATATCAGATACATGCTCATATCGAACTCTCGTCCTAGATAACGATATCGTATTGAGAAATAAATTAGTTGAAAGTATGTAATGAATCTAACAAGTTAAAAGTTTTGTTGCAGAGACTAGATTATGGAGTTGGAGCATACCTGTAATGTATTTATCCAGGGTCAAATTATGGTTTTGATCCCTCTATTTTGCTTAAATTTAGGATTTAGTCCATTTACTTTAACATGTATATTTCATAAAACAAATTTTCCGTTGAAAAGAAAATCTACGTCGTTATAATAAGTTAAAGACAGCGACTAACAATATACATATAGTAATAATTATTGGATACGTTAGCGGTAAATTTGTGGTAAAGTTTAAGAAATCATCATACGTCCTTCATTGATATTTAATAGAGAAAAAAATACTATTGTATCAGATAATATTCGGATATGTGTGTTACAGATTGATGGATACGAAAGATTACGTTAACGAAACAATCATGGAAGTGCAATCGTAGGAGGGAAGCTGCGATCCTCGTATCGTTCCTATAAGCTGCCCAAACACCATACCTAACCATGTTTAGCAATCTAGGACATGATCGATCGTAAAATCGATCATTGAGCCGACCGTATCCGCCATACGGATATTGAGAGACGACCGAGGTGGAAAAGTGGGAGAATACTAAAAGGAAAGTGATAAAAGTGATGTAGGAGAAGAGCTTGTGAGCCATTTGATTGTTTTGTAATGGTGTCTATGGTGTTATGGTAATGGAGATATTTATATGCAGATTCCAAGGTAGCTGACACTGAGTTTAGTGGTTAAAGTTTACAAAGTGGCCATGACACTATGTATGTAGTGCTTTATCCCTAATGCCCACGC
This sequence comes from Hibiscus mutabilis, assembly GCA_019671005.1. Classification (NCBI taxonomy): domain Eukaryota; kingdom Viridiplantae; phylum Streptophyta; class Magnoliopsida; order Malvales; family Malvaceae; genus Hibiscus; species Hibiscus mutabilis. The sequence goes on along the minus strand of CM033720.1, from coordinate 44,253,471 downwards.
CTTGACTAAGAACAATTTATTCTAGTTGTTTAAAGTTTCGGATTTGGTTGTGAGTTTCAGATATATGAGTACATGTTTGATACGAATATATTTAATTTTAAATTCTTTTTACGAGATCTCATTAAACTTACATCAGGGACGGAGTCAAAAATCAAACATAGGGGACAAAGTATAAATAGTCATAAAAATTGTGGGACAACTGCCCCTTAAGCTACTATGTAGCTCTGTTCTGATTCAAGCGCACTTAAAGATAATGACGAATCCCTTTACTTTAAAAAGTACTCAAATAAGTCCACTGTACTTCTCAATTTTTAGATTTAGACGCTTACTAAACTTTTATTGCTTTCAATATTGAATAATAATTCCGTCTCTACTTGTAAATTAAGATGCTCGAACCCGAATAATCTAGATAGAACACACCACCCTATTATCGGGGCCACTCCTTGATTCACATAAATTTAAATTTAATGTCGACTGATGTGCTCAGGAAATTCCAAAAACATGGTGACATGATTGTATGACTAGGATCTCATATATTTTAAAAGCATGCCAAAGAACTATGCACATGTTACTAAGAAATTATATTCTTACTAAACTTATTATCAGTGGAAGTGGAAGACTAGACATTATGAAGTCAATGTGATGTAGGACAATATATATACTATGTTTAGTCAATATAATAAGTAGGCACCATTGATTTGTGAATTTTTTAATATATATATATATATATATTAGAGTTATGATTCAGCTACATAGTGTAAGAACTTTTAATTTTTACACTTTTGTTGGATAGTTGGATGAGTGAATGGATGGCTGAGATTAATGGTGAAGATTATCACTTAGAAAAAATAACGAGTTAATTTAAGCCATCTATTTTACTCATCCAACGATCTAAAAATGTGTAAATCTATATATATGCACTATTTTTATCAACTTTTAGCAGTGTAAGTGCATGACAAGACATTATGAATTCATTGTGTAGGATAGATAGATAGATAGATAGATAGATAGATGTTGGACATAGTTGTACGCTTTAAAAATATTAAATCTTCGTATAGTATATAATTTCTTTATATTTTTATTGGTGATCTAATTTTAGAGCTTCTAATTTTTTGGTATAACCATTGGTATTTAACTTATTGACTCATTAATTCGAATAAGGTACTACAAAGGTCTATTATAGGATGATCCTTCCAACTCAATTTGATCCATTCACAATGCTAGAATTCGAATATCTGATCTTTCTTAATATAAACTTATTTTTTGAATTCTAATATATATATATATATATACATATTGTATTTTTTTGATAAATCCTAAATCTAATCCTATTCCTACCTGGAGGGGGTGGGGAAGGGAGACTCTAAGGGAAGAAATGGGTGTTATTAGTGAGTCTAAAATCTATAACATAAGGAAATATAAGAAAATAAAAATGAATAATTTGGCCAACCAACTAAATGTGGGTTAAACTTTGAGGCTTAGTCATGATTTAATTTCAAGGCCCATAAAAATTATTAAAATAACTGAGTCTTATGGTCCCAAACAACTAAACATAATATCTCCAAGACACTTTTCCATTCCTTGAGAGTAAATAAACTCTTCCCTTATTTCACGAGTCATATTTCCATCATGAATAACTTGTTAATTATAGTATTCTTATAAAAGATTAATTGGTTTACATAATGTGATTGGTGGATAATTGAAAAATCGATTCTTTTTTTAAAAGAATTGAAAATTCATTTGAACCTCAATCTTAACCGTGATTGCCCTAAATATCAATGCGAGCTCTTTGATCTTATAAAAACACATCGAACTCAATTTTGGATGACTACTTTTGACAAGTAAAGTCATCAAATAACATGAAACTAATAAATATTTAGTCCAAAGTTTTAATATTTGGACCTAATAAATATTTAATTTAAAATTTAAAAGGGATAACCTAATTTAATAAATATTCAAACTAACGTATACTAAAATTGTCATTATACAAAAAGAAATTACAAAAAAAATAATAAATACTATTTTTTTCTCGTTCTATTAATAACTCCGTCCCTAATTGAAACTCTCCTCCTTTTCATCACTTGGCACATAACTTTCAAGGAGCAACAGTCTTGTTAGGAAGGATCATGCATCACCATGCTACTTCAATCCAAAGCTTATGTATAAATACCCCAAGTATTAACTCTCTCTTACCATCTAGGCCCTTATATTTTTAGGCTAAATTACATTAGTAGTCATTAAATTATGAAAAATGATTGTTTTGGTCACCGATCTTTCAAAACTTACAAATTAATAGTCATTAAATTTAACAATTTGTTACAAAATAATCATTAAACCTATCAAACTATTATAAAATGATCATTACATTTTATCAAATTGTTACAATATTTTATAAACGTTTAATGATCATTTTGTAACAGTTTTATAAATTTAATGATTATTTTGTAACTTTTAAAAGGTCATACCAAAACAACTATTTTTCATAGTTTAATGACAATTGTTGTACTTTACCCTAATTTTTGTATATAAATATAGATAATAATTTATATTTTATTATTTGACACGTATGTCATATACAAATTAATGAGATTTTTCTTTGTTGAATGAACCAAATTAATGTTGTTGGTTGGTCTTTTTCATCAAAGACTTCAACTTTCCATATAAAGCTTTCATTATTATGCTATACCCATTTTAGGGTTTAAAATCAAAGGCAGATGTTTAAAAGAATCTTTCATAACAAAATAATTGGTATTTTAATATTCTAACTGTATATTTTATGTTCTATTTATGTAGATTATTCATGCCAAGTCTTGACTAATTGAACATTTCTAACTATTTATTTTATGTAAAAACTTTTCAACCGTTAAATAAATATTAATAACTACGTTACTTTGGATCGACATAATAGATATATCATATTGATTTGAAAATTTGGATGCATGATAAGTACAATAATATTGATAAATTCAACAGATGAATTGTTTAAAGATAAATAATAAAAAGACTTACATAGATGTGTAAAACTCGCTTAATTTTAAACCAGTGTAACCGAATCTCTCCCCCATATATATAGAGATATTATGTTGATCTTTTGTAATGTAAGGACCTAATTTATGTTCTTAGCATCTTCCTTTTAAAAGAAAAAAATCTTTCATTCAAAAAACAAGAACAAAATCTAAAAATTAGCTCACCAAACTGATTTATTTTGGACTAGAATCTAAAGCATAACTTTTTTTTTTGTTGGCCTCCCGGTTCCTCAGGACTTTGCCTTGACTAATTCGGATCGATTTGCGCCGCATACTTGGTTTTGGTGGGTGAGTCTCCCAACGGAGATTTTCTACATACACAAGGTCTCGAACTCGAGACATGCTTAAGCGATACCACACAACTCATATTTTGTACAATCATTTTCAGAAAAAAAATCGAATTTTAACATTTACAATTCTGAATATATTTTTGGATTGGGATTTTTTTGTAATATAAAAGAGGATAATATAAATATTAGGATAGAGCTCTCATTGTGGGCACCTTAATTATATATTGTAGGACAGATTCTATCTATTATTTTGCTTGTGAGAGTCAAGCTCTCGTATAAACTTTACAACTGTTATCTTCTCTTTTCTAAAAAGAAAAAAAAAATGAAGGATCGGGTTAGGTGAAAGGATAAAAACATGGATGTTTTAAACAATTTTGACTAATTAGGATCCTGTTTGGAGACTTATATTTACAACTATATTATATGCGAATGTTTGGTGAAATGTTAAGGCACATTACATTTTCAATGAGAGAACCCAAATTTAAATTTTAAAAAAGATGTTAGAAAAAAGTCACAAATCTTAAACACAATCACTGAATTGAATAATTAACTCAATTACTAATACAATAAGAATATTATCTCAATTTAGGGTTAGAGCATGAGAACAACCTCAAAGGGAGATGAAAAGAGTAGAAATCAAATGCTCTTTTTGGTGTCTCTATGAACACTAAAATATTGGGTTTATGGTTAAGGTTTAGGGTTTAAGTTAAAGTTTAGGACTTAAGGTTTAGAGTTTAGGTTTAAGTTATAAGGTTTAGAGTTTAGGTTTAAGTTATAAGGTTTAGAGTTTAGGATTGAAGGTTTAGAGTGTAGGGTTTAGTTTTTTAAGTGTTGCAGCATGTATAAGGCACCGAAAAGGAACATGATTTTTGTTCAGTTGAAAGTGGATACTTATCAGATAAAACTGTGAGTGAGACGCAAACCCTGATTCTTATCAGGATACTAATAAGATTTCAACCAATTAAATCAAGAGTAAATGCACCACACGTCACTCAATTATTAGTTTGATTACAAATGAGTTACTTTTTTTAAGTTACAATCTAGTCATTCAATTAAAAATTGTTATAAACAAATTATTGAATATTAAAATGGATAAAAGATGGTGATGTGGTATGATATAATTCTAACAACCTCAATCTCCAAAACTTTTAATTAAGTGGCTAAATCGTAACTTTTAGAGAGAGAGAAACGATTAATTTGTAACCAAACTTGTAACGACCCGGGTTTTAGGAACCTGAGCGTCGGGCTAACCCGAGGCACAAGCCTCGCGTTTGGGCTATGTTGTTGGGCCTATTAAACCCTTTTCGGGCTTGAGTTGGAAAGATGGCTTGGGGGCATGAGGGTAATTACCTTGTGAGTGAAAAAGATGAGGGAGAGTTAATTTCTGCATAATGCAGAAGATGGTGAGATCACCATCCTTGTCCCCTCTTCTTCTTTTCTAAAACTCATTTTTCCACCCAAAATCACCACATCAAAGATTAAATCTTTGGAGTTTGTTGTGGGAATCTCGTTTTGCACCTTAAGGGAGTTGTTTCCAGCTTTGGGAGATCTATCATTCAAGGTAAGTAATGTGGGAAATGGTGGAGGTTGAGGTTTAGTGAGGGTTTTAGGGTGAGAACGAGAATGGTGTTTTTAATCCCATTTCTAGTTGTTGAATCCTCCTTTGAACTTCTTTTAACCTCTCATCAATGTTGTAACTTGTTTACAATATTTCCTTGTAGTTCAAGAGGTTGGGGAACATTCAAAGGCCCAAGGGAAGAAAAAGGCTTGAGGTAGAGTTTGGGGTTCCTTTTTAACTTGTAGTTCGAGGTTAGTACACTTCCAACTTCCATGTGTTCATGTGCATCATCATTTTGGTATGTGTTGCTTGATATATGGTGTTTTGATAATTTGGAGCTTGGATGACCATCAAAGGTAAATCTAAAAATTGTTGAGGTTTAAGGGTAAAAATGGCTAGAAACTCATGTAATGACTTCAAATAACGTGTAGGAACGTTTTGGGACTTAACCATGAAGGTTGAGGGAGGGTTTGATACAATCCCAAGCTTCAGGTTTCGAAATCGAGGCTCGCGTACCGGTACGGGATGGCTGTGTACTGGTACTCCTTCATACTTAGGAGTCAAATTGTGAGAGGCGTACTGGTACGCCTCTCCGCGTATCGATACCCCTCGTTAGAGTAGAATTCCAGTGAGGCTTTGGTGTATCGGTACGCTCGGGGCGTATCGGTACCCACTGTTGCATTGCCTAGAAAGGCTTTGCGTATCGGTACGCTAGAGTAGGCGTATAGGTACGGGTAATGATTGGTACGGGGCGATCCTAGTACCGATACGAAACATAGCGTATCGGTACGGGGCAAGGGCCAAATTTTTTCAAATCTAAATGGCGTATCGGTACTCTGCATGGAGTATCGGTATCTAGAGGGGAGTACCGATACTCACCTTAGAGTATCGATACTCGTTGGGCAATCTGCCCAAGTTTTTACGTTTTGAGTTTGGGGGTTTTATAAATTGTGATAGAAGTTCTAATGGGTCCCTTATGATATAAAATGACTGGTAAAATCAAGAATGTATGTTCCTCTTTGCTATATGGATTAAATGGTTAATTGAGTATTGAAATGAAAGTAAATTACTTGGTAAGCGAGTTTTAGGGATCATTTGTAGATCATTTGTGGTCGTGCCAGGTAAGGGCACTTGATTGGTTATGAGTCCTTGTTTGATGGGATCCATATACCCAGTGAGTGAGTGTTGCAACACATGAAGGCCATCCGATGTGATTTCCTGTGATGAACGAAGGTCATATGATGTGAGATTTCATGTGATGATATTTGCTCGATGCGAGATTCCGAGCCCCACATGATGTGAGATTTCGAGCACGGGTTGGTCTCCAGTGTCGGGTGACATTGGGCCTCACTCCTGGTTTGTTTACTTTTATGTTATTATTGAGATGCTATTTGTTTATAGCATGTGTTTAGGCGGTTATGGTAACGCCAATGCTTTATCCTATCTTGACATCACGTTCATGGCATGCTCTTAATTATAATTCACCTGAAGCATGGTCGAGTGGTCGTGTATCCACTGAGCTTTGTTAGCTCATCGTTTGGAATCGTTGTTTCCGTTCGTAGGTTGATAGATAGTTCGAGTGTAGCGGAGCACCATCAAAGAAAGGATCCAGCATTGGCCTCTTGGTAGAGTACAAGTACTTAGATATAGTGGGCTATGTATTCGTAAGACCCTATGTATTTGTAACTCTATTTGATTTAAATTGTATGGGTCAAGTATTTTATTAATGTATTTGGAGCTCCAATAACTATTTAAATGCTTTAAGTAAAGATGGATTTAAATGCTTGAGATGTCGCGTTCGGATTCATAAAGCTTAATTTCTTTACTGGCTTTTAAAAGCAAAAATTTTATGGGAATGGTCCAAGCTTGTGGCCCAATTGCATCATCCCGGTAGAGAGTGTTACATTTGGTATCAGAGCCTAGGTTTAGTCGGTTCTAGGTAGTCCTCGGGGGAGTCTAGTATGGTGAATAGGTGTTTAACGAATATATGCCCATAAGTCAAAGTCGTACTTGGATTAAGCTGGATTTTCGATGGTGTACTCATGTTGTTTGTTTGCGCATAGTTGAACCATGCCAATGAGAGCTAGGAACGTGAAAGAAAGTTTGGGTTCCCGGGGTGGAAGCTTCGATGAAGACTACGTGCCGGATATGAAGGAGTCCGATGGAGGAGCTAGTCATGAAGCCAACTATTTCTCCCACTTGCATCGAGCCCTAAACCAGATTGTGAGGGAAATTTTGAGGAATTCATCTACCTATCGGGAAGCGCTGGTTGAGAGGGTGCCACATATTTTCTGGGGTCAGGACAAGATAACCCGGTGAAAGCAGACCAATGGCTTCGAAATACCCCATTGGATTATGAGGCAGATGGGGTTGCGGTCCGAGGATAAGTTATCCTGTTTGTTATCTTTGCTCAAGGGAAACGCGAAAGAATGGTGGGAAACCGTAGAGCTGGAATGGCACCCTAGCTGACCTTATTGTGATGACTTTCTTAATGAGTTCGAGAAGAAATATGTGGGTGAGGCTCACGTTGACATGTTGAGAGACCAGTTTACCCACCTTGTGCAAGGGAACCGCACCGTCTTTGAGTATGAACAAGAATTTCTACAGCTGAGCAAGTATGCGCCAGAGCTTGAGGCCACAGAGAAAATGAGGTACAAGAGGTTCATAAAAGGGTTAAGGAAGAAGATACAAACTTATTTGACAGCTGCCCTATCCAAGGTATTTTTTGAGTTGACTGCTAGTGCAAAGTCTCTTGAGCAAGTACAAGGTATGACATATGGTTCTGCTAGTGGACAAGGGGGTCCTAGTGGGAGGCCTTAGAATTTCTCTAACAGCTCACAGTCTCACTCGTGGAGGGATAGAAACTGATGTAATCAGGGAAGAGGAGATTTGAATTAGAGTATAAGGTCAGATCAGAGTCTGCCAACCGTAGGAGGCCTACATCATCTTCGTCTATGATAAGCCCAAATAGTTCTCAGGGGAGTGTGGGCACACTGTCTTGTAATTAGTGTAGGCGTAGGAACCGAAGAGAGTGTTGGGGTGCAAATTGAGCTTGCTTTGAGTGTGGGTCTCAGGACCACCTTGTGAAAGATTACCCCGTTATTACCACAACCGTTCCAGTTTAGGCACCAAGGGTTTCTTATCCGGCTTAGAGGGGCCGAGGGTTCTCTAGAGGAGGGTCAAGCCAGGCGACCGACCACCAGAGTAGAGGTATGTTTCAGTCCACGGCGAGGGCACCGACGAGGCAGTATGCAGTTAGAACTCAAGAGGATTGCGAGCCCACCGATGTGATTGCAGGTACCCTTTCCTTATTTTTTGTTCCTATTGTTGTATTAGTGGATTCAGGGTCTACCCACTCCTATATCCGTAATGGGATATCCCAGCGTTGAGGCATATCGGCTGAGGACCTAGAGATAGGAGTTCGTGTGTCTAGTCCATTAGGATTATATGCGTTAGTAGACAAGGTGTACCGGATGTGTCCCATCGATGTTCAAGGTTCAATCTTCCCAGCGGATCTTATGGTTTTGTCGTTCTAAGAGTTTGACGCAATCCTAGGTATGGATTGGCTTATTGAGCACGATGCTAGTTTGGGTTGTAGGACCAAGAGTTTGAAGCTCTGTGTGGCTGATGGATCTAAGTTAATAGTTAGAGGAGAGAGACACCCTTGCATCCTCAACGTAGTATCGGCTTTAGCAGCACAGAGATTAATACAGCAGATTTGTGAGGCTTTTATGGCTCACGTGGTGGATACAAGAGTCGAGAGTCTGACTATTGAGAGCCTCAAGATAGTTTGTGAATTCATGGATGTCTTCTTAGAGGAGCTACCCGGATTACCACCAGATCGTGAGCTTGAGTTTCGAATTGAGGTATTGCTCTGCACGGCACCAGTATCCATCCCTCTTACCGGATGACGCCAATAGAAATGAGGGAGTTGAATAAGCAAATTCAGCAATTGCTAGAGAGGTTTCATCCTACCAAGTGTTTCTCCTTGGGGTGCTCCGGTCTTGTTTGTTAAGAAGAAGGACGGGTCAATGAGAATGTGCATTGACTATCGGTAGTTAAATAAGGTAACGGTGAAGAATCGTTATCCTCTTCCTAGAATAGATGATTTGTTTGACCAGTTGCGAGGTGCCCGAGTCTTCTCAAAGATAGATTTGAGATCAGGGTACTATCAGTTGAAAGTGGTGGAAGAAGATGTCCAGAAGATCGCTTTCAGAATGCGGTATGGACACTATGAGTTCTTGGTGATGCCTTTTGGATTCACTAATGCTCAAGCAGCATTTATGGATTTGATGAATAGAATCTTCCAGCCTTATTTGGATCAGTTTGTGGTGGTGTTCATCGATGACATTCTGGTTTATTCGTGTTCGGTTGAAGAGCACAACTATCACCTGTGGGTAGTTCTTCAAACGTTGAAAGACAGGCGACTCTATGTAAAGTTTAATAAATGTGAGTTTTCGCTTTCCGAAGTGGCATTTTTGGGCCACATCGTGGAGGCGGATGGGATCCGCATTGACCCTCAGAAGATCCAAGCAATAGTAGAGTGGAAACCACCCAAGAATGTCTCGGAGGTCCGTAGCTTTCTTAGACTGGCGGGATATTATTGACGGTTTGTTAAGGGTTTTTCAATCTTAGCTGCTCCGTTGACCAAGTTACTTCAGAAGGGAGTGTCATTTGTATAGAATGAGAAAAGACAACAGTGTTTTGAGCAGTTAAATGCCTACCTTACCGAGGCTCCGGTTCTGACGCAACCCGAACCAGAAAAAGATTATGTGGTGTTTAGCGATGCGTCCTTGAATGGACTTGGTTGTGTTCTTATACAAGAGGGTAAAGTGGTTGCCTACGCCTCGAGGCAACTTAAACCTCATGAACAGAATTACCCTACCCATGATTTGGAGCTAGCTGCAGTGATCTTTGCTTCGAAGATTTGGAGACACTATCTCTACGGAGAGAAGTGTTACATCTATACGGATCATAAGAGTTTAAAGTATCTTCTCACCCAGAAAGAGTTAAATTTGATGCAGCATCGGTGGATCGAGTTGCTAAAAGATTATGACTGTATTATTGAGTACCATCGGGGCAAGGCAAATGTAGTGGCGGTTGCCTTGAGTCGTAAGTCGATGTCTGATTTGAGAGCTATGTTTGCCCGCTTGAGAATGACCGAGGATGGTGGGCTTTTAGTTGAGCCCACGTTGGTACAAGAAATAAGGAGGAATGAGGCTCTGGATGAAGATTTAGTGGCTCATATTGAAGCGATTCAGAGAGGCAAGGCCTCATATTTTGAAGTACGAGATGATGGGTACTTGTATTTCAATGGTAGGTTATGTGTTCAGGCCTTAGAAGATTTGAGAGATCGTATTTTACGGGAGGCACATCGTAGTCCTTTCACCGTGCATCCGGGAAGCAACAAGATGTACCAAGATCTTCGACCCTCTTATTAGTGGCCGTGCATGAAGAGAGATGTTTCCGAGTTTGTGACGAGATGTTTAGCTTGCCAACAAGTGAAGGTGGAACATCAAGTTCTATTAGGGTTACTACAGCTGATTCAGATTCCACAATGGAAGTGGGATCATGTCACCATAGATTTTGTTACGGGATTGCCAATGACTCAAAGGAGGCATGATGCGATATGGGTAATAGTGGATCGTTTGACCAAGTCTGTTCATTTCTTGCTTGTGCACATGGATTTCACATTAGAGCTGCTGGCTCAGTTGTACATCAAGGAGATAGTGAGGTTACATGGAGTGCCATCTTCGATCATATCGGATAGAGATCCGCGATTCACGGCAAGGTTATGGAAGAAGATTTATAGTGCTTTAGGCACTGAACTGTATTTTAGTACAACTTTTCATCCTCAAACCGATGGCCAGTCTGAGCGGGTTATTCAGATTCTTGAGGACATACTTCGTTGTTGTACCGTAGATTTTGAAGGAAGTTGGGAAGAACAACTATCGTTGGTTGAGTTCGCGTACAACAACAATTATCAATCAAGCATCAAGATGGCCCCTTTCGAAGCCTTGTATGAGCGTAGATGTAGAACACCCATGTGTTGGTCCGAGCTCAATAAGAGGAGGATCGTGGGGTCTGATTTGGTTAGACAGACTGAAGAGAAGGTTCACATCATCAGAGAAAGATTGCAAGCGGCCTTTGATCGACAGAAGGCCTACGCGAATAGGAAGCGCAAGCATATCGAGTACGAGATTGGAGAAAAAGTGTTCTTAAACGTATCTCCTTGGAAAGAGATATTTCATTTTGGACGAAAGGGCAAGTTGAGTCCACGTTATATTGGACTATACAAAGTGATCGAGAGGATCGGGCCTGTAGCATATCGGCTAGTCTCGCCTCTGGAGTTATCATGTATCTATGATGTTTTCCATGTATCCATGTTGAGACGCTATCGTTCAGACCATTCGCATATTTTATCGCTCGAAGAGGTAGAGGTTGACACAAATTTGACGTATGAAGAAGAGCCAATGAGAGTGCTTGATAGAGGAGTTAAAGAGCTTCGTAACAAGTGTATACCCATCGTAAAGATGTTGTGGAGAAACCATGGGGTTGAAGAGGTAACTTGGGAGGTCGAGGCCGAGATGAGAGAGCTCTACCCATATCTTTTTCCACCAGGTAAATTTCGAGGACAAAATTTTCTTTAAGGAGGGGAGAGCTGTAACGACCCAAGTTTTGGAAACCCGAGCGTCAGGCTAACCCAAGGCACGAGACTCGCATTTGGGCTATGTTTTAGGGCCTATTAAACCCTTTTCGGGCTTGAGTTAGTGGGCTTGAGTTGGAAATATGGCTTAGGGGCATGGGGGTAATTACCTTGTGAGTGAAAAAAGATGAGGGATAGTTAATTTCTACATAATGCAGAAGATGGTGAGACCACCATCCTTGTCCCCTCTTCTTTTTTTTCTAAAACTCATTTTTCCACCCAAAATCACCACATCAAATATTAAATCTTTGGAATTTGCTGTGGGAATCTCGTTTTGCACCTTAAGGGAGTTGTTTCCAGCTTTGAGAGATCTATCATTCAAGGTAAGTAATGTGGGAAATGGTGGAGGTTGAGGTTTAGTGGGGGTTTTAGGGTGAGAACGAGAATGGTGTTTTTAATCCCATTTATAGTTGTTGAATCGTCTTTTGAACTTCTTTTAACCTCTCATCAACGTTGTAACTTGTTTACAATATTTCCTTGTAGTTCAAGAGGTTGGGGAGCATTCAAAGGCCCAAGGGAAGAAGAAGGCTTGAGGTAGAGTTTGGGGTTCCTTTTTAACTTGTAGTTCGAGGTTAGTACACTTCCAACTTCCATGTGTTCATGTGCATCATCATTTTGGTATGTGTTGCTTGATATATGGTGTTTTGATAATTTGGAGCTTGGATGACCATTAATGGTAAATCTAAAAATTGTTGAGGTTTAAGGGTAAAAATGGCTAGAATTTTGGGACTTAACCATGGAGGTTGAGGGAGGGTTTGATACAATCCCGAGCTCTAGGTTTCGAAATCGAGGCTTGCGTACCGGTACGAGGTGGCTGCGTACCGGTACTCCTTCATATCTTAGGCCTCGAATTGTGAGAGGCGTACCGGTACGCCTCTTCGCGTATCGATACCCCTCGTTAGAGCAGAATTCCAGTGAGGCTTTGGTGTACCAATACGCTCGGGGCGTATCTGTACCCACTGTTGCATTGCCTAGAAAGGCTTTGCATACCGGTACGCTAGAGTAGGCGTATCGGTACGGGTAACGATCGATACGGGGCGATCCCAATACCAATATAGGGTACCGGTACGAAACGTAGCGTATCGGTACAGGGCAAGGGCTAAATTCTTTCAAATCTAAATGGCGTATCGGTACTCTGCATTGAGTATCGGTACCTAGAGGGGAGTACCGATACTCACCTTAGAGTAACGATATTCGCTGGACAATCTGCCCAAGTTTTTGCGTTTTGAGTGTGGGGGTTTTATAAATTGTGATAAAGGTTCTAATAGGTCCCTTATGATATAAAATGACTGGTAAAATCGAGAATGTATGTTCCTCTTTGCTATAAGGATTAAATGGTTAATTGAGTATTGAAATGAAAGTAAATTGCTTGGTAAGCGAGTTTTAGGGATCCTTGGTGGATCATTTGTGGTCGTGCCAGGTAAGGGCACTTGATTGGTTATGAGTCCTTGTTTGATGGGATTCGGATACCCAGTGAGTGAGTGTTGCAACACATGAAGGCCATCCGATGTGAGATTCCAGGTGATGAACGAAGGCCATCCGATGTGAGATTCTGGGTGATGATATTTGCTCGATGCGAGATTTCGAGCCCCGCTCGATGTGAGATTCCGAGCGAAGACTCGATGTGAGATTCTGAGTATACCACTCGATGCGAGATTCTGAGTAGCTCGATGTGAGATTCCGAGCATGGGTGGGTCTCTCAGTGTCAGGTGACACTGGGCCTCACTCCTAGTTTCTTTACTTTTATGTTGTTATTGAGACGCTTTTTGTTTATAGCATGTGTTTAGGCGGTTATGGTAGCGCCAATGCTTTATCCTATCTTGACATCACATTCATAGCATGCTCTTAATTATGATTCACCTGAAGCATGGTCGAGTGGTCGTGTATCCACTGAGCTTTGTTAGCTCAACGTTCGAAATCATTGTTTCCGTTTGCAGGTTGAAAGATAGTTCGATTGTAGCGGAGCACCATCGAAGCAAGGATCCAGCATTGGCCTCTTGGTAGAGTACAAGTACTTAGATGTAGTGGGCTATGTATTCATAGGACCCTATGTATTTGTAATTCTATTTGATTTAACTTGTATGGGTCAAATGTTTTATTACTGTATTTGGAGCTCCAATAACTATTTGAATGCTTTAAGTAAAGATGGATTTAAATGCTTGAGATGTCGCGTTCAGATTCCTAAAGCTTAATTTCTTTATTGGCTTTTAAAAGCAAAAATTTTATGGAAATAGTTTGGGCTTGTGGCTCAATTGCAGCATCCCGGTAGAGGGTGTTACAAAACTAATAATTAAGTGACTTAGGGTGTACTTTAGAATTGTTCATGTGTTTTAATCTAATAATACATTCATATTTCTTAAAATAGGGATAAATGATCAGAAAATGCTTTTTCCATATGTAGTAATCAAACACCCAATTATTGATAAAGATGCTAAAATGAATCATGTATTTAATACTCCTTTGGAGTTTAGGTGTTGAATTCTCTAGAACAACAACTACTACATCCATAATGGGAGTTGTTTTAGTAATTTTCTATTCTTTTTCTTTTTTGGGGGGTCAGTTTTCTTGTTTACCAAACAATCTTTCAATCATAGAATGGATGAGAACTTTGGTGAGCTAAACTTCAAGATAAGTCTGGATGAGAACTTTAGAAATTAGTTAAATGATCGGATAAAATGGTTAAACGTCGGCCAAGGTACTAATATAACACGCGAAAAATGATTAAAACACGACACGAATCGACAGAACAAGATGAAACATTTACTTTATCATTATCCTCAAGAAAGCAGTCACTGGCAACCAGAGATTCAATATAACAGAAGCAAGTAATGGAGAGGCTATAGTTTTAGTGCTCATGTTTCTTCTATGGAAACACGAAAACTCGAGTTCAGAGATCAAAGGTAACCGGATTCTGCAAAATTTTCACAGCTTCTCTTCTCATTTATGTATATGATGATAATGATATAGCAAGAGTATATTATCTGCTTCACGGTTGCGTATTCGATTATGTATATACTTTTATCTGCAAAATTCATGGTGGAAATGACCTATGCATAATCTTTTCCGGGTTTGTGAATATGGCTTTTCTAGCTATAGGCTTCGGATTTTGCGTCTTCACCATCTTCCGTGCTGTCACCTCCTGTTGTGGAGGTCCCTCCGGTGTTCGTGGCTAACCGGAGAGGACCTTGAGGAGAACCGGACTGCGAACTGCTGGCTTTCGAGGAATCTCCGTACTGATCTTGGGACATCCATAGACCACTCCGCAAGACGACCGATTGATTTGCAGGTGCGGAAGGTGTAACTCGTCTCGTATGAAGTCGGTATTTCTGGAAAGTCAGGAAAATCGAGCAACGGATTAAAAACGAAAAGCTTTGGAATACCATTCATACAAGGAACTGAGAACTCACCTGCAAATGACTTTTAACTTCATCATTGGTTAAGCCATCTACTTGCATAAGTTCCCTAATCTGCTTCGGAGTGGCCACTGCGAAAGAAAGGTCGAATATTTTCGACTTAGCAACTCGAAAGTAAAACGATCAAACATCGAATTGCCATAACAAAAGAACACTGCAATTCAATGATTAATACTAAATAATCTCTAGTTTCCTATAAGCATCTCATGTCATCTATGGTTTAACAATCCGAAATTTGCTACAAAGTTCTTAAATCCTTATCTATGATAACTAGAACAATAAACAATCCAAAAACAAAACCGAAATTCAATCTTCATTTCCTCACCTTGTGAGCCTCCTAATTGCTGCAAGGCATTGACAAACCGTCGATGCAACTCTGACGACCAACATCTCCTTTGCTTCCTACCACCCTGCTGCTGTTGTTGCAGGTGTTGGTGATCAGACAGAGACCGGAAATTCGCCTGTGATGAACACGAAACCGCTCTGCTAGAACTCGTCCTTGACTCCACACAACCTGATTCCGCTTTTGGATTCTTAAATCCCGGGGTCGAAAGCGTTAATCCGTGAATCGGCATCTCCGATTTCTCTTCTTTCTTCACTGCAAAACTCGAATTCGCCTTGAATGGCATAAAGGATGACCCTCTAACCCTGTCTTTACATGGATCTTCATTGTTTCTCTGGTGTAAACAAAGACAAATTGTTCGAAATTTAGCAAATTCTCTTCATTTTAAACGACAAATTTTCAAAAAAAAAAAATTATAGAGGTACCTTACTATCATCATCAGTGTTCCATAGCTGAACTGAACTCATCCAATTTTTCTTGTCTTTATTACAATTGAAATTGCAGTCGTTTTTCTTGTAAGAATCTTCTTCACTGTGATTATTCTCCTTCAATGGCATGAATTCTTCTAAAACAGGCTCAACTTTTCTCCCAACACATTGCATCGATTCCTCTTTCAAAGCTACAATCGCTGCAAACAAACAAACCCCAAAGTTTTGATTAAATTAATTCAACGGAAAATCCCAAAAAATCTGAGATTTTGATTTTGATTGAAGAAACGAACCATCATTCAAAAGAAGCATACAGAGAGGAAGTTCACGTTTGAAAGCATCGATCTTTCTCATTTCATCTTCCAATTCTTTTACAAAAGATTCGAGTTTCCAAACTTTCTCGGAAACGGTTCCGACCAATGAAACCTCCTTGAGGAAATTACGGATCGTTTTGGGTACAAATTTTGATCTAAAATCTAAGCTCAGTTCTGATGGAACCGAACCCATTTTTTCTCTTTCGATTTTTTCTTTAAAATTCTCTGGTTTTGTGTGTTTGGAAGCTGAGAAAAATGGAGGTGAAATGAAGAAGGAAGCAAAGGGTATGGGATCTATGAATGGATATATATAGAAAGAGGGTTAAAGTGAAATGTTTGTTTGTATAATTGTTATTTATTATTATTAAAGTGTTGAGTGAAATGGAAGCATTTTTGTTGCTGTTTGGCGAGAGAGAAAATGAGAGAAAAAGTAGAAATTTTCTGTTTCCCTGAGATTTGAGAAGAGTGAAAATTGAGGAAAAAAGAAAATTGAAAGGCGAAGATTCCGTTTGCGGTTTCTGGGTTATAAATTCACTCTCGCGTCGTCGCGTATCTCGGTCCTCACTCGCTTGTTTGTCCGAGTCAGCTCACCCTTTTACCTTAATTTAACTTAAAGAAATTTAAAAAAAACAAACTAAAAATTGCGATTGTCCCCAAACAATTATGTTTATAAACTCTATAAATGATAAAAGAGGGTCTTGAACTTGGTATATAAATTATAAAACCAACATAAAATATTTTAAAAATATTATTGGTTTAATAGAAAAGTTGAGGTTTAATAAATTTTGAGATTTTATTTTTATAAATTATCATGTGTTAATATAATATGCGAATTTAAATTCATTTCAGTTTAAGTCTTATTATGTATTATTTGAATTTAAAATAAAACAAAATAGTATTTAGATGTTGAACTATGATTGTACTTCTAACCTAAAAATAATTTCATTATATACAAATTAAAGGTCAAAAGTTAATTTGATACATTAAAAGGTTAAGAATTATTTCAATATAATAAAGTATAAAGATTATGGTCATGTTTGGTAAAGAGCGGTTTGAGTTAAAATTAGAGGTTTGAGCTGAAATTAGATGTTTAACCGGTCAAATCCGTTGATTTGGTTGTTTGGTAAATAACAGATTGAAATAGTCAATTGTGGTGAAACCTCTAATTTAAAAAAACTCCTAATTTTGAAAAAGCTGCTAGTATGAGCTTTTTGAAATTAGAGGTTTTGACATAAGAGTTATAAAGACCATTTCACCCTTAACAATTATAAAAAATCTCCAAATAACCTAAATTTAACATTTTCTATTTTAATTCTTCACCCCACGTATTTGTATTGTGACATTTGTAAACTAATACTTTTGTTTTTTTCTTTTTATTCTCTCACAATTATATTTATATTTATTTTTAATAATTAATTAAATTATATTAAAAATAATTATATAAATAATAAATTAATATATAGATCCTTCAAATATGCTTAGTAATGTTATATTAAAATTTATTTTTCATAATCTAATTAATATTAATAGATACAAAATATTGATAACTAATAAACTATTCAAACAAGTATCGAATATAAACATGTCCTTATATGTTATTTTGCTTGTTTAAATAATAAAACATCTATCAGTTATTAGTTAATTTTACCAAACACTTTTATACAATCAGCCAATACAAATCGCTAGTCAAATCAACTAATGCAATCAGCTACCAGCTACCCGCTAATTGCCAAACATGGCCTATATTAATAAAATCTATATTTGTATACCAACGGGGTTGATCCAAGTGGTAAGTAGTTTGATATCGTTTAAGAAGATATCGAGTTCGAGGCCTCGTGTATGTAGAAAATTCTCGCTAGGAGACTCACTCACCCAAGTCAGATGTGCAACACGGATCGGTTCGAAATAGTCAAGGCAAAGCCCTAAGAAACCGAGAGGGCAACCAAAAAATCTATATTTTTTAGGCTTAATAGTCAGAAAGGTGCCCAACCTATACTCATTTTTTCAGTTCGGTGCCTAATTTTTTTTGGTCAATTTTGGTGTCTAACGTTACTCAAATAGATGCCCCACCGTTACTATCCGTTAATTTTCATCGTTAAGTGTCATGTGTCAACTTCTTAAAATTCCAAAATTATATTTAAAAATAAATAAATAATTAATAACTGAAAAAATTCAAAATTATAACAAAATAACCCTAAAAATAAAAATACCTAACACCCAAACCCCAAATTCCGATTTGGGATGATTTCACCGCCGATTGCCACGCCTTCAGCCATCACATCCTTCGCCGGACCATAACGATTATTTACCCTATCATCTTGTTGCTGGAAATCGATCGACGCCATGTGAAACGTCAAAATCATCAAATGGTTTATTCGAATAATTCACGACGAATGACGACATAACAGATGATGAACGATGTGTGGGTCGTTTGGCGAGGGGAGAGCACCTTATTTCGTCGTCGAAAACGCGATCAACGTCGGTGATAGTGACCGAATTTGGGGGTTTTAGGGACTATTTTGGAATTATTTGAAAATTTTAGGATAATTTTAGGTTTTTTAGATGCATTAATTTTTATTTATTTTTAAATATAATTTTGAAATTTTAAGAAGCTGACACATGACACTTAACGGAAGTTAATAGTGAAAATTAACGGACAGTAACGGCGGGGCACCTATTTTAGTAACGTTGGAAACGTTAGGCACCAAAGTGAACAAAAAACGTTAGGCACCAAACTGGAAAAACGAGTATAGGTTGGGTACCTTTTTGATCATTAAGCCTGCTTTTTACTACATGGATAAAATAGATAGAACTAATACAATTATCGGTGATAAACATCATCAACACGAATATCAAAATGCATATAACAATGATGATTCATTGACAAATTGACATGACCGCAGCTCAAACACGAAATATTTTTAGTAATTGCAAACATCTATCAATATTTAACTTGAGGGTTTAAAGTAAAAATAAATCGACAAAATAGCATAATAAACGTCATGAGGAGATGCGGCAACAAAGTAACTCTAAAAAAAGTGCATCAAAATAACAGGCACAATTATACATTATTTTCATATGAAAAAGGAGAATAATAATTAAATAAAATAACATAAAATCCAGCGAGAATAGAAAACAGAGAAAATAAAAAAAATATATCACAATAACAGATAAAAGACCCACTATTTTTATATGAAAAAGAGAATAATAATTAAGTAAAATAACATAAAGTCTAGAGAGAAAAGAAAAAAATAACTATCTATGATTAATTCAAGATCGATGTGTTGTAGACTATGGGAAAAATATAAAAATATTAGGAGAGAAACGATGATTTAAAAAACAGTAGGAATACATATATATTATTTTTAGAGTAACTATTTCTAGATTAAGTGGTTAAAAGCTCTCAGTTAACCCCATCTTTTCTTTTATAGGTTGTAGATTCATTACTCATTAGCAGCAAATTTCCCCTCTCCCTTCTCATTGAAATTATTCAATAAAATATATATGAGATATAATTTTCTTACACAATGTCAAATTTGAAAGTTTTATATTTTGTTGGACCGTTGTATAAAGGCAAATGAATAGCGGAGTTTAGCCAAGAAATGATCAACGAAAAAAATTAGGCAAAATATTAGTCATTTATTTACCCTCATCCAACGGTTTAAAAAATATAAAAGTAATTAAGCACTACATTTTTTGAACATAGTAATTAAGTTCCACATAGTGCAAGTAGATTTTATCCGCATATATATATATAGGGATAAAATTCGCTTACACAATGTAAAACTAAATTAGCTTTACACTAATTCATTATCATTGGATAAATAAAATAAATGAATATGATTAAAATTTAAAAATAAATATTTTTTTAAAAAAATATTTAATCTAATATTTTATCCCTCCAATAAAATTTGATTAAAAACAAAACCACTTGTACCTAAATTTATAGGGGATAAATCTAAAACAGTGCTGTGTTTGAATGTTGAAACTTTAAAGATAAGGAATCTTAGAGATGTGTGGGACCCAAAGCTTTTAAAGCCAATAGATCCTCTCTCTTTCTATATTTATTAAGAATCTCTCCATCCACCGCTCTTGTTTATTATTATTATTTTTTATAAATTGATTTATTATTCCTTTTTATATTTCTATTTATTTGAGTATAAAACAATATTTGTATTTGGTTCGATTATTATTTTTAGTCAATCTTTCCTTGTTTACAACATTTTTCTTCTATATAATATAATCTAATCTTTCTATTTCTTTAATAAAAAACATTTATTCTTAGCAACATAGAGTGATTTATTTTTCTTCAATGATTCGAGTTTGAACAGTGGTGATATTTACATAAAATATTAAGAATATGTGCAGATTTAATTAAGTTACGACTATTGTCTGATTTTTTTTGGATAATTTGTTTATCTTATTATCCAAGAAGCAAAAAATTGCTACAATGAACAAACCTATACAAACCCCCAGGCTATACAAAGAGGGTTGTATGATAGAATGGTTCTATCTATGCATATTTGAGGTATCTTAGTTCGAACAACCTCTTTAATTACATTTACAAGAGCCCCCAAATTGCGTACCTCACCTCTAAATTGCCTGCGGTTACGCTCCTCCCAAATATAATAAACAGTAGCGTTCCATGAAATGCGAATCACGAAGGATCGCAGGGACTTTCCTTTAAAACGAGAAGCCTATAGAACATCACCCATCCATCCAACAACATCATGCACAATACCACTCAACAAAAGCACCTCCGTCCACAACCTCGTAGCAAAGCAACATTCAGAGAAGAGATGCCCATGAGACTCTTCCCCACCTGCGCAAAGCACACAAGTAACAGAAGTCAAAATGCCCCACTTCAATGACCTATCTTTTTTGGAAGACGACCCATAATCGCAAGCCAATAAACAATTGCATGCTTAAGCACATGTTGAGGGAACCATACAACACATTGCCATGTAACCTTAGGTTTCTTAACTCGTATCTCATTCCAAATCGATCTTGCACTAACTGAATCCAATGCAATTACAGAAGCGAAAAAACCCTCAGCCTCGCTTCGCAGCTTAAGAAGCATCTACAATGTCCAGCTCATCGAAGCATGAGGCACCACTTCCCAAAAGTCAATTCCTTTGAAAGCATAAGCCTTTACCCAAGCCACTCATAGGGAACCATTATTAGCCAAGATGTTCCTAATAAGATAAAAGGAACATGCCTTGCTCCAATGTAGACAGACCCTTTAATCCAAGCCTACCCTCGCCCTTTAAACAACAAACCCGATATCATTGAACCTTTGCATCAGTAGCAGGGACGTCAGCCCCTTTCCAAAAGAACCGAGCACAAAGCTGCTAAATTTTCCTAAGGACACCGCCTGGCAGAACAATCTTCATACACCAATAGTTTGTAACTCCCATTAAGACCGATTTGATCAATTGCAATCTCCCTGCAAAACTGAGATTCTCAATTGACCAATGTCTTAACTTCCCTCTTATTTTGTCAAAGAGAGCATGACAGTCACTTTCAGTGAGCTTTCGTGTGGAAAGAGGAACACCCAAGTAACGAATCGAAAGAGTCTCAACGCAAACCCATGATGGAAACAATAGCTTCCTCCGATATCCCTGAGACAAAAAGCTCACTCTTAGAAGCATTTAGCTATAGCCTTGACATCTTATAGAACTTTGCCAACACGCACTTAATTCCATCAAAAAATCGAGGGTCCCTTTACAGAAAATTAATAGATCATCTACAAAGCATAAATGAGTAAGACTAATCCTCTGACACTTAGGATGAAACTGGAAAATACCATTATGTGCAGCCATATCTAACAACTTCGAAAGAGCATTCATCACGATTACAAAAAAAGTAAGGTGAGAGGGGGTCTCCATGCCGAAACCCTCTAGCCCCTAGAAAATACCCCACAAGACTACCATTGAAGGATATCGAGAATCGAGTAGATGTCAAGCAAATCTTGATCCATTCCCGAAATTGAGAAGGCAAACCCAAAGCCTCTAGAAGGACCAAAACAAACTCCTATGAGACACTGTCAAAGGCCTTCTAAAGGTCCACTTTTAGGGCACACCTAGGAGATAGAGATTCCTAGCATACCCTTTCACTAAGTCCTGTGCCAAAATAGTATTATCAGCAATGCTTCTCCCTAAAATAAAAATAGCTTGACTAGGAGAGATCATCCCATGGAGGTAAGGAACCAATCTTCCTACCAAGATCTTGGCGATAGCCTTGTGTATCATAGAGCAACAAGATATGGGCCAAAAATCTTTCATCTTGCTGGGGTTTGGCACTTTCGGTACAAGTGTAACAGAAATGGCATTAAATGCAGATAATAGACTAGATGTTTCAAAGAAATAATCAATCGCAGCCACAACATCAGCCCCTACCACCTGCCAAACTTTCTTAAAAAAAGAAAGAAGTATAGCCATCAGGCCTAGGGGCCTTATCGTTCCGCTGAAAAAATATGGCATTTTTGATCTCTTCAACAGTCACTTTTCTCACTAAATCGCCCCTTGCTGCATCAGACAAAGTAACCTACAATAAATCCTGAAGAATTTCTACAGAGCATGCAGTGACATTAGGATCAGCAGTGTCAAGCAACCTAGTATAGAAACCAACAGCTTTAGCAGACAATTCATCCAAAGACTCAAGCCTAACCCCCTGATTATTCTCCAGTACACGAATAGTGTTCCTCTTAAGCTTAGCTGCAACAGTCGAGTGAAAAAACTTAGAGCTTTGATCACCCTCTTGTAGCTATTGGACCTTAGCCTTTTGCTGAAAAAATAAACACTCAGCTTTCTCCAACTCCAGCAACTCCCTCTTAAACAGCTTTTCTCTATGAGATAAATTTATAATTTGCTGCTGCTCAAGGAGCATTCTCTTATGCTTAACTTGACTTGAAATATCTTCAAAATATTCTTTGTTTAGATTCTTCAAGGTAACTTTTATCTTTTTAAGTTTCCTAAAAAGAATTTGCATTGCGTTTCCTTGCGCAGGTTGCTCCCAGGAATCCCTTACCAACTGCAAGAAGCCATTATAAAGGGCCCAAAAGTTAAAGAACTTAAAAGGCTTTGGCCTATTTGCGAGTATCTCTTTATCCAACCAAACCACAACAGGACTATGATCTGATATTCCAGGGGCTTGAAACTCCACATAAGATTCTGGAAAAGCAGAGACCCAGGTAGAGGTAACCAATACTCTGTCCAACTTCTTAGCAAGGAACCTCTCATGTTGCTTATTGGACCAAGTGAACAAAGGTCCAAAGTAAGCATGGTCAGATAGCTCCAAACCCTCTAAACATTCTTGAAAATCTCTCATATCAGAGGTGTAAACATCTGTATTCGAGGCTGAACTCTCAGAAGCTTGCAGATGAATGTTGAAGTCACCACCAAGCATCCAAGGCATAGATGAGGCAATACCAATCCCACCCAAGTGTTGCCATAGGAATTTTCTCTATACATCATTATTACTACCATATATAGCAGTGATATATAAAGGGAGCCCCTTGAATATACCACTGGCGGTAATACTCTAATCTGTCACAGCACACATAGACATTTGCACACATAGACACTATTATTGTCTGATTTTTTAACTCCTTATATAATTTTTTTATTATTCAATAGTTTGTTTTTGCATTTATTTTTTTTTAAAATAATCTGTTGATGTAACTAGTCTATTTTAAGTTTTATATACTTTTTCTTTATTTAGATTGTTAGTTTTTTTGTATTTTCTCTTTATTTATTCAATAAAACTAACCACTATTATTAATTAAAAAATTACTACTATTGTCTTCCCATTTCATAACCTTTCTAATAATTAATTTTTTTAAATAGATATAAATAGGTATGGAAATTGGATGGAGAATATCTGAAAATCGTGAGGATTCGAACCGACATGGGTGGGGAATAACCGAAATCTTAATCAATGAGGATGGGGACGAGGGAAATTTTATCACTGGAGCTCAAATGAGGATGAGGACGGGGGAAATTTTATCACCGAAGCTCAAATAGAGATGAAGACGAGGATTGCTATATTCGAACCATGAGGATAATTAAACTGTAACGTATAAATAACTGTGTAGATCCCAAAAGTTATCTTCAAGATTCCCCGATATTTTACAAGATTTTAAAAAAATATATACTTATATATCTATGTACCCCTAATGTATATCTTAATAAAAAATCTAACTATAATATTATCACTTCAACTTTCTCTAAAACCTAGACACACTCAAGTTTCTCAACATGTTCTTATATTAGTTTTTAGTTATAAGGTAAAACCCTTGTCTAAATATTCCCCAACAGAACACCCTTTTAATCTTCATCATCTCATCGAAGTATCCAAACTTTATATTTTGAACTGAATTCATCATTTATTTTGGTCAGTAAAATAATAATTTTATTTAATTTTTGGGACATGAATTCCTCGAAAATTGTAATGATCCGTACGAGGAAGGCATGGAGACAAAAGAATCCTCGAACCATTTAATAGAGATTCCCTAAAACCGTAACCGCAAGTGTTTGAGACGGTGTGGGAAATATAAAACCATCTCCGCCTCACCCGATTCTTAGATATAAGCAAACAATAGAATAAATGTAATATTTTTTTCCAAATAAAAAGTAATTTTACAATTAAAACAAACGAATTAAATCAAATTTTGATAAAGACAATTTTTATCGTTCGAAATTCGATGTGATTCGATTTAAAAAATTAAATACTAAATGAATAAACTTTTTAACATTCTTTATTTTTAACTTGATTTTAACTATATTTGATGAATTCATAAGAATTTATACTCAAAAGATCAAAGAGGAAAAAAAATTGCAATTGGTCAATGGGAAAGACTAAGAACCAACCAAAATTTCAAAGATACTCTTTCAAGAATGAAAGAAACCAATGAAAGAATAGTATGTTTCACACCATCATATAATATTCATTCGTGTGTGTATATATATATGTGTGTGTTGATACACAAGTTGTGTAAAAAAAAATTACACAACCCTTCATATTTAAACTATAACATCTACAACCTAAATTCTTAACCCTAACATCTTAAATTCTAAACTCTAGTATAAATCCTTAAACCTTAAAATTAAAAGGCTTGTGTAAATTTGTATCAAAGTATTTTCTATATATATATATATATATTTGGATTCCACTAAATTTATTTTTTATTAAATTTTAAAGCAAATGGGAATAGGAATTTACTTTTGAAAAATGTTCAGAAAATAGAATAGTTTCAAGCATAATTTGAGAATAAACTTAATCATTCTAAAAGTTATGTACAACTTTCTATTTTGTAAGAAATCAAGACACATTTTAGAATCAAATTGATGGTTGAGAATTATTTGTAGTTTTCATATTCAATTGGGATTTGGAATTTTCTTAAAGGAATATCATGGTTTGCTAGCAATAATTTGGAGAGTGATTTTATTTCCTTTTATTGTTTAAATAAGGTTATTTTTTTATGTATAATTTTTAAACATTACATGAAACTCACACACACCTCATAGATAAAGTTATTCGAATTTGAGCCACTTAGGGAGAACATCATCTTCTTTTCTCTTAAGACAAGTCATTGGAGTCAAATTATATTTGAAGTCGAATTAGGTCGAACCTTAAGCGAGGGAAAATTCTTTCAATGTTGTTTTATTTTCAACCACAAGATTCAAACCTAAAATTTTTCTTAAAATACATCTAACTCTATCTTTCAACCTAAGTAACATTAGTAGCTAATGATTTGGCTTAATTCAACAATCAACCTTTAATTTCTTTTAGATTTTTTATTTTATTTTTTGTCACATGTGACATTTTCTTCTGTGTCACATCACCTTAAATGACGAAGATTAAATTGTGGGCCAAAAGTGGTTATGACTTTAAGTATATAATTCAGAAAAGGCTTAAATGATAAATATGTGCCTAAAGTATGCCTTCACTACAACAAAAAATGTCTTTAGCGGCGTTTTTTTTATCTTTATAGCGATATTTTTAGCGCCGCTAAAAACTCTCAGGGCTCTAAGAAAAGCGTCGCAAGAAGTGTCGCTGAAATCAGCGCATCAATAGTTATCAATGTTTGTGGATAACAAACGCCGCAAAAGGCCAAGATATATAGCAGCGTTTTATATTTCAAACGCCGCTAAAGGTTATGGAATATAGTGGCTTTTGTGCTTACAAACGCCGCAAATGACTGTTCTTAGTGGCGATTTTCCTATAAACGCCGCTAAAGGTTATGAGATATAGTGGCATTTTTACTTACAAAAGCCGCAAATTACTGTTCTTTAGTGGCATTTTCCTACAAACGCCATTATATGTTGCAATTTTTGCCGGTACTATATGGTGCCATTATTTTACAAACGTCACAAGGTCTTACAAACAGCTAATGCATTGGTCCAAAAGGTAGTAAGATGGGAAGAATACAAGTAGTCATTCAAGTTTTTACCGAAAGAACTAGCCTTAAAGTCATGAGCTTTACTCTTTCAGCATATTCACATATCAAAGACGACAAAATAACTTGAATGGAAAAGAGAGACAACACATTCAGAAACCTAATAGAATTCAATTAGCTCGTAAAGAAATTTAAAACTTTACAGTACCCCACAGAACAAGAATATTAGATTCTTGGGAACTCAAGAAAACACAAGTCATGCCAGTGCCACTGACTAATAACCATCTAATACTTCTTCTTCTGCTTCCTTTTCTGTTGCAGGGGTTTCCTTGTCAGAAAATGCTCCTTCCTCTTGATCAACAAATCAAGTGACATGTTCAGCATATTTGGGAAATAATTTATAAACAAGTTGTGATTAAAATAATTGAATACCAAAAATACATTATCATAATCCATTACTATACTGATTTTTAATGAATAAACAAGTTGTGATTAAATAATTGAATACCAAAAACTTATCTCATCAGACATGGAATTCCAATTTTCACCATCTTCCTTTGCAACCTAAATTTCATCAATGAAACGTTCAATCGACAATTTTCATAAAGAACACGATAATGAAAACTATTTCTAGCACAAAAGTAAGGCAAAACAAAGAAGCAGGTAAAACAAAGGAATTTACAAGTTCTCATCAAAGGAAACAAAGCATAGATAGATTTCTTCCTTGGAGAGTCAAGCAAAAATTGACTCAACGTTCTAGTTAATGGAATTGAATATGAATACTTTCAACACCAGAAATAATTCCAGGTTGAAGAGACTGCAGTAATGGTATTGAAAGTGAAGGGGAGACATGAAAAAGATTGAAATGAATTACATTACAAAACGGATACTATTTTATAAAAAGGTCATCTGTGGAAGTTTTAGTGTAATGACCCTGAACTGAGGGGTAACATCATACATATATTGTTGTTCATATGTCAAGGCTGCCTTTTTTTTCTTTATTTCTTACAACAGGCTATGGTTTGTCAGAAATTGACATTGTAAATGGGCAAAACACATGAAGGGTTGTGCACTAGAAAGTAGAAAATATTGTTTTTGTAGTCAAAATATTGTTCTTGAACTTGTAAGCAGGAAGTCAGACATTCATTGCAATTGAGCAGGTTCAAACTGCCAGTTGCGGGTACGGTACTCATCATTTAAAAAGAAAAACTAAGGAGATTCTCAATTCTATACTTTCTTTAAGAGAATATAATGACAAATGTGAAAGCAAGGCAATAAGAGTTGACATACAAGACTGAGATCATTTGTGCCCAAAAGTAGCAGGTAAAATTTACCCTGCAGCAGTGACAAAAAAGTCGGCAATGTCATCAAGGAAGCTATGGAACAAGGAAAATAAAATAAAAGAACCGAGCTCGTTGTTTCATGAAAAAAATTATATGGTCTAAATAACAGTACTTAACAATAATTAAATGACGAATAAAGTAATGGCATACAAACCTCAACTAGATGAAGATTAAAAGCACAACTGAGAAAAACAAAAGCACATTCCCCAATTTGGGCCAAAGACATCCCAACCTGCAATCCATGTACTAGTAGAAGATTCAGCAGCTGCCCCAATGGAAATTTGATTCTTTGTCGGTTTCGATTCCGCTCGTACTGGGTTTCTTGCTCTATGAGCTTAAATAGTTCCTCCTGTCCACCCGATCCCAGATTTTCATATCCATTAACTCTCCTTTGCAGTTTGTATCTATTTGCCAACCTGAAATAAATGGTTTCTACCAATTTCTAATATATAATTATGGCCACTACAAGATTCAAGTATTGGACAATTGACATAAAAAATACAGATGTTTGTGGGTATAGCAACCAGACAAAAGAATCTGACCCTTTGGGCACAGATTTCAACATTCTAGGTAATCGCAGATGATTTAAGATTGATACAGAGCATACATCTATTATTTTCAATTCAATTCTTCGAAATATGTACTCTACGTGCTAATTGACTAATCTAGTCTAGTGAAATACAGTGTCTCTAAGCAAAGAAAATAAAAGAGCAAAATCAGCAAAGTAGAAAAATAGAGAGCTTTTTAGCAACATACGTACCTGCAAATGGGTTTTTGAATCGATAGGGAACTTCTCTTTGGTGTGGATTCTTAGAGCTTTGAAATCTTCATTGTATCTCAACGAAGTCTCCATTTTTTCTTTGTTTCTGGTTTTCTTATCTTTGAGAAATAAAGCCAAGGTTAAAGTGAGAGTTGGCATCGCAGTGATTGATCGAGCAACAAGAGGTGATGTCATGGCGAGTCGGTGACTGAGTGAGGGTTGAGAGGCGGGAACAAGGGTGGTCGGAGGAGGGAACGTCGCTGGTGGAAGAAGGAAATAAGCTAGGGTTTGGGATTTTAATTTGAGAGAATGGAGTGGTGTGAGGCGGCTGAAGGTTTATGAAAAACAAATTATAAACACATGGTTTAAACATATCGCGGCGTTTGTTTCTAAAAACGCCACGAAATATGCATCTGTAGCGCCGCTCCTTAAAAAATGCCACTGTATAATTTCTATTGTGGCGTTTGTTAGACAAAACACCACTAAGCACACGTCTTTAGCGGCGTTTCACCAAAAACGTTACTGTATATTAGTCTATTGTGGCGTTTTGCAAAAATTGTCACTAAAGATACAAAATTAGCGGCATTTTCTCAAAAAAGCCTCTAAAAGTGTCACTAAAAACCTATTTTGTTGTAGTGCTTCTTTGAACTTTAGGTGCTTAAAGTATTTTTTTTTTGTAAAAATAGGTGCCTAAGGTTCAAAAGTTATAATTTTAGGTGCCTGGTAGTTAACTACCGTTAAAAAACGTTAACCAATCTAAAATTAACACGTGTCATTTTTAATTTCTTTAAATTATTTTAAATAATTTAAAATTTTACAAAAATCTTAAAATTCTAAAACTTTCTAAAATAGCCCCCAAATCCTTAAATCCCCAAATATTTATGTCATGTGTCGCGTTTTAAATGGATAACATTTTTTAATAGCCGGGAACCTAAAATTATAACTTTAGAAACTTTAGGCACCTAAAGTTCAAAATGGTATACTTTGGGCACTTATTATTTATTTAAGCCTTCAGACAAAATATAGTTTAGATATTCAGAGGCAGAGCTACTTGAAGGCCCAAGGGACCCAGCCCCCTCTTGCAAATTTGAAACATTTAATAATTTTTGATCTACTTGTAATTTGGCCCGGTAAATATATATATATATATAAATTAAAAATATAAGGGTTTATTAAATATTTGATCAAGTATGGGCTGAATTAAAATGGGTTTATGCCCTCAATTTTTTTGCTCTAATAATAATTTAGGTCCCTATAAGTTTAAATATTATACAAACTAGGTTGTGCCCCTAAATTTTGAGTTTAAATACTTATTAAGCCTTTGTATTTTTAAATTCAATATTTTGGCCCCTCCTGACGTTCGATCCTGGCTCTGTCCCTGTAGATATCTGAGTTGATAAAAAAATAACTTAAATACCTAACTCGAAAAAATATAGTTTAATAGCTTATGTTGAATTAAGAGAATTACTTATCAAACAAGAACTAAAATTCTTTACCCAACCTTAAAAAACTTGTATAAACAAAAGCACTTTCAAGTGACGACAAGTTTCATTATTGCATGGCATCTTGTGACCATTCTTCACCTTATTCTACATAAGGGTATCTTTTATTCACCATTTTTATTATCATTTGCTGTTTTATTTTTCATAAAAATAATTTCCCTTTATCTTGATGGAATCTTTTAAATAATGAAAAAGATGTTGCAAAAGATTTAATAGTTTTTTCTTGCTTTCTTTCTAAGGCTTGCTTATGTCATTTTCTAGGGTTTTGGTCACTACTTTTTAAAAGGAGTTGGGTGGCTTTTTAGTTCATACTTTGTACATTGATTGTATTCCACTTTGAGATTATCCTCTTTAAGGTTAAAAGGAAAAAAAATCGATTTGAATCTTAATGTTTACTTTACTTTGATTTGGTTTTCAATTTGATTTTTCAAAAATTACAATACTACTCCATTTGTCTTACTAAAACTGCCAAATGTCGACATATTTTGGTCAATTTTTTAACTTTGACTATATTTTTTAAAATATTTTTATTAATTAAAATTTATAAGATATATATTTGAAAACTACTTGATTGAAGGTAGAGACGGCAAACGGGCGGGGCGGGTGCGGATACACCCTTCTCCATACCCACCTAAATTTTTTATATCCACCATCTACCCACCACCCACGGCGAGTATAAATTTTAAATCTACACCCGCCCACGCGGGTACATTCTTAAATCCATTTCCACACCCACTACCCAACTGGACATCCACCACCCAACCCGTACCCGCTTGTACCTGCCTACAAGCAACTTCTAATATCAAATTATGTAAAAATAAATCATAGACTTTTGTATAGAAGAGTAAAATTTCACATGTTTTATTAATTGATCAAGTGCATATATAATACATTTATTCGGTAAAAATTTAACTACAACTAACTAACTAACGGTAGCTAACTTAACTAAAGCATATTTTTACCGGTATAAATTCTACTTAACTACAACTAACTAATTAACTATAGATAACTTAACTAAAGCATATTTACACATATATAAATTCTACTTAACCACAAATATTACAAATTTACAACATGATTAATCCAAGCTCGATCATAAACCATAAATTCAAGCTCGATCATAAACTATCATTTTTTCAAACTAAATTATTTGAATTCAGAGTCTACAAACTTAAGGATTAACGTAGATTTTAAAACAAACCAATATCTTAGTTTATAAAACACCATAATAAAAGACATAATCAAAGTCTACAAACATAAATGGTCCAAAATTCATAGGTGGGTAATTAGTGGGCGGGCGGATGCGGGCGGATATGATGCGGGTAAGGTCTCAAACCCATCACCTACCCACTACCCACGGCGGGTATGACTTTTTACATCCACAACCGCCCACTATCCACCAAATTCATACCCATCCTCACCTCAACTGGGGCGGGTGCGGTGCGAAATCCGCAAAACTATACCCGTATGTCATCCCTAATTGAAGGTTTTTAAAATATATTTTTTTCATACTTTTATCAACAATAAGTTTTAAATAATGAGAAGTCAAAGTTGAAAAAATTTACAAAAAATGTCAACATGTGACAGCTTTAATGGGATAAAGGGAGTATCTCTCAATTAATTTTTAAAAAAAATGTTTTAAGTATGTTCCATATCATATATGAGCTAACATTTAAAGCTCAAGAAAATGACTAGACTGACGAGAAGACTTGATTAAAATGAAATTGATAATTTGAAGACTCAATTAACATATTTTAAAATTTAAGATCAATTTAAAATTTAGACAGTTTGGAGACATATGATGCAAATAACTCAAAAAAAATTTTTTTGTTAGTGTAGTTGTGCCGGGCAATATTTAAATAAATTTGTTTTGAGTGAACCAGTGAAAATATGTAAAAAAAAAACGTAAACAAAAACAAGACTTGTTTACACACTTCGAATCTCAATGACCATACTTTTGTGGAGTCTTGTTCATAGAGAAATCCATTATAATGCTCTTCAATATAAAGGACATAAATCTTCAACCTAACTACACACCAGTTGTAGGTGCTTTCTCCTACAATTTCAAATTTCTCCCCTAAATATTCGTCAATGAATACTTAACAATCACTGTTAACACAATGATTAATCATCGCAATTTTTTTTCTTTTGATATGGGGTTGAAAGGACGAATTTCCAACAATTTACTATCAATTAAGACTAAAGTTATTATTATTATTATTATAATTATGATGTGAAAATAATGAAATTGTTAATTAGCACAATTATCATGTTTCTGCTAAACTCAATTTTCAAGACCATGTGTTTTGCAAACGGCTGATAGTTATTAGTTAATTGCAGTGGCTGGTTTGACTAATTGTTTTTATTAATTAATTTGATTTACTGTTTATATAAAAGTGTTTGGTAAAACTTAGCTGACAGATGATAACTGATATGGGTAAAATGACAAATAAGAGTATGATATATTTAGTTGTTTAGTACATATATGTTTTATAATACTTTAATCTTTATTGGGGTAAAATTATTCGGATAAAATGCTTTTGACAAGAAACTAAAAAAATGCTTAAGAAAATTAGTGAATAATTTTTAAAATTTTGATTATTTTTTAAATTTAATATTTACAAATATTAACCTTGTGGAGATTGATACATACTATTAATCTTGTATAAAATATCAGCACTGCATTTTTTTTCACTTCCATGTTTTGCTGTATTTTCTTAACTAAAATATACTTGAGTATCTACAATTAAAAATAAAATGATAAAATAAAATTTCACTAATTTATCATTAGAATAATAAAATAAAATAGTATTTGTGGCAAGGACTTAATTATATAAATAACAAGGTCAAGTACGTCATTTAACATCTTATTTTGCAAATCAGTGTTGGTTATATCCCACGTTGGGAGGATACATCCCTTGGGAGGGTATTTAAGGAGTCTTCCTTACCCTCCATTGTTGAATATGGTTAAACAACTCTCTCGCACGCACGTGCGAGCCGCAGTTGCCGTCCGGCCGACTCAGTTTGTGGTCGTGGTCGTGGTAACATGTGTTTTCAACACGTTCGCGCACGTTCTATCTTTTTGGGGAAAATTCAGAATAATTTCTTTAAACTTGGTTTCTGAATTGAGCCATGTTTATAGGCAATTTGTTAAAACTGGAACAATTTAATAAGCTGTAAATTAGTCTGTTAATTAGAATAAAATCAGAATAAATAATTAATAAGCCTGATTTCCAATAGTTTGATAAATTCAAAAATTAGTGTTTAAGACTGATTCTATCTCCTATGTACAGCCTATAATAGAGGGGGTTTCAGAATTTTAGGGTATAAAAAATTCTCTGCTTTTAAAGTTCTCTACTTTATTTTCCTGTGAGAAGAGTAATTTCACCATTGTCCACTCCGATCTTTAGGTGTACGGTTATCGAAGCTATCGTGTTAACCTCAGGGGACGATTGCCTACTGCAACGATAACACACATTGAGGCAAAATCGTTTCTAAGGCAGTGGTTTATACCACACCACAGTTTCTTTATCTGCCTTTTATTTCTATTTATTATTATCCAGTCAGTGCTAATGGTTTGATCTTGCAGTAATATTACCAACAATTTAGAAATGATTTTTATACTGCAAATGTCAAACCCAGTGCCAAAACTTGTACCAGATCTGTCAAATCTCGACGCACTCGATGAGACCAATTATCGGAGGTGGTCCCAACAGATAATCATATTCTTTGAGCAACATGATCTTGACTATGTGTTGTTCAAAAAGCCACCTCGGTCACTAACGACTCTATCGTCCTTAGACGCTGCTTTTATTGCGGCTGGCAGTGACATCACTCTATTGAAACCCAGTTTAATAAAAGTAATAAAACCACCACTTATGTTTATATTGCTGAGAATCTGGATATGTGACATGCTAGATTAGAACACGTAAACTTTCATTCTTTAAAGAAACTCATAAAATGAATCTACTTTCTAATATAGACGAGAAAAGCTTTACCAAATATGAGATTTGTGTAGAATCCAAGCATGCTAAACCTTCTTTTAAGACAGTTTTTAAGAGAAAAACTATACATTCTGATCTAGCAGACTTTAGAAACTCTGAAAGTAAGGGAGGTAAACACTACTACATAACTTTTGTAGAAGATTATTCAAGATATACAAAGGTATATCTCCTTAAAACCAAAGATAAAGCTGAAAACTTCTTTCTTATTTATAATGCAGAACTTGAAAATTGGCTTGATAGGAGAATAAAACGGATTAGATCCAATAGAGGTGGTGAATACAAGTCTAATTTTCTTAAAGAGGTGTGTAAAAAGAATGAAATAATTCATGAAACCTCTGCCCCTTATTTTCCTCAACAAAATGGTATAGCTGAGAGGAAAAATAGAACTTTAAATGAGATGATGAACTCCTTGTTATTAAGTTCTGGGTTACCCGATAACATGTAAGGGGAAACCATTCTGTCAACAAATCATATATTAAACTGAATACCTCATAAGAAATTAGACTGTGCCCCATACAAGATGTGGAAATGTTATGACCTAATTTACAATACCTAAAAGTGTGGGGGGTTTTGGAAAAAGTTGGTTTGCCCGACTTTAAGAAGTCTACCATCAGTTCCAAAACCATTAGAGATGATGAGTTTTCTTAAAACTCTTAATGAATTCAAACCCAAGAGTTTGGGTGTTCCTAATGAGAATGACATATTTGAATTCACCGATTATGAGGTTGAATACTTATTCTTAATGATTTCTTATCTCAGAGTTTGGGTGCTTCATTTTAAAATGAACTTGAAGAAATTATCCTTACCTTTGTGAGGTTGAGCTGTCATGAAAGCTCTTAATTATTTCATAGCTCATATTTTGGGTGATCCTAGAGAGATGGACTTGATGAAATAACCTACGTAAGTAAGAAGGATTAGCCACCTTCTATGGAAAACGTTGGGCTGTTTTTCTAGTACACTTACTAGAATCCTGAGAAAAGAAGGATACACATATATACACATCTGTATATACTCTTTGTAGACATATCGAGGACTTTGGTGGATGAAGAGGTTAGTTGTGTGTTATGAGTTCACCCTAATCTTAGAAAGTTCAAGATTCGTTCAATTATCTAAGAGAAAAATTACTCATCATCACTATGTACTAGTTCTAGATATGTTCACTAGTGCTTAAACATCTAATCTCATAATTGCCCATTCCTTAGTTTTTATAAAATATTTTTTTAAAGATTTTTTTGAATTTGTGGGCGAATGTTGGTTATATCCCACATTGGGAGAGTACATCCATTGGGAATGGTATTTAAAGAGTCTTCCTTACCCTCCATTGTTGAATATGGTTAAACAACTCTCTCGCACGCGAGCGCCACCTCCACCGTCCGGCCGACTCTGCTCGATTCGTGATCGTGGTCATGGTCGTGGTAACACATGTCTTCGACACGTCTGCGCGTTCTATCTTTTTGGGGAAAATTCAAAATAATTTCTTTAAACTTGTTTTCTGAATTGAACCATGTTTATAGGCGATTTATTAAAACTAGAATGTTTTAATAAGCTATAAATTAGTTTGTTAATTAAAATAAAATCAGAATTAATCTGCTAATTAATTCTTGATTTTTATCAGATAATTAACAAGCATGATTTCCAGCAGTTTGACTAGCCGTTAAATTTAGAAATTAGTGTTTAAGATTGATTCTATTTGTCATATTTAACTCTTGTGTACAACCTATAAATAGATGGGGGGTTTAGAATTCTAGGGTATCAAAAATTCTATTCTTTCAAAGTTCTCTGGTTTATGTTCCTGTGAGAAGAGCAATTCTACCATTGTCCACTCTGATCTTTGGGTGTACGATTATCGGAGCTACGATTATCGGAGCTACCGTGTTAACCTCGGGGGAAGACCGTCTGCTGCAGCGATTATACACATCGAGACGAAATCGTTTCTAAGGCAGTGGTTTATACCACGACACAGTTTCTTTATCTGCCTTTTATTTCTGTTTATTATTATCCAATCAGTGCTAACAGTTTGATCTTGGAGTAATATTACCAACAATTAGCTCTTCCAATCTGTTGAATTTTCCAGCGTTTTGTCTTTTAGCTTATTTTGCACAATCAGCTCTTTTAAAAAGGGGTTTACCGAACACTAAAAAGTGAGTTTGACTACCAATCAACTATTTGTGCCCAAATAAACTAAAAACTCTTTAAAAATTTATTTACCACACACCCCCTAAATATTATAGCGTCGTGGAATTTTAAAAGTTTAATATAATTAACTATTAAGAACAGCAAAACTTTAAATAAATAAAAAGTTAGGACTCCAAATACGTAGAAATCTCATTATATTTTTTTAATAAATAATTTTGGATAGCTCCGTCCCCGACAACCATACTCAACATAGAGTGAAACAAAATTTAAACATATATGAATTTTCTTCAGTTTCATTATGTTATAAATTTAAATATTTATAAATTTGGCCGGTTGCCCAAGCTGTTCACATTTGTTCCCTCACATTTCTTTAGGTTATGGGTTTTAGACCTATTAGGAGTACCACTTTCTTCTCTTAAGTCTCCCTTCCCCTCTCGATAGGATTATGATTAGATTTAAGATTTATAAAAAAAATTTAAACGTATTATAAATATATGACAAACTAATTTAAAATCAAACAAACTAATCTTGATCTTCTCGTTTTAATGGTTTAATAAATTTTGTTCCCCATTTTTTGTTTAAATACTTCTTGATTCCCTATTAATTTTGAAATTAAACAGATGAAACTCTAACTCTTTTTTATTTTAAATTGATGGTTTAACAATTAAATCTTAACCCAATTTTTATTACTATTTTTATATATGATATTTCTTAATTTTTATCTATATTTCGTCTTTAATTATGATTATTCGGCTATCGTGTTATTTATAATAATAAGATTGTATTAAATTCAATTACTTATAACTTTATTTTTTTTATTTAATGAAAAATCAATTCAAATTGTAACATGAAGTGATTGAACTAAATGACATTAGTTTAATTTATGTGTATTTTTTTATTGCCCTTTCGGTTTTTAGGGTTTCGCCCTGACTAATTTGGACCGATCCGTATCGTACACTTAGCTTTGGTGGGTGAGTCTCCCAGCAGGGATTTTTTGCATACACAATGCTTGGAACCTGAGACCTTGCTTAAGTGATACCAAGCTGCTTACCACTTGGACCAACCACCGTTAGTTAATTTATATGTATTTTTTGATACATTATAAACTGAAAAAAAATTATTATCAGAATTTAAATCCTAAATCTTGAAGTTTTAACACATAATTCTAATCATTTACATTTTAAATTGTTGATGATCTAGATGATGACATTTTATATATAATTGATTTAATTCAACCCGTTGGATACAAAAAATTGTATCGTAGTAGGGACGAACCTACAATAGGGCTTGGGGTTGTAAGTCTGAACAATATGGATTTCGAGTCAACGGGTAGCTTTGACTTGAATCTTGGGCTTATAGATTTGGTCGAGTAATTGAATTTATTTGGTCAAGGACCTTATTAAACTTTAGGTTTCACTATTGGGCTTGTGGGGTGTTACAGCCTTATAGGGTCTCTTAATTTTTTCATACAATAAAATATAATAAAATTTATATTTATTTAAACCTCTAATTTTTAATTTATTTAATTTGTATCCTTTTATTTTATAGTTAATTATACTTTATTTCTTAATTTTGATTTCTAGCTTCATCACTGTCCGTACGTATACACGTTAGGGGTGAGCAAAACTCGACTCGAAAAAACCGAATAACTCGACTTGAGGCAAAAATACTCGACTCATCTTGGCTAGACTCTAAATTTCATAAACTCGACTCGACTCGAAAAAGTTTCAAATAAAGTTTGAGTTGTAAAATAGAAACTCGAATAACTCGAAATTTTTAGTAATTAATGAATTTATTTTTAAGTTCGAGACGAGTCCCTTAATTTTTTATTATATATATACCGATATATAAAAATATGAAGAAATATTGTAACATATGAAAAAAATATGAATAAATATATATATGCATATTTTATATGATTAGAGAAAGTAATTTAAATTGGAATCAAACCGTACTATAAAATTTATCAATTGAGCTAAAATATATATTATATAATTTTAGATGATATTTAATTTATTAAATAACTTTATAATTCTTATTTATTCATGTGAAAAATAATACGAATATATATATCTTATATGGATAGATAAAGTCGTTTAAAATTAGAATTAATTTGTACTAACGTTATAAATAATTTCAACTAAGCTCGAATAGAAAATCGAATAACTTGACTCGAATTTCTTCTACTCGATTAGACTCGAAAAATTTTCGAATGAAAGTTCGAATGATAAAATTAGACTCGTCAACTCGAATAACTCAAAATTTTTTGACTCGACTCGACTCGATCGAACGCTCACCCCTAATACACATAAAAACAAAATATCTCATTAAAATCCTTTGAAAAATAATATTAAAAAATTAAATTTAAAACAAATAACATTACATAATTTACGATCATTGCATATAAATTTATATACCGATAATATTAAAATTTTGCCAACGTTAAATTTACTAAGCTAAAAGTGACGTCTCTATCAATGACAAAAGGTAGAAGGGACACGTGAGGCTAGGGGCGGAGCCACATGCTGGGTTGATAGAGGTCTGACCTCTGCGGTCTATTTTTACGGTCTATTTTTTTACATTTATATTTTTTTAAATTAGCCCCTACAAAAATTTTAAATTATTTTATTTTGATATTATAAAATAATTTTGCTTTAGTGGTAAAATGTATATGTAACGACCCGAATTTCAGAATCTGAGGGTCATGTTTAACTGAGGCATGTGCCTCGTATTTGGGCCGAGTTAATTGGGCTTATAGGAGCCTTTTGGGCTAGCTTAGTGTGTTGGGCTCATGTGATTGTTGTGGGTTTGGGTTGGGAAGAGTGGGAGATGGGTAGTGTGGTAAATGCATAATTGGAGAAGATAGAGGGGAAGGCTTTAATTTTCTGCATTGTGCAGAGAAGGACGAGATCACCATGTTTATGGTCTCTTCTTCCCTTCCAAACTCATTTTCACCCAAAACACCACCACCAAAGGTAGAATCTTGAGGGTTTGTGTTGTGAATCACGTTTGGCTTGTTAAGGGAAGTTTTATCAGCATTCAAGGATCTTTATTTCAAGGTAAGAATGATTAGTTTTGGTGGAGAAGGGTGTTTTAGTAAGGGTTGTGGAGGGAGAACGAGAAAAGGGTTTTTAGGAGCTCCATTCTTGTTTAGAATGTGTGTTTTTGACTCCCTTAATCCCCCCAGCAATGTTGTAACATATTTGGTGACATTTTTTGTAGTGAAAGAGATGAGAAACTCTTCCAAGGATCAAGGGAAGAGCAAGGCTTGACGTTGTGCTAGGGGCTTCATTCTCAGCTGTGAAATCAAGGTTAGTACACCACTAACTCCTATGAATTCCTACAACTCATAAAAATAGGCTTTGGTGTATGATTTTGGTATTTGTGGTTTGGGTATGCTTTAGGTGATCTCCAATGGTAAAATGTAGAATTAATGTTGTTAGGGCTTAAAATTGGTAGTAACTCACCTAATAACTTCACCATAACTTGTAGGAACGATTTGAGCCTTAACCATATAGGTTAAGTGGGATTTCTGGGTGAAATCCGAACCCAGACTTTGGAATTCTGGGCTAGCGTACCGGTACTAGGGGTCCAGTATCGGTACGCATATGTAATAAAGGGGGCGTTTTGTGAGAGACGTACCGGTACTGCTAGACGCATATCGGTACCCCTTGCTTATTGGGAATTTCAATAACATTTTCGCCTATCGGTATGCTAGGGGGCGTATCGGTACTACTGTTCCATTGCCTGAGAAAGGTTTTCGCGTACCGGTACGCAAAGGTGGAAGTACTGGTACGAGGTGAATCACGTACCGATACGGGGTGAGCATATCGGTACGGCTTGAGGCACCAAATTTTTTAAACCCAATTTGAGTATCGGTACTCGGGAAATACTGATACCTAGATAGGGGTACCGATACTCATATAAGAGTATCGGTACTCCCTGGACAATCTGCCCAAGGAATTTGAGTTTACATTAGTGAGTTTTATAATTTGAGGTAAAGGGGCCAAGGGGTCTCCTAAAGTATAAAATGAATATTAAAATTGAGAAACAAAGATTTAAACCCATATATGAAATAAAAGACTAATGATTCGGTAAATATTGGGTGAATTGTGTGAAGTAGTAACCCATAAGAATCCTAGGTGGATCGGTTTATGTTGTATGATGGCTAGGGCCCTTGTTGTGTGTTGATGGATTGCCTAGATAGTTGAGTCATCCCTTGTTAATGGGATTTGGATACCATAGAAGTGTGTTGCAATACCTTGAAGACTTCCGAATGTAGGATCCCGATGCTATGTGGACGCGGGCCTCATTCGAATATGCTTGATGAGGGGTTCCGAGCATGGATGGAGGATCCCGATGCTTTGTGGACGTGGGCCTTATCCCTACGAGTATAAAATCCTGATGCTTTATGGACGCGGGCCTTACTCGTAGTGTAGGATCTCGATGCTGTGTGGATGCGGGCCTTACTTAATAATATTAGTATTATATGTGTAATGCTATCTGAATTTATGGGGGTATATGTATATGCTGTGTGCGAGTTCATACATCCATAATGCTATGTGTTTAGGCGATTATAGTAGCGCCTTTGTTATCTTTCCATGATATCATTCATGTTGCATTGCTTTATTTATGATTTGTATGAAGCATGGTTGAGTGGCAGTGTATCCACTGAGCTTTGTTAGCTCAGCGTTCGGAATCGTTGTTTCCGTTCGCAGGTAAGTAGGTTGCTGTGTGGCTTGAAGGAGCACTATCAAGGCTTGGATTTCAACATCGACTTTAGTTGTTGAGTACGATTGCTAGATGTATTGGGCTATGTATTTCGTAGGACCCTATATGTCATTTGTAACTCTTATTTTGTACTAAGTGGTCAAAGTCGAATGTTTTAAGTATTTGTAATTGGAGCTCCACTGATACTGTTTTAAATATTTGGATTTTATCTATGCTTTAAATGTATGGACTTATGTTTTATTGGACTTGTCGTGTTTTTGGGCTTGAAAACGAAAAAAAAATATTTGTAAGGGTTTTGGGCTTAGGGTCCAAATGTGACATCCGAGTCAGGGGTGTTACAATATAAGTAAAAGTAAGTTTGTTTTAGTTGAAATCAATGAACCAAATTTTATTATTGGCATTTTTAGTCTTGTTTTTTTCGAATTTCTCTATAACTCTTACAATAAC
This sequence comes from Hibiscus mutabilis, assembly GCA_019671005.1. Taxonomy (NCBI): domain Eukaryota; kingdom Viridiplantae; phylum Streptophyta; class Magnoliopsida; order Malvales; family Malvaceae; genus Hibiscus; species Hibiscus mutabilis. The sequence continues at coordinate 44,212,071 of CM033720.1, read as the reverse complement.
ATTTTATTCTCGGCCTCGTTAACGTTTAATTCCTGGCTTCGCCCCTAGGTGAGGCCATGGACCCCTGAAAATTTTCTAAAAATGAGAAGTTTTAAGTTGAGACAATGCCATAATTATTCGTTCTTTCAAAACGATATAATTCATCGTTGGTCCCTCATAAGTTTAAACTTTTAAACAAGGAAAATACTTTGATACACAAGCTTGTGTAAACTTTAGTTTATGGCTTAAATATGAAGCGTTGTGTAAATTTTTTTACACAGCTTGTGTATCAAAATATAACCCTTTAAACAATACATCAACAAAGTCGTCTTATATATTTTCAAGACCCTGAGGGAAAACTCAAATATGGACGAAAATATGTTTCATTACTTTGAATAATTAATTTAATATTTCATTAATAAATTATATAAACATGATTAAAATGTATCAAATAAGTTATTTTTCATTATTTTGTTAAGACGCGACTGTATATCAGAAATAATGTTGAATTTCGTCTGCGTCCCATGCATCCATTGTCATTTCCCAAGGATAAGCCCCCTTGTCATTTTCAAACCCTTGTGCGTACGTAACTTGGATCCATCCATTGGCATTTCCTATGGATAAGCTTTTGGGTGTTTCCCTCCCTTTGTCATCTTTAACCTCTTGTACACGTATGTATCTTGATCTCGAGTTTGAAATAACTGAACTTTCAAGTAATAATGTAATTCGAAAACGACTTTAGACGGAATTTAACAAGTTTAAAATTCGAATTTTGATATGTGTAACGTTTTCGGTTAATTTTAGAGTTTAAGTTAGGCAAGTTGGATTTTTTACTGAAATTTCCAAGGTTGAATTAGGAGTGGTTTTAGGTCAAAACTGTCTCGTTTGGTTGAAACAGTTACTAAAATGGTCATCTTTTCATTTATCAATAGGGTAAACTATATGAGAGACCACCGATCTTTAGGGTTAGTGTCGAAATGACCATCGATATTTTAATTGTCAAAATGACCACTCAACCATTGATATGGTTCCAATATAGCCACCAGCCGTTAAAACCTAACGGAGAGGCTGACGAGGCAGTTAAAAGAAAATTGTATAATTACGCATTTAGTCCCCGTTATTTACACATTTAATCAATTTGGTCCTAATTTTAATTTAATAAAATAAATTAATTATTTAATTAGAGGTATTTATTTTATTAAATAATCAATTTATTTTATTAAATTAAAATTAGGACCAAATTGATTAAATGCGTAATTATACAATTTTCTTTTAACTGCCACATCAGCCTCTCCGTTAGGTTTTAACGGCTGGTAGCTATATTGGAATCATATCAATAGTTGAGTGGTCATTTTGACAAAATTAAGAGATCGGTGGTCATTTCGACACCAACCCTAAAGATCGATGGTCTCCCGTATAGTTTACCCTTATCAATATACTATTTTATTTACTTTAATTAAAATTCTTAATTTTTAGAAGGTACAATTACAAAGTGCTTAAACTATTGAACCAATAAGATTCATTGCATGTCGAGTTTATGAGATTTTTAATATTTATTTAAAATTATTATTGTGTAGTGTTAGGAATAGAAATCTTTTGCTCCTTTTGGTATTTATTTATGTCCCGCACTGAAAGATTATGTTTAAGGTTAAAATGTTAAGTTTTACGGTTAAGGACTAGGATTAAGATTTAGGGAATTGTGGATATAGTGTAGTTTTAGGGTTTAGAGTTTAGGATTATGGCTTAAAATTTATTTTTTAGTGTTGGGCCATAAAAAAGAGAATCATAAAGGGACAATAAATTTTTGTTCGTAGCGTTAGTAGCGTGTGTCACTTGTTCTATTTTTTTTTTTAATTTTAATAATTGAATATGTTCTACATAAAAAATTAAAATAAATTTAAATGATAAATATCTGACCTTAATATTTGGACACATCATCTCTGTGGGTAGCATGGATCAAGGAGTACATGCTGAAGGGTGAGGATTTTGGACAGGTCACAATCAAAACCCACTTCAGTTGGGCTTTGCGAAAGTTCATCAAGCTCCGCGATGAAGCATCGCTCTTATTTGCTCTAGCTCCTTGGCCGCAGGCGAACACTAGGTGGATTTGGGATAATGTGAGAGACAAACGTTCTAAAGGTTCCCTGGGAGAAAGTCATTTGGTTCCCAAAGCACATCCCAAAATTCTCTGTCATTGCTTGGATGGTAGTATTAGATAAACTACCAACAAAGGATCGATTAAGCCGATGGGGTATGGCTACTGATGGTGCTTGCTTGCTTTGCGGCTCCCCTGAGAGCAGGAATCATTTATTCTCAGATTGCTTGTTCACATGTAGGGTGTGGAGGAAAGTTGCACGCTTGCCCAAGCGTGCGACATCCGTGCCCCAAATTTCCTTTGCTGGGATGATAGACTGAAATAGATTGTTGACAATGGTAAGAGAAAATCTCTTTTTGACTCTTATTCTGAGATTGTCTTAGACATGTTTACTATACTACATATGGCGAGAACGTAACCACAAATTATACAGTACCACCACACAGTGATGATATTTTTGGCCAAATACAAAACACAATTGGGATTAAACTGTACAGATTTCATATAGATAAGTCTAATAGCTATACTAATTATTTATGTACAACTTGGGGATACAAGAGTGTTGACCCCTTTATCTGATTGTTTATGTTCTTTATAGCAAACTCTGCTTCTTGGATAAATACAATTTTATCATTTATCCAAAAAAAAAATTTGGACACATCTATATCTATGTAGATAATAAGTAAAAAAAATCTAAATTCAAATTTACCCGAATCCAAAAAAAATCCAACACCTTTAAATATCTACTATTCATTACTATTCTAAAATGGGATGTGGGTCCTTACGCCTAATCATTCTCATGCTAAAATCCTTTTCATAGTAAATAAAGGGATAAAACAATATTTAATCCATAAACTTGTCAACCATCTTCAATTTAATCCCTAAACTTTTTTTTTTGTCTAAATTAATCTTTGAATTTGAATTTTTAGACATACACAATCTAGGAGTGTCACATCAACAAAAGGACTAAAAAAGATATAAATTATCTTTTGGTATAATCATCATAACCAACTTATTAGTTAACTAATCCGCATGGGCGGAACATAGGGGATTTTCGGGGCGTGGGCTCTTGCCGACTTTTTTTTCAAATGATAATATAATAGTTTTTTTAAAAAGGTAAAATTAGTTCTATAATCCCTTCAATATCTTTAAAATCTTATTATGCCCCCTCAAAAATTTTAATTTCATTATGGTCTCCTTTATAAATTTTTAGTTCCGCTTTGCTAATCCGGATCGGGTACTGTAGAGGTATATTATAAGGATGACCCTCCCAACCCAATTGCTCCACTCATAGTGCTAGGAGTCGAACTCCCGACCTTGCTTAAAGGATCTAGTGCCTCATCCTTCTATACCAACTGATTGTTGGTAGAGGAGATAAAAAAGTTTAGGGACCATATTGAAGCATAACTGTGAAGTTCAAGGGACTAAATGGTTCATTATCCCATAGATAAAAAGATAGAAAACATGCCCATTGGATGCTTGGAAAGGCCATGTTATCCCTTACAAGCAATCATTTATATATTTCCCCTTGTTTTTGCGAAATAAGTTAAGATTTTCAAGGTATTATAAGTAGGAAACCATTATGGAAAAGGGAAAGAAAAGCAAAAAGAGCTTGCGAGTTTGCAACAATGGTGGTGCAGAGACTAGAGTTTTGCATGGAGTTAGTTGAACTCGCCATAGCGTTCGTCATTGCTGTGGCCGAAGCGGTCAAGAAAGCGGTCTCCCCAAACAATCGTCGGCAACCGGTTGTAACGTCGATGGCTACCCGGTCTTTCCCCGCTCTGGTTCCCTTCGTTAGCCTTCTTTAAAATGTTCCATTTTTCTGGGTTTTCCCCCTTCTTTCCTTCTTTGTTGCTGGAAACAAATGGTGTTTGCAATCTGTTGTTCTTTCTTTGCAAGCAAGGTAGGTTTGGGAATTTGAAGGTGTAAATGTAAGCTAATATGGTATGTAAAACTTGATTTGATTCGAAAAATATATATTTTTAGTTTGAGTTATTCAAGCCGACTTGAATTAATGGTTTGAATTTCGAGTTTGAATCAAATTTGAATTACAAAAGTTTGAATAACAAAAAAAATGAATATTAAAATAATGTTGTTTTTTTGTCTTTAGCCAAGTAATTTGATTGTTTTGTGATTCAATTTTCAATTACTCACTTATTTTAAGTTTATTTTGATCAAATTTGAATTATATGCTCTTCGACCATTGTATAATATCTGTGTAACTTAAATTTTTCTTTTTGACAACAAATTTTATTTTTTGTAATTTAGTCTCTTAACTTTGTATTTTATTCAATTTAGTCTTTTAATTGTAACTCTTTGCAAATTATTTTTTCTCATCAATTCTTTGACTCCTTTATACTCTCGTCAATAATTTATCTTCAAAATCTCTTCTTTTAAAAATTAACGTTATGAATATATTATATATTTTAGATGATTTTTTATTATTAAATAATATCACAAATCTTACTAAAATATGTGAAAAATGAAGAAATATATATATATATATATATCATATATGGTTAGAGAGGATTGTTTAAATTGGAATTGACCGGTACCATAACATTATTAATAATTATAATTAAAGTTGAACAAAAACTCGAATAAATATATCTGATTCGACTCAAATTTCATAAACTCGATTTCACTCAAACAAATTTTAAATAATGTTTAAATGATAAAATAATACTCGTCACCTCGACAAATTTAAATTTTCTCACTCGATTCGACTAGACCGAATACTCAGCCGATTTTAATGGAGTTCAATCAAATTTTTTTCTTTTACTTTATTTTTAAGAGAATTACAAGAAATATAGTGGAAACGTTCTTGGTCTAATTTTGCGCCTTGTTCATGTAGTTTTTAATTATTGGAAATTTAGTCCCTATTCTTTTAATTCCAAGAATTTAGTGTCGTTATCTATCTGATCTTAAATTATTGAAATGCCATATATTTAAATTTAACAAATTCCATTAACAATATTACTAATTGAACATTAAATTATAAATAGTTTTGGTCCATTTAATATGCTTGGTTTTGGATTTTGTGGTGATATTTTTTTTTGAACAGTCTAAAGATGATTACAAAGTAGTATATGTTTATACATATTCTTAATCATTTGACAATGCACATACACCTTGTAGACAAAGCAATTTGAACATGTGTATCCTAGGATGAACATCATTCGCTTTTTTCCACTGTGATACTTGTTGGGTTCTTGGTTTTGGATTTTAATTTTTATATTTTAATTTGATATTTCTACTTTTATGATGTCATTTATTAACCCCAAATAGTGAACATGTTAATTATTCCAACTATATTTTTTATTTTTTTTTTCAAAAAAAAACTTCTAACACAAAAAAACATTGCTAGTATGATGAGTTAGAAGGCACATTTTTAAGAAAAAAAATCACAAAAGCATTTTAATTGAAATAGTTAGCAATATGAATTGATTGGACAAACTAACGACTTTATAAAACTACAAGCATAAAATTATATCAAATTTGGGATGCTGCTCGGTTTTGTTGGCCGAATTATGGTTTTGTGAATGATGCCTTAATCCACGCTTGGAGACTTGGGTATCGTAGAGTTGAACTGAAAGTGGACAACACTACGGCTGTGGAGATATTGAATGGGGTTTTGGCAGCTAACGCCCTTGTGGCTATGATCAAGTCTATGCTGCGTCGGAATTGGGTGGTGCGGATATCTCATGTACACCGTGAGGCTAATGCTGTTGCTCACAGGCTGGCCGGGATGGCTAGGGGACTACCGGTAAGCAAAATGCTGCATATTGTGCCGCCGGGCGAGGTGTTGCCGTTGCTCATCCACGACGTCACATATATGGTTTCATAAACCATCTCAGTATTACCCCAAAAAACTATATCAAATTAAAAAATAGGAATGAAATGCCAAATTGAAGCATAATAGGGGGATCGAAACTAAAATTTAACCCTTATTAAATCTTTCATTGTTTTTGAAAAAATGTCCGCTAGGTTATAAAGAATGAAATCTGTTTTTCATTTTTATTTTCTTAAAAAATGAAAAACGGTGAAGAAAATATGTTTGGTTGTAATTAGAAAATAATTTTTAGAAAATAAAAACAATAATAAGTGGAAACTTGAAAACATATAAAAGATGTTTTCATTGTTTTCATTAAAAACGTTTTAGGAAAGTGGAAAATATAAAAACACGTTTTTTTTTTAATTTTAACTTCATTTTAACCTGGGTTCGAATCCTTCTAATGTCATTTTTTAAAACTTTGGTTTATTTACTCATATTCTATTTATTATTATAATAATAATATTTTTCTAACTATATTTTATTTTAATTATTTAATAATTATTTTTTCATTTCTATTTTGAAAAGCTAGATACCAAACATATTTTCACTATTTTCATTTTGAAAATAATTTTTTATCTCTATTAACCAACTATGTTTTCTAATTTTTGGAAAACTGAAAATAAAAATAAAAAACAAAAACAGAAAATATTTTTTAAAACCAAATTGACCTTAATCTTTCCTTTTGAAGTTTTAAGATAAGGCGGACCTTAATCTTTCCTTTTTAAAGTTTTAAGATGAGAAAGGATAGAATTGATGGCTGAGATACAATTTATATAGTTCTAATGTAATTCATGTCTATTTTTTTTATAACTACATATACGATTCGTTGGCCTATTAATTTGGATTGAATACTGTAAAAATTTATTATGAGGGTCGATGATCCTTACGATTTAATTTACTAAGAAATCGAACTTCAAAAATTGAATCTCTCGTCTTATTTAAAAATCTAACATTTTACCTACTAGATTAACTAGTTGTCGATAATGTGATCTTAGTAAAAGAGGGACATATCATATCACTTTTGTTCCTTATTGCATTAATAGCAATTGTCTGGCTATTTTTGTTTTCTCCCCTTTTTCTGGATTCTTATTTGCATTATTATACATACTTCCAAAAAAATATGCAAACCAAAATTAATTTATATTATCTTTTATTTGTAATAATTGTTTTTTAAATGTTAAATATTTAAAATATGTATTTTTAATATTAATAAAATATATTATTAATAATGGATTTTGTACTCTTCTGGATTTATATTTCTATGAATTTTGTACTCTTCTGGATTTATAATTGCATGAAATTTGTAATAAATATTCTGATTTTATATAAGGTTCTTATATGGTTAAACATTACATAAAATATTACAAAAGATATTATAGTTTATGCATGTAATTTGTTTTAAAATTTGTGTAAGTACACAAAATATTTACAAATTATGTATTGCATAAAATATTAAAAAACGTTATATTAATTTATGTAAATGAGTAAATGTATATTGGTTTTGGTTTGTTTTAAGGTGTGAATCTAATGGAATTCAATCATGTTTTTTTTTCTTCTTTTTCGAGAATTACAAGATATATAGTGGAAACATTCTTGGTCTAATTCTTTGCCTTGTCCCTAAACTTTTTGAATATTGGAAATTTAATACCTTTATTTTTAATTACAAGAATTTAGTTTCATTATTTGTCTATCTGATTTTAAATTATTAACATGTCACATATATATATTTTTTGAATATAACATGTCACATATTTTAATTTAACGATTTCCATTATTAATTAAGCTTTAATATAAAATCCAACAAGTAGATGGGCTAAATTCTTGGAATTAAAAAATATCTGTTTTACGATCCAAGTTCGGGTTGTGTGACTTCTTTTTTGTTGTTCTTAAGGTTTGAACCTGATTTCTCTTCTTGAAAGTGCAATGTGAAGGTATGCAATGTGCCTTGAAATTATACTCGTGATCACCAGTAACGATATTAACTATTTCGACTAATTGATGACATTTTAAAAGTATAGAGACACAATTATACCGAATTAAAGTATAGTAAAGGGATCAAAATATTTTTTTTTTAAAATTTTCAGTTCTAAAGTTTTAAGATAAGGAAGAATGGGATTGAGGGTGGATATGCAATATAGTTCTAATGTAACCCATGCCTTCGATAACGTTATTGTTAGCAAAAGAGGGACATATATCAGTTTTGTCTATGTTTCAGGACAAATTTAATTATTGCATCGATTTGATATTGGCGAATGAAGTTTGTTTTTTTGTTTTTGCTTTTTTTATTCCCATTATTATGTGTAATTATTCCATACACATGCGGTGAAAACAATAAGTTTTTATAAGTGTTTTAGTTTTAGGTTTAGGGTTATATTTTATGGTTTAGAGATTAGTAGTTTATGTTTAGTGGTTTAGAATTGATAGGTTATGGTTATAATTTAGGGTTTAAATGTTAAAACCTAAATCCCTAACCATATTACCATAATCTTTAAAACATAAATTCTAACCCTAAATTCTAACCATAATCTCTAAATTCTAAACCCCTAATCTCTAAAACCTAAATTCTAACCATAAACCCTACAACTAAGACACTTGTAGAAGAAATCCTTATTATATATATACTTTCAAAAGAAAAACGCAAACTTAATTAATGCATATTTTTCGATTAAAAGAGGATATGAGATCGAGCATGTTTAAGCTCTCAATATCCTCTTATTTATGGCTGAAAAGGGGTTTAAGTAGTATAAGCATAACATAGTGTCTAAATCTGCCTCTAACGTTTCACAGTTTTGTCACTTTAGTCCTTTTTTAAGCACTTAACCCCTCAACGTTTCATTCTAGGGTAAAGTGGCCATTGTTTGGGTGGAATCCTTTAGTTGTCTGACGGTCAATATTTTTTGCTGACTAGATGGATACAGCTGGACCGAAATACTAGATGTGACATATCCTCTTGTGAAAAGTGGTAACATGACATAATGCGACGTCAGCAAAAAATATTTTTTTTAAAAATAATTATAGATAAAATTTATACATTAAATTAATGACAACCAATCAGCTGTATTCAGCTATATTTGCCTAGTCAGCAAAAAATGTTGATTATCAGTCAACTAAAGGATTTCATCCAAATATGTACCATTTTGCCTTAAAATGAAATATTGAGAGATTAAATGCTTAAAAAAAGAATAATGGCCAAAGTGACAAAACTGTAAAATGTTAGGGGAAAATTTAGACATTGTGCCTATAAACACTGTATCAAATTGTATGTTAAAAATAATACATAATATTTTTTATGAACAAAGAGAACTAACAACAAACATGAACACAATGAGTAGTCCTAGTGAAAAAAAGGATGATGTTCATCTTAGGATATCTGAATTCGAGTAGCATTGTCTACAACAGGGATGGATCTTGGAAACAAAGTTTGAGGGTGCCCATTTAAAAGTTTTGGAGGTTTAAATTAAAAATATTATTTTAAGGGTTTAATTTAAATTTTTTGAAAAAAAATTGAGGTCTAAGTAATTTTTTTTATAAAATTTAAGAACTATTAAGAACTTTTGGAATTTTTAGAAGGGGATTCGATTAAGATTTTTTAAATTTTTAAATTTTTGAAGGGGCCAAATTAATTTTTTTTAAAAAATTAAAAGCTAAATTTAAAATTTTTGAAAACTTTGGGGGTTCAGGGCTCCTATTTTGGCCCTGGGTATGGTTCGCCCCTGTTTTGCAATATGTGTGCCACGTTATTAAAGGGTTAAAAAATTATGAACACGTACTATCTTGTAATCCCAAAAGATTATTAAAAAACAATAAAGACAACCTTTAACCATTACAATTATTATGTGGGTAAAATAGATAAATCATCATTAAGCTTTGCTCTCTAACCTATTTTGGTCACTGAAGTTTCAAAACGTTCAATTTACTCACTGACTTTATACATTGACTTTTTTCATCACTCTTCTATTAACCCTTTAACACCGACGTGGAATAAGAAAATGATTAAATTACACAGTTCATCACTCAGCTTTCTTTTTATTCTTATTTTGACCACTAAAGTTTAAAAAATTTCAATTTAATCACTCAACTTTGAAATTACTCCTATTTTGGTCACTCTTGGATGACAAGCTTATTTTATTAATATTTTTCTATGACATGAAATATTTTATTATTATTTTAATGTCATGTCATATTTAAAATAAAAAATAAAATCTTTAAACCCTAATCCTAAACATCAAATCAACCACCCAAACCCCAAAATAAAAAGAATCTTAAAACCCTAAATACCCGATTCCTTTCCGGCCACCCTCCGTCCACTCCTCTACACACAAACCCCGAATCACCTCAAACTAGAAATAACATAGAAAACCCAAATCCTTAGACTGAAAATAATATAAAAATACAACAAATAATCTCATAAAATCCTAAATAGTTTCGTGCATCAAGAAATGGAATAAAAACAATGGCTAAACCAGTTTTCTTCAACCAAATCACTGAACTTTTAGACACCATGGAAGTGAGCGGCGGCAGAGCTGACTTCATAGACACCATGCGCCACCTACTACTTCAACAATCGATGGCCATTGGCATTGTCATTTTCAGCCTGGGTTTTTTTGTTTGGCTGTTGAAATTGATGAAAACTGGAATAGATAAGGAATTTGTTGTAGAAAAGCATTGCATAACTGAAAAGAAAAGATTGTGATTATAATTTGGGGTTAGGGCTTGGGATTATAGTTCAATTTTATTTTAAATCCCACATGGCATAGTAATATACTATAAAATAAGTCTTGTTATAGTAAAATACTAATAAAATAATCCATGTCATTACATAGGGATCAAAACATGAGACATTTGAAAGTTGAGCGATTAAATTGGAAATTTTAAACTTCAATGACTAACATAAGATTGAGAAGAAAGTTGAATGGTGATTTTTTTTAATTTAACCTAAAAAATAATAAGAATTGGTGGGTAAAATACCTAAATCAGCACTGAACTTTGCTCTCTGACCTATTTAAATCACCGAAGTTTCACATGTTATGGTCTACGTCATAACGATGTTAGAGGGTTAATGGAGGAATGATGAAAAAAATCAATGTATAAAGTTCAGTGATTAAATTAAACGTTTTAAAACTTCAGTGACCAAAATAGGTCAAAGAATAAAGCTTAGTGATGATTTAAGTATTTTACCTTTATTATGTAAAATGGCTAAGACCGCTTCTAGCAGGCTATGAAAAACTAGCCACTTGAAATTTCAGTCCATTAGTAATGGATAATATTATTCTTGGGGATTCGGGTTCAAGTAATATAATCTGGGGTAAACTACTGCAATGGTCACTTATATTTTTGCTGAGTAAAGTTTTGGTCACTGATTTTCAAATTTGACCGATAATGTCACTTATGTTTTCGTTATGTAAACGTTTGGTCACTAAGACGTTTGTTGCCGTTAAAATTTAACGGCTTGCTGATCTGGCAGGGAAAAAAAAGGTAAACTACTACAACGGTCACTTACATTTAGTTAGTGTAAACTTTTGGTCGCCGATTTCAAAAATTGAACGTTTTGGTCCCTTACGTTTTCGTTGTGTAAACTTCTGGTCACTCGAACGTTTGTTTTCGTTACCCTGATGCCGTACACGTTAATAAAAAAGGTTTATTTTTAATTTTACCCCTGAATTTTTAAAACTTCATTTTTTCACCATAAAAGAATAAACTTTAATCCCTTTCAAGCCACCAACTTCAGGCCACCACCGTCTGTCCGACCTAGCCTTCGACGAACCCACACATGACTTCTCGGCTTTTCTTCCTTTTCCTCCAATCCTCTAGGTGCTCTTGCCAACACTCATATCGGTTCTTCCTCCAAGACACATGTCATAACTGAAGGTTGAAGATGCAGGTATTGCTGTATTGTTCGGACATGAATGCTTTTCATGGTTTTGCGCTGGTGGTTACTACCCCTAAGGGTGATCAGTTAGTGGAAGGCATTTCAGGGACTTTGATGGATGTGTGTGCCTTTTAACATCATTTGCATGCTTGAATTGCTACCATTCTAGATGCACATTTTTCTTGTTTTTTGTGAAATTTTTGAAACTGAGAAATCAATGATTAACTCGATAACCTGAATAATGTTTACAGTTGAAATAGGTTAAGCTTGGTAAGCCAGCTCTTGTGTTATCTGATTATGTTAACAAAATTTACTGCACCCAACCCAACTCAAGTTTGATGATAATGGTGCAAGTTACTATTTTCTTCTCTTAAAAAGTGATGTTGATGAGAGAGTGGTTCAAAGTTTTTCAGCTAACCCCAACTGCTAAAGTAATCTGAGCATAAAGCAAATAAGAGATTATGTGTTGGCAAGAGCCGATAAGAGTTTTGGCAAGAGCACCTAGAGGATTGGAGGAAGAGGAGCCGAGAAGTCGTGCGTGGACTCGTCGGAGGCTAGGTCGGATGGACGGTGGTGGCCTGAAGTTGGTGGCTTGAAAGGGATTAAGGTTTTTCTTTTTGGGAGAAAAATGAACTTTTAAAAATTCAAGGGTGAAATTAAAAATAAACCTTTTTTATTAACATGCATGTCATCAGGGTAACGGAAACAAACTCTCGAGTGACCAGAAGTTTACACAACAAAAACGTAAGTGACTAAAATGTTCAATTTTTGAAATCGGTGACCAAAAGTTTACACCAACTAAACATAAGTGACCATTGCAGTAGTTTATTCTTTTTTTCCGCTGCCAGATTAGCAAGCCGTTAACGTTTAACGACAATAAATGTCTCAGTGACCAAAAGTTCATAGATCGAAAACGTAAGTGACCTTATCGATCAAATTTGAAAATCGGTGACCAAAACTGTACTCATCAAAAACATAAGTGACTATTGCAGTAGTTTACCCTATAATCTGCACTGTATATGTACGTTTTCAAAATGTTAAGAATAAAGAATAGATATTATTATGAATAGAAATCATCTACCCTTTTTGTGCCCCTTTCCATGCCCTCATCCTAAAAATTAGTTTAGGGTTAGGTTTAATGTTTAGGGTTTAGGGAATTAGGGGTATGATGCGTTTTTAGAGTGTAGGATTTAGAAATTAGGGGTAGGGCTCAGAATTTAATTTTTTACTATTGGGGCACAGAAAAGGCGTAGAAGATTTTTGTTCATACTGTTATATAATCACACTAAAATATTTAAATATGTTTTTAGTATTATTAATGAAATTTACTCTCATGGATTTTGTAATTGTATGGATATTTGATAAAAATAAATATTTGGCTTAACAACGTATTTGCTATGCTATATATTCTCGTTTTCCTGTTTTGGTCACCCAACTAAATCTTTTGGTAAAATGGTACCTAATGCTATGTTTTATTTCTATTTTGATATCCCGTCGTTAAAAATTAACAACAAAGTTGACATGCCATTTTTTATTATTTTTTCATTTTCTCTCTCCTAATAAAAAAGTACACGTCAAATTTGCTGTTATTTTTAACGGCAAGGTATCAAATTAAAAACAAAACGTAATGTTAAATACTATTTTGCCAAAAAAATAATTAGATGACTAAAACAGAAACATGAGAATACGTTACTCTAAATGTTTTATATTTTATAATATATTATTTTATAAAACGTTAGGTAATAAAAATTATTTTAATAATTTATCATATTCATTTAATTTAGAGGGAAGTTTTATTTTTAAATGATATATTTCAACTAATTGATCTATGCTTTAACTCTAAATTTATTATTTTAAGATTTGTATTTGGTCAAATAAAAAAATCAAAGCGAAAATAATTTGCATAGTTACTTAAAAAATGCATAGTTAATTTTTTTTGATATTTCAAAACTATATATTTAAAAAGGTTGGATCCCGAAGAGATAGGGTTTGTAATTCTTTCTTACTAATTGATATTTTTACCTACTTCTCACTTTCCCACTTTCCTTACTTTCATTTTCTTTGAAGAAGTTATTTTTTAAAAATTATCTTGAATTCTTCTTTCTTGTTCGTTGAAGTCGTCTTCGACAACAACCTTCATGTTGTTGACTGATTTTTAATTTTTACGTTAAATGTATATAAATAAGATTTATTTTCCTTTTGATGAAGAATCGTTTGTTCTTTTTTAGTTGTGTTGTTTTTTCCTTGTTTTTTTTGCCAGTCATTCTACATATGCTTTTCTTGCTATTTTTCGTCTGCTTGTATGACAGTTTGTTTGTTTGCATTTTGCGGTTTGTTTGTCTTTGTGATAGTATTGTTTTTTGTTATGGCAATTTAGCGTTCAGATAACAAGTATTATCGAGCGTTTCTAGTCACAAGAACTCGCAGCGGAAAGTATGCTTGAATCACGAAGCTTGCAAGTTTTTTTAGAAAGTGAAGGTTATGCTTCTCGTGTCTTTCACACTCTTTGAAATTTATTGTATTTATCTTTTAACATTGTGTTTTCAATGTTTGTGGTGTGATTATTTTGTAATATGTTGGGTTGAACAATCAATGGAAATGACCAAGAAGGGGTGAATTGACAATTAAAAAAATGGTGGAAGCAATGTGCAAAAAGAAAGAAAATTTGCACAAATAGTTAGAGTTGTTCAACCTTCTAAACAAAGTTTACATCCACTGCCTTAGCTATCTACGCTAAGGATTTTCACAAATTCACTAATTTGTCTTTCCTTTTAGGCTAAAGGAGATAACCTCACAAACACCTAGACTTATACCCCAAAGTCTAGTGATCCTTTTTTCCTAAAGGTGGATACAAGGAAGCAAACTATAAAATCCTCTAATGGATGAACGTTTGTACAATTCAAAGTTCACTAGAAACCCCAAACTTGATGAAAGATGAAATACAATGAAATACACTCAAATGGGTTACAAGAATTTTGCTATAAAAGCTCTAAGAGGTTGGATATGTGCTTGAATGCTTTTGGATAATTGTATTGTTGTTGAAGAAGCTTTGGAGACTTGATTTTATACCTCCTCATTGATTTCTAGCTGTTCGGGTGGTTGGGATATTGAACAGAGCCGTTGGGCTGCATTTTTCCCACAATAAATACTGTCTGGCAACATTGGGTATCGATACACGAGCACTTGTATTGGTACCTACCAAAAGAAGAAAAATCTGTTGCAACAAAAGGGATGCGAGCAGGCGTATCGATACTGAATGAAGAATTAACAAAGGGTATCAATACGGGCCGTACCGTACCAGTACTCGTTTTGCTCACTAGAATCCTTGGAACATTTGGTTAAAACATCGTATCGGTACACGTATAGCTATACCGATATGCATAACAAATCTTTTAAAAGTTAGTTCCAAGATTTTCTGACAAGGCAACGGTGAAAACATTTAATGAAAATGTTTTAAATTTATTGAATCTCGTACCAGTACGCCATAGGCTGTACTGATACTCGTAAGCCATTAATCATAAGAATGGTTTCCAGTAACAAAAAACTGTACCAGTACGCCATAGGCTATACTGATACTCTATTATCAAATTGGCTAAATTGAGTACCAAAACACTTAGATAGTATTTGGGGATTAAATATTTGACATGGAAAAGTATTTAAGTTCGAATGCCTGTCAATTTAGTGAGTAAATTAAGTACCTTAAAATTTTATTTCTTTTACAATTTAGTCATTATTATATCAAAATCAAATATAGGTTTAACAATCTCCCATTTTTTATATAACAAAACTAAAATAAATTTTTAGTTCTCTTCCTCTTTCTTTATGACTAAAAGGCTATTTGTTTTTGAAAAACCTTTAAAAATTTCATATCCCACTTCTCCCCCTCTTTGTTAAATCAAAATCAATAGGGTAAAATAAAATAAACATAAAGAAATATAATCCAAAATAAACTCCAAAGATAATAAAAACATAATATTATAAACCAAAAGCATAAATATTCAAGACATAAAATATCCAACGAAATAAAAAACATAAACCAAAGCAAATAGTCATAGGAAATATCAAATAAAACAAAGGTGCATAAACTCAAATCCTAATAGATTTGATATGATGATATGAGATAAGGTGCAAAGCCTAAGAATCGTCCTCATCGTCTTCATCCTCGTCTTTGTCATTATTGTCTCCAAGAGCACGTCCACGCCATTCTAGATGAAAGGCGGTAATAGTCAAGTCAATAGAAGCCACACGATGCTCAACGATAGTAAATCTAGCATCCATGAAAGTTAAGTTAGTGTCGATAGTGTCGAACATAGTATCATTGGTGGCAAACTTCCATCAAGGTAGGCCATGAGAGCATCAAGGGAAGGCAGATAAACTGGAGCAACGGGAACATCCACAACCGGTTCCACATCCATAGGGACTTCACCAAGAAGGTTAGCATTGTGAACCCATTCTCCATTGAAAATGGTAAACTTGACTTTCTGGAGAGATCTCGCATCAATAGGCTCGGTAAGGGGAACCCAAGGTCAAGAGAACAATCGATATTGAGCTTGTGGAAGATGAAGCTAAGGATGGTTCCATAGGTGAAAGAGGTCACGATGGTGATGTGATGGTGGTTGACAATGTGAACCATCTCGACAAAGATGATTTGGGCTAGGTTATGGTGTTTTCTCTCACAAAAGCCATCCACCATGCAAATAGTGGACCACTTACCACCAGATGGACGAAACCACCAAGTGATGAGGAGGTGAAGGAAACGCTTATGGGCTTCGAGAATGGTCACTAAGCCACTATAGGTAAGAGCAAAATAGTTTTCATCATCTATACCAACATTTTGCAAACCCAAAAGATCGGCTAGTTTTTGAGAATCAAGAGAAAAAGGTTTTTTCCATAACATAGGACTGAATGGCATTAGTTTCATTTTTCTCTTGGTTTAAAACACACAGGGCATTGAAGTAAAAATACGAACAAGGTTTTTGTAAACAATGCTGGGGATATTTAAAAAAGTCATAAATTTCTATTCCCTCATTAAATCAAGGTATTTAAAACCAAACTCGTTGAAACACATATAAGCAAAAATCAACAACTCGCTTGCGGCGGATTTTGAAAATTTGAAATTGTTTGAAATATTCTATAGCATGAGGGTTTTTCGCTTCCTTTAAATAATAGACAAAAGGTTGGGCAATTTTAGGTTTGATACCATTGTTACCGGGATTGGAAGAACTAGCACTAAGATATTTTCTAGAGCGCTTTCTAGGAGGCATGGTAAAGGGTTTTGATGTTTCCTGCAAAAATTTTCATAAATTCAATCCAATAGTCAAGATAGGATAAAAATCTATAATATGTAGTTTAAAAACATATGCAAGTATAAAGAAAAATTTTCATAAATTTAAAACTTAAAAATTGTAAAATAAAATATACGAGTATAAATATATATTCGAATAAAAAAATTTCAGTTTTGAAAAAGTTTTTGTAAAAACTTTGAAACAATGTATTTATGCATCCTAAATATACAAAATTTAAACCTAAAAACTATACAAGTAAAAAAGAAATTCAAACTAGTATAAAAATAGGATTTTTACCTTGAATGATGGATGAATGGATGAATGAGGAGATGATTTGCACAAAGCTTGATGAGCAAAGCTTGAGTTTGATGTTTAGAGAAAAAGCTCCCAACAGATTTGAAGAGATTTGATGAAAAACCTAGAGATTTAGAGGGTATTTATAGGGTTTTCCGTCTAGGGTTTGTAATAAAAAGTTGGTGTTTGAGTTAAATTAGGAAAACCCCTATTTATGGCTTCAGTGCGCACGCGTACCGGTACCGCTAAAGAACGTATCAAAACAGCGCATACCGGTACAATTTGATACCATACCGATCCTCGACCTGTACCAGTACGAACAAGTTTGTATCGAAATGCTGCCCCTGATAACCCGTATCGGTACAACTACCCCGTACCAATACCCTCTAACCAAAATTAACAATTTTGGCTGCAAAGGACCTAAAAATTTGATTTTACTTGAATCGAAATGCATGATTATGATATGAGAGCAACATGTATGGGAAAAAACAGATACGTACTCCCCCTAACAACATGAATAGATGCATTTAAGGAGAAGATCACACAAGTATGAATTCCATACAAATTCAAGCAATTTTAAGATCAAAACAAAGGCTCTAAGGTTCAAGAAAGGCTAGTAAGCCCTAACTCTCTCCTAAGAGTCCAAAAAACGCTCCTTATCTAAAGGTTTGGTAAAGATATTTGCTAGTTAATGCAAGTTATCTATAGACTCTAGAACTACATCTTGTTTTAAGACATAATCTCTAATGAAATGAGGTCTTATTTATATATGCTTAGTTCTAGAATGTTGTATGTGATTTTTAGTGAGACAAATAGCACTAGTATTGTCACACTTTAAGAGAATGGCACCTAAATCAATTCCATAATCTTGTTGCTTCATCCAAAGGACTTTGAGCTCAACAACTACCGGCCGAAATATATTCTGCCTCGATGGTAGATAGCGCAACGCTATTTTGCTTCTTAGAAAACCATGAGATTAACATGTTACCTAGGAATTGATAAGTACCAAAGGTACTCTTTCTATCTATCTTACAACCTCCATAATCCATATTCGAAAAAGCATGCAAACTAAAGGATGAGTATATAGGATACCAAAGACCTAAACAAGGTGTATCTCTAAGGTATCTAAAGATTCTCTTAACGACTTATAAATGTAATTCTCTAGGACTAGCTTAAAATCTAGCACACAAGCAAACACTAAACATAATATCCGGACTACTTGCGGTAAGATAAAGCAAATATCCTATCATAGATCTATAAAGCTTAAGATTAGCACATTTACATCCTTCATCTTTGTCAAGCTTTGTAGAAGAGCTCATTAGAGTGGCTTGAGGCTTCACATTATCTAAGACAAACTTCTTAAGAATATCTTTGAAGTACTTTACTTGATTGATGAAGATACCATCTTTCCTTTATTTGATTTAGAGTCCCAAAAAGAATGAGAGCCCCCCATTATGCTCATTTCAAATTCACCTTGCATTAACTTGGCAAAAAGATTCATTAGTAGAACAAAAAATAATATCATCAACATAAATTTGAACTACTAAAATATCCTTGCCTTTTTTTTATAAAAAGTGTAGTATCAACCTTCCCTTTGTCAAAACCTTTTTCTATTAGAAAATTTGACAACCTTTCATACCAAGCTCTAGGAGCTTGTTTCAAATCATATAAAGCTTTTGAAAGTTTAAAAACATGGTTTGAATATTTTAGATCTTCAAAACTAGGTGGTTGTTCTACATACACTTCTTCATTTATAAAACTATTTAGAAAAACACTTTTAATATCCATTTGAAAAAAGCTTAAATTCATGATAGCACGCAAATGCAAGCAACATCCTAATAGCTTCCATTCTAGCTAGGGTGCATAGGTTTCATCAAAATCAATTCCTTCTTCTTGAATGTAACATTGATCAACAAGTCTAGCCTTGTTTCTCACTTGTTACCTCTCTCATCTAGTTTGTTTCTAAAAACCCATTTTGTACCTATAGTATATTTATTACTAGGCCTATCAACTAATGTCCAAACTTGACTCATCTCAAATTGATTTAACTCTTCTTGTATAACCAATATCCAATAATTATCATTTAATGCTTCTTTGATATTTTTAGGCTCTATGCATGAGATAAATGCAACATAATTATAAGTATTTCTAAGAGAGGATCTAGTGGTTACCCCTTTGGATGGATCACCCAAAATCTCACCACCTTTGACATAGTTGTACTCCCTTGGGTAGGTGACCTCCCTTTCCTCTAGAGACATGTCCTTCAAGGCTTCTAAAGGTGGATCTTGTGGTTCTTCTTTTAGTGGAACTTCATCTACCATTGATGATTGTTCCCCACCATCATTGTCATCCAAAATTTCTATATCATCATCACAGGAATCCTCATCGGAAGGAGGTTATCATAAAAAATAACATGTATTGACTCTTCAACCACTAAAGTTCTTTTGTTAAATACACGATAGACTTAAGAGTTCAAAGAGGAACCTAGAAAAATAGCTTCACCACTTTTTGCATCAAACTTGCCTAAATTATCTTTTCCATTGTTTAAAACAAAATATTTACTTCCAAAAGGATAAAAATAGCTAATTTTAGGCTTTTATTTTTAAAAGCTCATACGCTATTTTCTTTAAAAGTGACCTATTCATTACTCGGTTGACAATATAACAAGTGATATTTGTGGCTTCTGCCCAAAAATACTTAGGCAAATTATTTTCACAAAGCATGGTTCTAGTCATTTATTCTAAAGTTCTATTTTTCTCTCAACAACCCCATTTTGTTGAGGTATGCGAGGAGTTGAAAAATTATGGCTAATTCCATTTGAGTTACAAAACTCTTAAAAACAAAGATTTTAAAATTCAGTTCCATGGTCACTCCTAACATGAGAAATAGAGTAACCAACATCATTTTTGTTTGCTTTTGAAAATGTGATGAATTTTTCTAAAGCCTAATCTTTAGTACGTAAAAAAAGAGCCTAAGTAAATCTAGAGTAATCATCAACAAGAACAAATGCATATTGTTTTCCACCCAAGCTCATAGTTCTAAGATCTATATGGATCAATTGTAAAGTTCAACTTGTTGATACATCATTAATGGATTTAAAAGAAACTCTTTTATGTTTGCCTTTAGCACATGCATCACAAATTTTATCAAGAGAAAACTTAATTTTAGCCAAACCTCTTACTAGATCATTTTAGATTAATTTTTCCAAAACACTTATGCTTGAATGTCCTAGTTTTCTATGCAAGAATCAAGAATCATTCTCATCTTTTGCAACAAAACATGCATTTGAAATATGAATGTCTTCTAGATGAACCATGTATATATTTTCTATTCTATAACCAATAAGCACAATTTTATTAGATGCAATTTCAATGATTTTGCAACCATTCAAATCAAACATGACATTGAAACCTTTAACACACAACTGGATTATGCTTAAAAGATTATGCTTAAGACCGTTGACATACACAATATTTTCTATAAGTATGGATGAGTGATTACCAATGGAACCAATTCCTTTAATGTGACATTTGGAATTGTCATCGAAAGTCACTACTCCTCCACTCTTTGGTTTTAGCTCCAAGAATTGACTCTTGTCTCTAGTCTTGTGTCTCGAGCATCCACTATCAAGGTACCATGAATTTGCACTTGAAGATTGGGCCTTGTAGCAATGCTCCCCTACAAACATAAAATTAAGTCTAGATTTTTGGTACCCAAATTCTTTTGGGTCCATAAGTATTAGATCCCAAAATTTTGGTTCCCTTGGGAATCCAAGAAGCAATAGCATCAATATTGTTAGAAGTAATAAGTTCCTTAGGAACCCAAACACTCCTAACTTTCTTACCGTTAGAGGGTCTTTGAAAGCCTATATGTTTGTACCCATTAAAGTTTCTTCTCACATAGTTGGGTTTTGAATTACTTTCTTTTTCAAAACGAGGTCCCCCAACTTTGCTTAAAGAAGCTTTAAGATCACCCACTTCCTTTTGGTGATCATCAAGGACTTTTGAAAGTAAGTTATGCAAGTTTTGATTTTTCTTTTCAAAATTCTTTTATTTTACTTGTATATCCTCAATTTTTCTTTCAATTTCTACATTAGTTTTGGATAAAGAATCATTTTGGTTTTTCAAATCCAAAATGGTTTTCTTGTTTTTCAAAATTGATTCTTTATACTTCAAAATCAACTCATCATAAACCTCTTGTAATTCATCATAAGCTTCTTGAAGCTCATCAATAGTAAAATCAAAAGTAGATGAATTTAAGGTTACCTTAGGATCCTTATCTATTATCATGAGACATAGGTTAGCTACCTCTTGCTCATTCTCATCGGATAAGTCTTTGTCGCTCCAAGTAGCTACATGTGCCTTGAGTTGCTTCTTCTTCTTCTGGAGCTCCTTTTTTAGTTAAGGATAATCGAACTTGATGTGTCCCAGCTTTTTGCACTCATAGAAAATGATTTGGTCTTCTTCTTTTGGCTTATTTTTAAACCCTCTCTCCGTTGGAACTTCCTTCTACGGTTGGATTTCATGAACCTTGTGAATCTCTTGGCTAGCATAGCCATTGCTTCATCTCCTTTCTCACTAGAATCACTCTTTTCTTGTGAAGCTTTGAGATAAATTCTAATCTTCTTCTTCTCTACTTCCTTCTTCATTTCTTCATAAGCTCATGAGTGAGAAGTGATCCCATGAGAGCATCAAGCTTCAAGATCTTGAGATCATTGGCTTCGATGATGGCGATCTTCTTTGAATCCTATGATTCTCGAAGAGAATAGATAAGTTTTCGAGCAACCTTGTCTTCTAAAATGACTTATCTATAGTGTAACGCCTTGATTTTGGGCCTAAGAGTTTTTTTAGGTTGATTAGACGGTTTGGTGGACCGGATTAGATGATTCAAGTCAGTTTCGGGATTAATTTAAAATAAATATTTTTAAGTGAGAAAAAAATATGGAAAAATATTCTAAAATCATTATTTAATATGTATATAATTTTGTTAAAATCAATTTTGGAAAATGCAATTTCAAAATTTGACATTTTGGCTAGTGACCAAAATGTAAAGGATGAAAAACTGTTTTAGTGACTATTTTGTAAAAGGGTCAAAACTTAGAATCTTTAAGGAGCTATTTGTCCAAAGTCTAATATTAGACTTTTCTCCTTAATTGGCTATTTTAAAAAGGGTTTTAAAGATGTATAAATGGGCTTGGAGAATTGATTTTATAATTAATTTCTAAAACAACTTTATGTAACTAACTTTTCTCTAAAAGATTTTCTCTCAAATTCTCTCCAGCCAAACACTATTTTCTTCTTCAAAATCCTCAGGTAACCTCTTGATTTCTTCAATCTTTTGATTTCAAATGAGTTTCCTATGATTTCTTATCAAAACCTTATTGTTTTAATCTTGTTTTCTCATGTAAATCCATCCATTTAAGGGGGAAAGTCAGCATTAGAGGTGAGCTTCGTTCTTCTCCTCTAATGAATGGTTCTTTACTGAAATTCCCAAGTTATTGATCCTTTGTAAATGTTTTCTAATGAGTTTTAATGATTTAATTATGGAAAATTGGTTAAATCAAGGTTTAATTGATGAGATTGATTGATTTGCGTATTGGATCTGTTTTGCTATGTTCTTGATTAGATAAGAACATGATTTTGATGTTTTATAATGTTAATAAGTTTATTTTAACTTTGGAATCTCAAAACTAGGTAATTTTATAATTAATTTCTCCCTCGACCTCGGTTTGGCAATTGGTTTTGATGCACTTATTTTGATGATTTGATTTCTCATTGTTATATGCATGATTTGAGCATGGTTTAATGTTGGAAATGGTTATATAATGATGATGATGCTTTTGGAAGTGTTGCATGTTTTGATATTGTTTTTGAACATTGGTTAATGCATGGTTGAATGCATTGGATAAATGGTTTTGATTGATGCATATGAAAATAGTGAGTTAATGTTAATCAAATGAATTATATTGGCAAGTGATGTGGTTTAAAATGTTATCGGATATAGTTGGCCGGCCATAGGATTGATAGTGCACTATAAAAAGTCACCTTGGATGTTGAAGGGTTTAAGCATACCAAAAACTCCATCCAAGTACCCTAACGGTTGAGGGGTTATATTGTACTGAAAAATCCCGTTAGTGGACTATACATCTAGCCGATGAGTGGTGTTGAGGGGTTTATTTGTACCGAAAACTCTACCACAAGTACCAAAATGGTGGAGGGTTTATGTGTACCGAAAACTCCCGTTGATGGACTTTGGATGATTTTGGTTGTGTAACGCCCCGATTTTGGGCCTAGCGGTTTTAAGACTAGTTAGGCAGTTCGGTGGACAGCGTTAGGGATTTAAGTCGGATTCGGGAGCAAATATTTTTGAGTAAGATAAAAATATGGAAAATGGTTAAAAATCATATTTTAATATATTATTAATATTGGTGAAATCAATTTTGGAAAATTGGATTTAGAAGGGTGACATTTTGGTTGGTGACCAAATCTAATTTTTGAAAACTATTTTTAAATGGTGGCTAAATTGTAAAGGATCAAATTCTTAGAATCCTTAAGGAGCTATATTACCAAGTTTTGGCTAGTGGTTTCTCTCCTCAATTAAGACTTTTTAACATATGGTTTATAAAGTAATTAAAAGGGATTTTATAACAAAAAGGTAGTTATTGATTTTAAAGAAATTTGACGTAAACCTTTCTCTCCAATTCTTTTATGCCAAACACTCTTGTTTTCATCAAATCTCAGAGGTGAGAGATCTATTTTCTTAAATTCTTGATTTATAATTGACTCTTTATATTTGATTTACAAAACCTCAGGGAAATCTTGTATTTTCAAGCTTTAATCAACCAATTGAGGGAGAAATCACACAATAGAGGTAAGGTTCATTTTCTCCTCTATTGAATGGTTCTTTATTGATATTCCCAAGTATTTGATCCTTGATTTAAGATTTATAATCTGATTTTATGATTTTGTAATGATTAATTGAGTTTAATTGATGAAAATGAGGAAGATCCGTATTGGATCTGTTTTCCAGTGTTGAGGATTGATTTTAATCACATATTGGATGTTTTATAATGTTGATAAGTTGTTTTTAACATTGGAATCCCGAAACTCTTTGAATGGTTTAGGTTGTTAGATATGAGTTTATGGGGTGTTGTGGTGGTTATTTGATTGCTGTAGATAAAAGGATGTTATAATTCTGTTTTTAAATGTTGATTATTGATAATGGAAGTGTCAGATTGTTAGATTCTGGTTGGGTTGTGTTTGGAAAGAGTTAGATGATGATTTTGGTTCTTTTGGTTGGATAATTATGAAAGAATTATTGAGGAATGTTGTTGCAGTGTTTTGAATGCACTGAGATGCATTAATCCTCTGTTGTTATGTGGTTAAAATAGGGGAGGTTGATCCAGAAGTGATTGGTGAAGCTTTGGAGGCTTCAGACGTTTGAATTCGCGTTGACGAATTGAGGTTTTGCGTATCGGTGAGTGAAAACGTGGTTTAAAGCGTTTTGAAGGTTTGAATCAATGTTTTGGGGGTTTAGGTAGAGCTTGAAATGCTTACCTAAGCTCAAAAGTAAGTATCAAAAAATATTTCTCTCTCGGTCGTGCTTTTATGAAATGGTTTTATTGTAATATCCCAAATTTTGGCTAGTGACTAAATTTTAAATTTTGAAAGTTTAGGGGGTAAACTATAAACTTTGAAGAAGTTTGGGGACTAAAGTGTAAATTTCCCCAACAAGTAATTTTATTCAGTATAAGAGTGAATTGGATCGAAATAGGTACCTTGATATCGATTTTAAGAATTAAGATGCAGAAAAAGGTACCAAATTTGGATCGAATGAAATTGTTAAGCGTACTCAGGCCAGAGAAATACAAGGATGGGTGACCTTCGGGAAGGTCCCATAAAAGTTTTTCTGGTCAACATTTTGGACTCAGCAAGAGTAAAGAATATTCGAATGAATTATCGATAAAGGATTTCTAAGATAAATTTTATTCTATGAAGATTTTCGATAATTATCGGGATAATAGATTGAGTTAAGAAATTTTAGTCTAAGTCCTTATGAAATGATATTTTTATGAGATGATAATGTTTATTTCCCAAATATGGAAAATGTAGAATTTTTGGAATAAATCTGATAGTTAGGAAAATGTAAAATCATAGTAGAAGTATTTTTAGAATATCAAGAAATCGAATCGAACTAAAATTTCAGAGACTGATCCAAAAGCCATGGGAAAGTCATAAAATACTATTTTATAAATTTTTATTATAGTTGGTTGGATTCCAACTAGACTTAGTTGAATTTTTACAAGAATAGCAAACTAGTAAATAAAAACTAGTTGGAGGGCAAATTGGTCATTTTCCCCATGGCATTTTTGAAATGTTTAAAAAGTTACAAGTATAATTTTGGAATAAGGAAATGGAAGAGTAAATCTTGGCCCTTGATTAATGATAAGATCAATCTCAACCGTTGGATTAAAAGGGTATTTTAGTAATTTCACTATCTAAATGAATTTAAAATTCATTTATATTTACAAGTGTCATAATTGTATGGAATGGAAAATAAAGGAGCCAAAAGATGAAGTCTCCTTCATCTTCATATTTTCGAAAATGAGGTGGAAGAAATGAGAAAATTTCTAAGTTCGATTCAAGCCCCAAAACTCAATTTTCAGGTAATCTTTCGAACTACAAAGTTGTTCTACTCATCAAGCTCTATCTTTTGGTGTAAATAATTTGTGGAAAACATGCTTGATTGATGAGAATTTTGTATGAGAATAAAATTAGGGTTTATGGACTCAGTTGGGGGTTTTGAGATTTTATGATTCCATATTGAAATTAAAGTTGAAATCAAGCTTT
This sequence comes from Hibiscus mutabilis, assembly GCA_019671005.1. Classification (NCBI taxonomy): domain Eukaryota; kingdom Viridiplantae; phylum Streptophyta; class Magnoliopsida; order Malvales; family Malvaceae; genus Hibiscus; species Hibiscus mutabilis. The sequence continues at coordinate 44,185,865 of CM033720.1, read as the reverse complement.
TGTGATGTTAAAATCATGTTATTGAGTTGGGATTTAAAATCTACATGTTTTGATTATTATGAAGAAAATTAGGGTTTATGGATTCAAATTTAATTTGGGGTTTGTGATGTTAGATTAATGATTTAGTACGCTTGAATTGTTATTTGGAAGCAAAACCCTAAATTTATTAGATAGGGATCATTTCAGAAATCTTAAAATTTAGAGTACTGAATCTGATTTTTTTATGATTTTAAAGTGCATTTATGTTATTATTGATGTTGGAGATGTGAAATTGAAGTTAGAATGCAAAACCGATGTTAAATAGAGTTAGTGACCATTTTGACAAATTGTCAAAGTTAAGTGACTAATTCGGAAATGAGGTTTTAGAGAAGGACTAAATCTGATTTTAGTTGAAATAATAGAATTCAAGTAGTAATGTTGATTTGAGGACTAATTTGCAAAGTTAAGAAGCTTGAATCCTTACCTTTGCATTTTTAGTGACTATTTCGGAAAGAACGAAAAATTAGAGGGAATTATTTTTGAATAATTATTTGAAGAAGAAAGTGATAAATTAGTGGTTTGAATCAAGTAAGGGGACCAAATTGACAAATAGAAAAGTAAGGAGAAATTAGTATAAAGTTTGAAGTTATTTATGGAAGTTGTGTAGGAAAATTGGATTTGGCATTAAGTTTGAAAATTCACCATAAATTCTAAAAAAATGGTTAGATGGTGAATTTTATATCGATGCAAATATTTATTCGTCTAGTTTCGTTTAAAACAAACGGTGATTGATTTCGATCCATATATCAAAAGATATGAATTTTTAAGTAATGAAAGGCCAGAAAACATAATAACAGTCTGTTCTGAAATTCAATACTGGAATTCGACTTTGAAAATTTGCCATAAATCGTACAAATTGATTCTGGGTCATTAGTTTATATGGTTGAAAATCTTATCGAATCTAGTTTCGTTTCCAACAAACAGAAACTGATTTTGAGTTTCGAGTTAAAAGATATTAATTTTTAATCGAATGAAGGTTAGAAAAATTATAGAACAGTTTCTGTCAGGACGACCTTGTAAACGGGAGTTTGATGAATTTTCATAATTTTGTAGATTTTATTAAATTATTTGGCTTATACCGTTAGAACCACTATCGAATCTAGTTTCTACGGTATAAAGGAGATTAAGATTCAGTATGTATTCTGCCCTGTAGAAGTAAATCTTTGATGGTAGTGCAAGTTGACAGAAAATGAAAATTGAGACAATTTGTGTCTAATGTTGGTTAGCAAGCTTGGAGGAATTATTTGAAGATCAAAATGGTCATTAGGGACCAAAAATGAGTTTGTGAATAGTATAAGAAAGGAAAGAAATTTATGGAAAACTTTTATGTTGAATGATTAAATAGCTTAATTAAAATATTGTTAGAAGTGAATCTAACAAATGTTTATTTATATTCATGTGATAAATGAAGCTAAATCAGAATAAAAAGGAGGTTTGAGGTATTGTGAAGGAAAGGATCGAGTAGAATTTAGTAAGACATGTTAATTAAATGGTCCAGGTGAGTGCATTTCTATATGTATGCTATCTATAAAAAAGGGGAGACTTGTGATAAGTTAACCCAAAATTTATAAATGTTACTGCATACTAAATTGATCTGATGCATGATTCAATAATGGCAAGCTTCGATATAATATGAGGTATGATTTGCTATTCTGCATAATGATGATTTATGATTACCATGAACAATTACGATGAAATATGAAATATGAATTTCCTATCTATATGATTGATGATAATTGATTGGTAATGAAAGAAATTCCCAAGTATTTTGTATGAGAGTCCATGGTATAGTTGGCATGCCATAGAGTCTTTAGCAGCTGCACCCTCATGTTCATGTTATCAAACAGATATTGTGACAAAATGATTGTGTCACATGCACCCTGGGGATCCACGTCCACTGTGCCCGAGTGCACTGTCGAGGTGCTTCATGTTTATGGGGAGCAAAGAGCGTCCCCAAGTACGTACTCATCTTCACGTTCACGTTAGACACTACGATGTCATTTCAAGATGACCCGCGTACCTCGATCTCATATAATATACTTTGGGCTATGTTCAAGAATATGATATGCAAATGATGGCATAATGAAAGTATGACTATGTTAAGGTATATGATATGCAAATGATTGCATGATGAGAACATGACCATGATAAAGTATATGTTATGCAAATGATTGCATGATGAAAGCATGACTATGTCAAGGTATATGTTATGTAAACGATTACATGATGAAAGCAAGAATATGTTAAAAGACATGTTATGCAAATGCTTACATGATAATAATAGAATGTTGAAAGCATGGCTATGATAAAGATTACATTATGTAAATGACTAATTGATGATCATGAAATATTGATTGCATGTTTCTATGACAAAACTGATAGATGACATGAATTCTGATTGAAAACACATCTATGTTAAAGAATATGTTGTGCATATGATTACTTGATGAATATAGAATGTTGAAAATATGACAATGTTAAAGAATATGGCATGCACATGAATACTTGATGATTATGGAATAATGATAGTATGATTCTATGTTAGGTAGATTAATGATATAAATCATATTTGGACATGCTTGCCATTTTACAAAACATGTACTGCACTTTTCATATGATATACTGTAATGCATTATTTCATGTTTAGATAAATAAGATTAATTGCCTCACTAAGTTTGTATTTAGCGTGTGTTTTATTTCGCACGTAGGTTCTCCGAAAATAGACTAGCAAGGAGGAGCTGTTAATTGGGAAGATCAAGTTACTATATGTAAGTACAGTACGTACATCTTTAACGTAATTTGATAGACTAGTGGGCGTGTAATATTTTAAGTGGGTAAACTATTTTGTAAGTCTAAGTATATAACGTATTTATACATTGTCATGGAAGTATGAACTTAGAGAAATGGTTTGCTATTAATAACTATGAATTTTGACGTAGTTAAATGTTGTTTAACCCTGATCGCGTAAAAATTTAAAAATCAAGAAATGGTCTAGGCAGTGTACATAGTTTTCACCCTAAATTATATTTTTATTTCAACAATTCAATTATGAATTTTATAAATCAATTCAGGGTCAAAACTAGCTGTAATAGACTGACATAGTTTTTAACTTAAAACCGAGAAAGGGTTAAACTGCAAGATGAATTTTGGTATAAAAAAGAAAAAAAACTTACAAGTCAAGATTTCTTTCAATGAATTCATAACATCTTTAATGTATATTCGGCTTACAAGTATACGTTAAGGGTGTTACATTTATGCACTTGTTTTGAATTACATGAAACCTATTGTTTAAGCATGTTTTAAGGTATGTGTAATATTGTTTTTAATCATAAGATGATGAAGGATGCACACGGTAAGTGATCCTTGTAAGTATGTGAAATACTTGTTTAAAGCATGGTTTGTTGCTTTGATAATGATTTGGGTTAATGCTTATAAAAACAGTGAGGTATGTGGTAATTGTGAATTATATTGGTAAGTGATATGGTTTAAAAATGTTATCGAATATAGTTGGCCAGCCATAGGATTGATAGTGCACTATAGTAAGTCGCTTTGGATGTCGAGGGGTTTTATACGATGTACAGAATACTCCATCCAAGTACCCTAACAGTCGAGGGGTTATATGGTACCGTAAACTCTCGTTAGTGGGTTAAGCATCTAACTGAGGGTTGGGGTTGGAATCCCCATGTGTTGTAAGTGTACCTGATTGTAATGTACTGCGATTGTGATTGTATCGCTATTTCAATTGAGATGGCTTAAAGTGTTAAGAGGACACTTGTTAAATCCGTGTATCTGATGAACTATTTTGGTAAAAGAACTTGGCTATGATCACTTGTAAGCCAATATAATTGTTGATGTGTCATGTAATGGTTTATGTTGTATAATGTGATTTATACATGTCTACTCTTTAAGCTTTGCATATGGTTCGTTATGCTTGGAAAGGCTTAAATTGAGGTTTAGCAATGGGATTTACTGATGGTTAATGACACATGTTGCATATGGTTTAATATGCTGGTTTTAAAAGTGTTAAGTGCATGGTTTTCAAGGTATGATAGTTTAAATGTTGTTTAAACATGGATTGTAATGAGATTTCAATGTGTTGTTGAGAAATGGTTTTAAATGTATTGATGGTGTCTTGTTTTTTAGCATCCCTCACTAAGCCTAGTGTGCTTACGCTCTCTTTGTTTATCAATGCAGAGAATGAATGTTTTGGAAGGCAACGGGAAGCAAGGGATCACCAAAGACTTGATACTAAGAGTATGTTTTTAAATTATACTATAAGTAATAAGGGCAATGGGGTTTTATTAATTTTTTGGGAGATGTTTTGTTAAACTCTTTAGTTGAGCAATGTTGTTTTGCTGCTCATGGTTTGTAAATGTCCATTTTGGATTGTTTGAGATTTCATGCTTTGCTTGTTTAGATTTCTAGGAAGCAAGCCTTTATATTTAGTTTTGAAGCATGATTCCATGATTAGATGTTGAAACTGAGATGTTTTGTTGTGGAATGACCTTTGAATGTGCTGGAATTATGTTAGAAGCATGCTAGGGTGTTTTGGTGTGTTCGAAAGCATGTTAAACCAACAAAAAAAGGACTTTCAGGTCCAAACGTACAGGTACGGGTGTCCCTATTTCGGTACGAATAAGCCATTTCAGGCTTAGCGTATCGGTACACAGGCAGGCATTTCGGTACGGGTCTAGGTAAAATGAGACTTGTGTTTCAGTACACATTGATCTGTTTTGGTACGGTGTAAGCGTATTTGGTAAGGCGTATCGGTATGAGGGGGCGTATCGATACGAGTTTGGGTACTAGAAATTGGTAATTTTAAAATAACAAAATCGTACCGATATACGTGTACGTGTACCGATACAGATAGTCGTTAAATTAGTTATTTGAATTTTTTTAAAGTTCTATTTTCATGCATTTTAGTCCTGAATGTTGTAGATAAAATTGAATGGGTATGGATCATCACTTTGAGATAATTTTCGACTTGTGTGTATGGAACCTAATTAATTAAAAGGTTGGTAGCATAAAAATGGGTTAAGACTTTGTATTTACCTAGAATTACAGTTTGGTCACTAAAGCCCAATTGTGTTCAATTGGATGTCAATTCAATACCCGATTGAGTTGAGTTTTCACCCGTTGCGAGTGTGAACACGTAGGATCTTAATTTGCATCTAGATAAGATAAAAGAAAAAATGGACGCTTTTCGAGTTTCTTCATCACAGTTTATTTCGGTAAACCTAATGTGGCTCGCTGAGTTTAGACTTACGACTAGGTCGGGTCAAGGGGTTACATTTAGTGGTATCAGAGCTAGGTTTGTGATACTTGGGAGTTGGTATGGTTGTTGTAATGCTGTTGTGGGTTGTATTCTGATGTTTGTTATACACGATGATTGAAATATGCACGTTGATTGCTTTATGCCATGTTGGGGGAAAATACGGGAAACTATTACCTTATTATTATAGTCTGAAATATTTTGAATTGAGATGGAAGTCTTAGATCCTTGCTTGAAGCTGGCCTAACTATGTTGTTTTGAAATGAATATCATGCTTTAGATATATTTTTAGCACGATAGGACCGAGGAGAGAGTTGCGATTTGGTACGATTGTTGCTGCCGTTGGGCAAGAAAATGAGGAGGATGTTGTACATTTTAGAGGCTTGCCGCTGTCCCCTTCTGAACCACCTACAAGAGTAGAGCAAGTATCACCTGTGCCAGATAGGCCAGGGATGGGTGACACGATACCATTGATTCAGGCCATGACCGATGCTTTCCAGGCAGCAGTTGCGGGTGTTCATGTACCGGAACCAGTGGTTGGGCAGACAGGTTTACCGTTAGAGCGTCTTCGTAGTCTGGGCGGAGTTGAGTTCCATGGTCTAGCATCAGAGGCTTTTGAGGATTGGTTGGCTAGTACAAAGAGGATTCTGGATCATATGGGTTGTGTAGATGCCCATAAGTTGGGTTGCGATGTATCCCTATTGTAGGGAGATACTTATAGCTGGTGGAATACCTTGACAAATAGGATGGCACCCGATGATATAACTTGGGAGTTCTTTTGTGGTACTTTTCGGAAGAAGTACCTAGGGGTCCGGTACCAGGACGAGAAAAAGAGAAAGTTTATGGCTCTAGTGCAGGGCAGTATGTTTGTCTCTAAGTACGAGGTACAATTTGTGAGGTTGAGCTGGTATGCTCTCAAGTTAGTTCTTGATGAGCGACAACACTGTGATCGTTTCTGCTATGGGCTGGTTCAAGAGGTTAAGACATACATGCTTACTACTGATTATATAGATTTTGACATTTTGGTTACACGAGCCAAAGATGTTGAGCAGAATCTTGGTTTAGCTTCTGGGTCTTGAAGCTTTAGCTCTAGTAAGAGAGTGGCAGATTCTAGTTTTGGCAGTGGTCAGGCCGAAAGACATCATGATAGGAGGTGTCGCCCGGACCATAGGCGTGGTGGTTGTGGTGTTGGGCGTAAAGTGCAGGGGCAGGGTGCCTAGGTTCGAGCTCCGCACAATACCTGTTGGGCTTGTGGATCACGTGATCATGCACAGTTGCTTGATTTTACTTCTACTCATTCATATATCTTGAGTGAGCATGCACAGTTGCTTGATATACTTGTTGAAATTCTTAATGTGAGTGTTAGAGTGACTAGTTCTCTTGGAGAGACAATCATGGTTAGGAAGTTGTATCATGGTGTCCCCTAATGGTTCAGAAACACGTTTTTGTTGTGGATTTGACAGAGTTGCCATTCCATAGTTTTAAAGTTATTTTGGGAATGGATTGGTTGACTGAGCATACAGTTGTGGTAGATTTTGAGACCAAATGAATATCCCTGAAGTTGTCTGATAATTTTGAGGTGGTGGTTGTGGGTGAGAACGCTAAGTTCCTGTCTAATGTTGTTTCGGCTTTAGAAGCGAGACGAATGATAGATTCAGGATGTCAGGCTTTCTAGGCCTATATTATGAATCCTGGTTCAAAAAAGTTGAGAGTGCAGCATATCCGTACGGTATGTGAGTTTTTGGGTGTTTTCTGGAAGAGTTGTCGGGGTTGCCACTAGATCGAGAGGTGGTGTTTGGCATTGAGATCTTTGCTGATGCGGCATCAGTGTCAATTGCACTTGTTTTGAATTACATGGAACCTACTAATTAAGCATGTTTTAAAGTATGTGTGATACTGTTTTTAATCATGAGATGATGAAAGATGCACACGGTAAGTGATCCTTGTATGTATGTGAAATACTTGTTTAAAACATGGTTTGTTGCTTTGATAATGATTTGGGTTAATGCTTATAAAAACAGTGAGGTATGTGGTAATTGTGAATTATATTGGCAAGTGATGTGGTTTAAAATGCTATCGAATATAGTTGGTCGGCCATGGGATTGATAGTGCACTATAATAAGTCGCCTTGGATGTCGAGGGGTTTTATACGGTGTACCGAATACTCCATCCAAGTACCCTAACGCTTGAGGGGCTATATGGTACTGTAAACTCCCGTTAGTGGGTTAAGCATCTAACTGAGGGTTGGGGTTGGTGTCCCCATGGGTTGTAAGTGTACCCAGTTGTAATGTACCGCGATTGTGATTGTATCGGTATTTCGGTTGAGATGGCTTGAAGTGTTGAGAGGACACTTGTTGAATCCGTGTATCCGATGAACTATTTTGGTAAAGGAACTTGGCTATGATCATTTATAAGCCAATATAATTGTTGATGTGTCATGTAATGGTTTATGTTGTATAATGTGATTTATACATGTCTACTCTTTAAGCTTTGCATATGGTTCGTTATGCATGGGAAGGCTTTAATTGAGGTTTAGCAATGGGATTTGCTGATGGTTGATGACACATGTTGCATATAGTTTAATATGTTGGTTTTGAAAGTGTTAAGTGCATGGTTTTCAAGGCATGATAGTTTAAATGTTGTTTAAACATGGATTGTAATAAGATTTCAATGTGTTGTTGAGAAATGGTTTTAAATGCATTGATGGTGTCATGTTTTTGAGCACTTCTCACTAAGTCTAGTGTGCTTACGCTCTCTTTGTCCATCACTGCAGAGAATTAATGTTTTGGAAAACAGCGGGAAGCAAGGGATCACCAAAGACCTAATACTAAAAGTATGTTTTGAATTAGATTATAAGTAATAAGGGCAATGGGGTTCCGTTGTTGTTTTGGGAGATGTTTTGTTAAACTCCCTGGTTGAGCAATGTTATTTTGCTGCTCATGGTTTGTAAATGACCATTTTGGATTGTTTGTGGTGATGGTTTGAGATTTCATGCTTTGCTTGTTTTGATTTCTAGGAAGCATGCCTCTATATTTGCTTTTGAAGCATGATGCCATGATTAGATGTTGAAACTGAGATGTTTTGTTGTGGAATAACCCTTTAATGTGTTGGAATTATGTTAGAAGCATGCTAGGGTGTGTTCGAAAGCATGTTAAACCAACAAAGAAGGACTTTTCAGGTCCAGGCGTACCGGTACGGGTGTCCCTATTTCGGTACGAATAAGCCATTCCAGGCTTAGCGTATCGGTACGCTGACAAGCGTTTCAGTACGGGCCTAGGCAAAATGAGACATGCATTTCGGTGCACGTGGATCTATTATGGTATGGTGTAAGTGTATTTGGAAAGATGTATCGGTACGCGGGGGCATATCGATACGAGTTTTGGCTACTAGAAATCGGGCATTTTGAAATAACAGAACCGTACCGATACGCGTGTACATGTACCGATACGGATAGTCGTTAAATCAGTTATTTGAGTTTTTTGAAGTTCTGTTTTCTTGCATTTTAGTCCTGAATGTTATGGATTAAATTGAATGGGTATGGATGATCGTTTTGAGCTAATTTTTTATTTATGCGCATGGAACCTGATTAATTAAAGGTTGATAACATAAAAATGGGTTAACACCTTGAATTTACCTAGAATTACAGTTTGGTCCTTAAAGCATAATTGTGTTCAATTGGATGTCAATTCGATGCTCGATTGAGTTGAGTTTTCACCCGCTGCCAGTGTGAACATGGAGGATCTTAATTTGCCTCTAGATAAGATAAAAAATGGAAATTTTTTGAGTCTCTTCATCACGATTTACTTTGGAAAACCTAATATGGCTCACTCGATTTGGACTTGTGACTAGGCCGGGTCGAGGGTGTTACAGGTTGAGATTGTATGAAGTGGTGAGAGGACACTTGTTGAATCCGTGTATCTGATGTAATATTTTGTAAAGTGGAACTTTGTTGATAATCACTTGTAAGACAATATAATTGATGATGTATCATGTTAATGGATGGTGTTGTATAACATTGGTTTATACATGTTTTACTCTTTAAGCCTTGCATTTGGTAGTCATGCATGGGAAAGCTTAAATTGAGTGTTGCAAATGGGATTTTGCTATTAATCCATGATACATGTTGTGTATGGTTTAATATACATGTTTCGGAGATGTTAACTGCATGGTTTTTACAAGGCATGATGAAGTTGATGATGTTTTAAAAGTGGTTTTCAAAGTGGATCGTTAAATGGTTTTAAATGCATTGATAATGGTTTGTTTTAGAGCACACCTTACTAAGCCTAGTGTGCTTACATTCTCTTTTTCCATCAATGTATAGAATTAAAGGGTTGGAGGCAGCGAGAGTAACCCCCTTGTCCCGGCCTAGATTCAAGATCGAACCGAGCGAGCTACATTGGGTTTGCCAAGACAAACCTAAAAGAATTACTTAGAAAATGGTCTATTTTTTCATTTTATCTTATCTAAATGCATAATTAAATCCTAAGGTGATCATGCTGGCAGTGGTAAAATTTACAACTCAATCGGGCGTCAAATTGACATCCAATTGATTAAGAACGTACCTTAGGGACCAGGTTGCAATTTTTGAAAATTATAAGGACTTTTTAAATCCAAAATTACCAACTCTCAATTATTCATGTTTCATGCATTCAGGTTAAATTTCAACTTAAAATAATAATTCAAACTCATTTAATTGTATATATAACATTCGGGGACTAGATTGCATATTTCCAAACTTCAACAGGCAAAAACACTAAGAAATCAACAATGTGTACCGATACAGGCTTGTTCGTATCGATACAGCTCAATGGACTTAATTGCGATGCGTACCGATATACTAGACACCGTATCGGTATAGTGCATAAAGCAATTCGTACCGATACAACATAGTTCTCGTACCGTTCCCCTATTATTTCCTTCAGAACCTCAATTTCTAGTAACCACAATGTGTACCGATACGGTACCCCACGTAACGGTATGATGCTATAAAAATAAAAAGGTCGTACCGGTACTCAAACTCATGTATCAATTCTTATGTGTAAACTCCAAGGGGTATACCGATACTCGGCTAACCTTACCGGTACCCCTATGCATTTAACCCTCAAAACATGTATAAATCACATTATACAACAAAATCCATCACATGATACAACATCAATTATATTGGCTTACAAGTGATCATCAACCAAGTTCCACTTTACAAAATATTATATCGGATACACGGATTTAACAAGTGTTCTCTCAACACTTCCCACATCTCAACTAGAATCCATCAAAACGCCAACGAGAGTTTTTGGTACAGATAAACCCCTCCACCGTTGTGGTACCCGTGGTGAAGTCTTTGATACCCATAAACCCCTCAACATCATTCATCGGTTAAATGTACTATCCACTAGCGGGAGTCTTTGGTACCATATAACCCCTCAATCGTTAGGGTACTTGGATAGAGTATTCGGTACACATAAACCCCTCAACATCCAAGGTGACTTTTTATAGTTCACTATCAAATCCTATGGCTGGCCAACTATATCTGATAACATTTCCATAACCTTTTCATACCATCACTTGTCAATATAATTCGTTTCTTTATCACTAACTCACTGTTTTCATATGCATCAATCAAAACCATTTATCCATTGCATTCAACGATGCATTCCAATGTTCAAAAACATTATCAAAACATGCATTACTTCTCAATGCATCATCATCATTTTATAAACATTTTCCGGCATTAAACCATGCTCAAGTCATGATATAATAGTGAGAAATCAATCATCAAAACAAGTGCATCAAAACCAATTTGCCAAACCGAAAACGAGAGAAAAAAATCATCATTTACTTAATTCCAAGCTTAGACTAGCATTTCAAGCTTGATCTAAACTCTCAAACACAACTTTTAAACCTTTGAAAAGCTGTAAATCACGTTCTCACTCACCGACAATGCAAAGCTCCAAGCCTCCGAGGCTTTCGAAACCATACCTCAAGCTTAAGAATCAACTTCCCATGTTTTAACCACAACATAACAGAGGATCCAATTCATCAAAATGCATTCAACAGCCTAGCAACATCAATTCACACAAATCCTCATCAAATTCTACCCAATTTCACTCCACAACAACCAAAAACAACATCAAACACCTTCCAAACTTAATCCAGCCAAAACCTAACATTTTAATCCATCAATTAACATCCAAAAATACATTAACATCATCCTTATACCTCTAGCATTCATTAAACATCCACAACTCCTCAAAAACTCATAACTAACAACCTAGAAAATTAGAGATTCACTTAGTTTCGGGATTCCAATGTTAAAATCAACTTATTAACATTATAAAACATCAAAATCTTGTTTAAATCAAATCAAGAACCCAGCAAAACTGATCCAAACGAGGATCAATCAAATACATCAATTAAATATTGATTTAACCATTTTTCTATAATTAAATCATTAAAACCCATTAGAAACCATCTGTAAAGGATCAATAACTTGAGAATTTCAGTAAAGAACCTTATATTAAAGGAGAAGAACGAATCTCACCTCCAACCTTGGCTTTCCCCTTAATTGAATGAGTTTTCTTGAGAAAACAAGATCAAATCAAATAGGTTTTGTTAGGAAATCATTAAAGATTCATTTGGAAATAAAAGAATGTTGAAATCAAGTGATTACCTAAGAAAATTGAAGTAGAAAAGAGTGTTTGTCTAGAGAGAATTTAAGAGAAAATATTTTAGAGAAAAGTTAGTTTCGTCAAGTTTTCTTTTGGAATATTAATTATAAAATAAATTCTCCAAGCCTAATTATAATATTTTAAAACCTTCTAAAATATTTTTGACCATTTTACAAAATATTCACTAAAAATAGTTTTAAAACTTTACATTTTGGTCATTGACCCAAAATGTCACTTCGAAAAACTTCTTTTTGTAAAATTGATTTTACCAAAATCATCTACATATTAAATAATGATTTTAGGATACTTTTCCATATTTTTTCTCATTTTTAAATATTAATTTCAAATTAATTCTTGAAACTGACTCGAATCCTCTAATCATGTCCACCTGACCGTCTAATCAACCTAGAAAACTCCTAGGCCCAAAAATAGGGCGTTACAACTCTCCGCCTCTTAAGAAATTTCGTCCTCGAAATTTACCTGATGGAAACAGATGCGAAAACTGCTCTTTCATGTCTGACTTACTCTCCCACGTGGCCTCCTCAACACCGCGATGTTACCACAACACCTTAACAAGCTCAATCGTCTTGCCACAAATTTACTATAGGAGTCAAGAATCTCCACTGGTTCCTCATCATAAGACAAATTCGGTTGCAACTCAACATCCTCCACTCGCATCACATGCGACGGATCCAAACGATACCTCCGCAACATAGATACATGAAACACATCATGAATCGTCTCCAACTCCGCAGGTAACCTCAACCTATAAGCAACTGGACCAACACACTCCAACACCTCATAAGGCCCAATAAACCTCGAACTCAACTTTCCTTTACGCCCAAAGCGCAACACCTTCTTCCAAGGTGAGACTTTTAAGAATACCTTTTCACCAACCGCATACTCAACTTCTCTACTCTTCAGATCTGCGTAGGATTTTGCCTATTTGAGGCTATTTTCAAACGAACACAAATAAGCTTCACCTTTTCATCTGTGTCTTTCAACATATCCGGTATGGAAACATACTTTTCCCCAGTCTCAGCCCAACACAAAGGCGTATGACACTTTCTACCATGCAAGGCTTCACACGGTGCCATTTTTATACTTGCATGATAACTGTTACTGTATACAAACTCCACCAAAGGCAACTGCCTTTCCCAAGTTCCTTTGAACTTAATAATATAACACCTCAACATATCCTCCAAGATCTGAATCACACTTTCAGACGGGCCATCCGTCTGAGGATGATACGAAGTAATAAAATTCAAGCGAGTATCCAAAGCTCGATGAAAACACTCCCAAAACCTTGATGTAAAATGCGGAACCCTATCCGAAACAATCGACTTGGGCACCCCGTGCAACCTTATAATTTTAGCAATATAAAGATCAGCCAACTTATCCAAGGTATACGTCATATGCACTGGCAGAAAATGTGCACACTTCGTAAACCGATCGACAATCACCCAAATAGATTCCTTTTTAGTCGGTGTCAAAGGTAACCCTGACACAAAATCCATGGTGATCCTCTCCCATTCCCACTCTGGAATCCTCAATGGTTGCAACAACCTAGAAGAAAACTGGTGTTCAGCCTTCACACGCTAACATACCATACATCTAGCACAAAATTAGCCACATCCTTTTTCAAACCCACCCAAAAGTACTCTTCCTTTAGATCTCGGTACATCTTGGTACTACCGGGATGCATAGCAAAAGGACTAGCATGTGCCTCGGCCAAAATAGTTCGCCTCAACTTATCATCACTAGGCACCAATATCCGATCTTTGAAACATAACACCCCATCACTATTAAAGTGAAAATCCATAGGATTTTCATCCATGATATCTTTAACATGCGGCACCAACGCCTCATCATAAGGTTGTTTTTCTTTAATCAACCGCGATAAAGATGGCTTCATTTGCAACTCAGCCAACAAACCTCCATCACGCGTTATACTCAACCTAGCAAACATGGTCCTCAACTCCACAACAGCTTTTCTACTTAAAGCATCAGCCACAGCATTCGCTTTGCCAAGATGATACTCGATTATCAAATCATAATCCTTGAGCAACTCCAACCATCTATGTTGCCTAAGATTCAACTCTTTTTGCGACATCAAATACTTCAAACTCGTATGATCTATGTACATAATACACTTCTAACCATAAAGATAATGCCTCCAAATCTTCAACACAAACACCACCGCAGCAAGCTCTAGATCATGCATAGGGTAGTCGTACTCGTATACCTTCAACTACCTCGATGCTTAAGCCACATCCCGCGCTGTATCAACACACACCCTAAACCAACGTAGGATACGTCGCTATAAACCACAAACTCTTTTCTTGACTCAGGTTGAATCAAGATCGAAGCTTGTGTCAAAGCTTCCTTCAACTTCTTAAAAGCTTGTTGTCTAGCTTTCGTCTATTCAAAACGCACATCCTTTTGTAACAACTTGGTCAACGGAGCAGCACCCCTTGATAACCCATCCACAAAGCGACGATAATAACCTGCCAACCCCAAGAAACTACAAACCTTCATCACCGACTTAGGTTGTTTCCAATTCACAACTGCCTCAACCTTTTGCGGGTCTATCGGGATACCTTCCGTCGAAACAACAGGACCAAGCAAGAACACTTCCTTAATCTAAAGCTCACACTTGCTCAACTTGGCATAAAGCTGATTATCCAACAAGATTTGTAACACAATCCGCAAGTGTCGATCATGATCTTCCTCGGTACGAGAGTACACGAGAATGTCATTAATGAACACTACTACGAATTGATCCAAGAATTCATGGAACACTCGATTCATCATGTCCATAAATACTGCATGTAACACCCTGAATTTTCCCTAATTTGAAATATCCCAATCTAATTTTAGCCCCAAATTAAAACCCTAATTTTTGAATTGCCAATTGCAAAAACCCTAATTTTTGGTGATTTAATTTTTTTTGAAACTTTTGAATTTAGGAGTAAAATCTTAGAAATCTGGATTTTGAAGGTTAATACGAGATTTTTTTGGGTGTTAGGACTTTCCATAAATGCTAGGAAGTTTGGTACCTTTTTGTTAACCATAAAAATTTAAGGACTGACTCATGAATAACCCAATTTTTTTTAAAAATTGAATTCTAATTCTCCTGCACCATCCGTTTTTTTCTTTTAATTGTTTTATTTGTCTCACACCCACTGGTACCATTCAATCGCATGTACGCAAAACCTCAAGTAAATCTTCGTCCTTATTGTTCTGATAAAATCCTATTCTCTAAGCAATATGTTTTACCCCTTTGGCAACTCAAGACAAATCGTGAGCCCCATCTATCTTATCTTTATGTTTCTCACGTCAAAGACACAATAGGGTGAGCTGGTCACTGTTTTTCAAGGTTAATTCATGGCATCATTGGTTCATGTTATTATTATTATTATTATTATTATTATTATTATTATTATTATTATTATTATTGTTATTATTATTATTATTATATATGTCTCGTATTGACACTTTTATTAATTATATAAGACATGCTATTTTTATTAAGCAATTTATTAAATTTTAATACTATTAAGAATTATGACTTTGATTTACTTTTCTAGATGTAAATATACCATTTATTAAATATGTTCTTTAAAAGAACTGTTACAATATTTTTAACACGTATATACTCGGTATAAACTCGTTTAAGCCAATATTACAAATTTGTGAAATCTCCCAGTTAGCATTTTGAACTCTCGATATCCTGGACCACTTCCGTCTTGATTGAATATTTCTCCTTCACCGGTTCATATTCTTCCTACTCGAGTTACAAAGGTTTACACGTGAGTATATTCAAATTATTGTTTTAGACTTAGTTTTGTGGCATAGTGATAATAGTAATAATTTAGGAACTATTCTCGCATGTTCCAATACAGTTGGACCCAATATTTTTGATCGTAGGAAACGTGTTAGTCAGTAGGTTGTGGTTGTTTGGGCTAAGGTGTGTTCTCTTTTTGTGCTATATATTCTATGAAATGTTTTACAACTTGCATGACTACTTTTTTGTGTTGTTATTATAATGTGTTTTGAGATATCATGCATACTGTGACAGACTCTGTTTTAATGAATCTATTATAATTTCAGAACTGTGATCCTCGTATTTAGTGCGATAAACTGTGATGTGATTTTGTGTTTATCATCATTACCATATTTTATATGTATGGGATGGGTTTGTATGGAGGAAGAAGTGGTTTGACCACAATGTGATTGGAGAAATAAGGGTGAGGAGTTCTGGGGAACTACCTCCACTGTGACCGGTTGGCTTTGCCACCACTGTGATTGGAGTATGTAGCTGGGAAATGCGTTTTGTCTGTGTCATCATTACATGCATTGTGTTTTACCGTGCTTTTATTAAATATCTTGAGAAAATTATTTTGGAACTGGGTTTGTAATTGCTTGCACTTTAGAGACACACTGGGCTCAATAGCCCACTCCCCCATAGTTTCTTTTACAGATAACTCGGTCTTTAGGCGACTTGGTACTCGGAGGATCTCGTGTTTTTCAGCTTTACTATATTTCAGTATGGACTTGAGTTTATTTATTTAATTTAATTGTTAGTTTTGGGATTTAATGTAATTTTAGATTTGGGGTTTATTATTTTTAGCATGCATTTTCAGACTCTATATTCAGATTATATTATGAAATTTTCGGTTATTATTTCAACGCTTTAGTTTTGACAAACTATTAAGTATTTAATTATTTTGCAGTTATTTTATAGTTTTATAAATGAAATTGGTTTTTTGAGGTTAAAATTTTCAATTATGACTTTCTAAATTTGACCTTTTCTTTTGGGCCGAGTTTAAGGGGTTACACTGCAGGCGTATTCATCAATCCAAACAGCATCACCAAGCAATTTTCGGCACGTCCTTATCCTTAACCTTCAAATGATAGTATCCAGATCTTAAATCAATCTTAGAAAACACCGTAGGACCCCAGAATTGATCGAACAAATCATCAATCTGTGGCAAATGATGCTTATTATTAACCATCAACTTGTTCAATTGTCGATAATCAGTGCACATCCTCAAAGAGCCGTCATTCTTCTTCACAAACAACACAGGTGCTCCCCACAGTGACATACTAGGTCAGATGAAACCACGGTCCAACAACTCCTAGAGTTGCGTCTTCAACTCTTTCAATTCTTTCTGTGGCATGCAATATGGCATAATCGACATCGGAGCTGTATCAGTATACATCTCAATACAAAACTCCACCTCTCTATCTGGAGGCAACCCAAGCAACTCCTCCAGAAATACCCTCAAAAAATCATAAATAGTACGGATATCCTTAGTCCGTTCATTTTCCACATTCTGGTTTATAACATAAGCCAGACATGCTTGACACCAATACTTCAGCAACTTTTGTACTTTCATAGCCGAAATCACATTGGATAAGAACTTAACATTCTCACCCACAACCACCACTTCATAATCATCAGCAAGTTTCAACGAAACCCACTTGGTTACAAATTCGACCACAGCCCCATGCTTATTCAACCAATCCATACCCAAGATCACATCAAAACTATAAAACGGTAGCTCCATCAAATCAGCCGCAAACACGTGACCTTGAACCATCAAAGGAAATCTCCTATACAACCTCCTTGTAACAACCGTCTCTCCAAAAGAACTTGTTACTTGCATACCCACATAACATGACATCTCTAATGTAACAACTTCACTAACGGTGTAACAACATAAAGAAATTCTTCAATAATTTTTTATAGCAAACATCTGATCCTAGAAAACCACGTACTCCTAACACCACCCTCGGTCACTTCAAATCTAGCACAACTTCAACTTCCAAGAATAAAAATCCATCTTAAACACTTCTCATACCATATGAGATCCTAAAGAATCTCATTTCTAAGGCTAACTTTCATCATAAACTCATCGGTCTCTGAAAAGTCATCCATAAGTGTGAACATATATACGCATGATTACTTGTATGCCCTCATAGATGCATATGCACATGTATGTAAAACCTATAATGTCATGCATAAATGTATGCATGTAATGAATTATTTAAATATAAACATATAAGTGTTTTGTATTGTACATGACTAACAATTCACACTTACTAACAACATTCTCAGACCGACCTTACTTAACCCAACCATTCTGCTAGCCAATTCTTAACTCACACACTTTCTTAATGTTTCTCAACACAACACAAAAATAATTTGAGAGCCGCACCAAAGTACGTCTCAACACTGAACTTAACCTCGCAACTAAAAGACAACTCCGGTAACATCATCTAAAATATTTCAAGAAAGGATCCCTAACAACACAAACTTTCAGAATATAAACATCCTTAACCCTCGACTTAACAACATACATGTAGCGATGTCCTTTTCGCTAAAAAGTGGATTTTCGAAGTGTTTGTGGTTTTTCAGATATTAAAATATTTATTCCGCAGGGGTTTTAAAAAACCGCATTTTATTTAAGAAATGAGGAGTCGCCACCGGCCACTTAGGTAGGCCGGACACCATAAAACCAGAGATTTAAAAACTGTTGGGTTCGGGAGTCGGTGACGGATGGAGAAGGATTAGCACCCCCACACCGCCCAAAATTGGTACTTTAATAATTATCGCTTTATTAATATTAAACTTTCCGGATTAAAATGACGATTAATTTAAAATTTGGTTATAAGTGCGAGTAGATTTTAAAGGCCCTTTTATCCGAGAGTAAACGCCCAACCACTATCACTACGCCTGATACTGACCCCATTTACGCTCGGATAAAAGGGCACCGCATTGACAATTTATATTCCATTATGCAACCTTGGAGAAATAACTTGGAAACATACATTCACATTGACATAGTAAAGGACAAAATAAATAATAAAAACGGGTGACACGAAAGTAAATAAACATGATAAACAACACGAACATAGCACATCATAATAATAACGAGGCATGAATAAAAACATGTGGGAATAAAAACACATATTTCAAGAAGACATGCGTATTAAAAATAAAGCACAGTGTAACATATGCAAGACATAAATATATTATAATTTCAATTTCACAAATTAGAACAACATACTAATAGAGAAACTAATACCTAGCACATAGCTTACGACATAATTTACATATGAAAAATAGAAACACGATATTATACATGACAAAGAAAACATACTAACGCATAACATAAAAGCAAAGAGAACATACAATACATGCTAAAATGCAAAACATATCGTGTACGAGCCAACTAAAATATCAATCGAACATGTATGATACGAACGACCGAACAAACGTATAAAAATACATAATCACCATAAACTAAACACATATATATATAAACATGAGAATATGAAATATGTACAAGAAACGCGTGAGAATGCAAAAGGGCCACATCAACATATACGATCATAATAAATAAACATGAATATTTAGATATGGAACATGACTGAAACGAAAAAAATGAAAACATGAAACAGAAATTAAAAGGTAATAAAATGCGATTTAGGGACGAAATTACAAATCAAACGGAACCTAAAAGGACTAAATCTGTAATTGGACCAAGGGGCAGGCTCGGAGTGAAAAGTTCAAAAACGCGGTGGGACTGGTGAGGTAATTTCGCCATTTAAAAACTGATTCAATTTAATCCAGGGGTTGGATTGCAAGATTTTAAAATATACGGAGGACCAAGGTTGTAAATATCCCCTGTGGCAAGACATAAATGAAAATATCGAAAACGCGGGGGGATTTATTACAGAATTTCACCATTTCACAAAATAAAATGCCTATAAAATCCCCTTTTCTGGCCCGAACTCAAATTTTTCCTCATTTTTCTTCAAAAACCAGTTTTTATAATAACCCATATCCCTTTTTCTCTCAACACAACCATCCCAACCCTTTGATGAACCCAAAAACCGGTGACCATCCGCTGTCCTCTCCGCCGCCGACCGCCGCTAGTCAGCACCGGTGAACCAAAAGAAACACCCAAAACAAACCTCACTTCAAACTGAACCCAAATCTAAACTTAGATTTACACTAAGACTCACCCTTTTGCCTAGATCTGAGCAAATACCAAGTGAAAATACGTTTTTGTTTAGCTGAAATGAAACCAAAAGGGACCTCCATCTCCTTTCAGTTCACCATGTTCAGTTTTGGAAACTGAGGCGGCTTGTCACTAGTGAGGGGAGACTCGTTGACGACGAGGGTAACAAATCTATATCCCTCTCCCTTTTTGTTATCACTTCTTATTTTTTATTGTACATGCATGCAAGGAAGTAAGAAAAAGAAAGAGAGGTTACCACTGAAACTTGGTGCTTCTTTTTTATTTTTTGGTAACTGATTACAACTGAA
This sequence comes from Hibiscus mutabilis, assembly GCA_019671005.1. Classification (NCBI taxonomy): domain Eukaryota; kingdom Viridiplantae; phylum Streptophyta; class Magnoliopsida; order Malvales; family Malvaceae; genus Hibiscus; species Hibiscus mutabilis. The sequence goes on along the minus strand of CM033720.1, from coordinate 44,165,545 downwards.
CTCTCTGATTTTCATTTTTTGAGTTACCCCCCTTTTGTTTTTTTAGACTAGTACATAAGATATAGTCTTTTTTGATCTGATTTTTCTGATGTCTTTCCATTTTCGTGTCTTTAGCATGCTCGGCCATGCTTGGTGGTTGGTACGGCCGGCATGGGGAGCGGCATGGTGGAGGTGACCGTTCGGCTGTGCAGACTAGTATCTCGGGAGACGAGGCGATTATTACTGCCAGAATCGTTCCTATCCATTGGATCAGATCTGATCCAATGGTTAGGATCGTTCGATGATCAGATGGCTGAGATGAGGCCTCAAAAATGATATAGTGGTTCGGGATCGCGCCACATGGCCTGAAGAAGATGGTCAGTCTTGCACGTGTCTCCCACGAGCGAGTGGAGAATCCAACAGCCCGCGCGTGGACTTCACGTAGTAGATGAGGGGTCTTTATACCTCAAATCATGGCCGTTAGATCAGATCTGGATCCAACGGCCCTCGTGCAGCTGCGCAAGATAAAAGGATGACGTCAGGGCTTCATTATCTGATGTGGGTTAGGGTTTTTTAGGATGTGGGCTGGCCGGTTTGAGCCTGATCAGGCCTTGTAATAATATTAATATTTTCAGGCCCTATAATATGTAATAGACTTGGACTGGTAATTATTCATTTTGTATTTAATATATTTTTTTTGGATTTCATCTTATATTAGCCTAATAATAATAACATTAATATTAGTAATAACAACATCAATAATAATAATACACATACGATAATACATACGTATGTACCTATGTACACATATACGTACAACACACATGCAAACACTAATTAATATAACATACTAGCATACATGCATATATAATCATACACATAATTAACATAACATCTACACACATTATTCGTAAAAACAATACGCTCGTACTAAATGTAGATACATGTGTGACACACACATACACCGTATATATTAATAACACTCATGCACATAATTATACTAATATGTATTTTCAGACCAGATAAAAATGAGTGATTACAGTTGCCCCTCTTTGCTTGTTCTCGTAGAATGGGAACAAATCAAAGATTCATAAGCACTCATTTTATCCGACTTCCCTGTTTGTAGCTTTGGAAACACGTGTTCTTCTAGATCTCTCTATTTTTTCCTTAGCTGAATCTTCGGGCTCGTAAGTCCTTCCTATATATAACTTCTTCCCCCTCCGATCTTGGAGCTACAAGCTCTTCCTATATAGAACCTTTAGCTCTGAAGCCTCAAGTTATGAGTCCCTCCTATATAGAACTTTTCACTCTGAGACGGTAAGGCTTGGAGTCCTTCCTATATAGAACTATTTGCCTTCAATGCGGCTGGTTTTTCTTACATAAAACCTTATGTTCCACGGATGGGTTCTTCCGAGTGGGAGTTCCTCATGTATAGAACTGATAGTCTTCAAACCGGGAGCCGCCAGTCCTTCCTATATATAATTTTTAGCTTCTGAAATCTCGGAGCTATGAGTTCTTCCTATATAAAACCTCTCTCTCTAAGATAGTAAAGCTCGGAGCCCTTCCTATATAGGACTCTTTGCTTTCAACACAACAGGTTTTCCCTACATAAAACCTTGTGTATCATGGGTGAATTCCTTCGTCTGGGAGTTCTTCCTATATAGAACTGCTAGTCTTCACCTTAGAGCTGCGAGCCCTTCCTATACAAAACTTTTAGCTCTTGGACCCCCGGAGCGGTGTATTCTTCCTATATAGAACCTCTCGCTGCAGGTGCTTGGAAATATAGGCCCTTCCTATATAGAACATTCATCTTCACATTTGGGATTCACATTAGGATGGCTATCGATGTTTCTTTGAATTTACAGATACCTGTCTAGAATAAGACAAAATGCTATGACAAATGAATTAACATGCTCATAATCCTAGGGATGTCTAACTATTCATGATGTATGAGCGTCAATATCTTGGTGGGCCTACTTTAGTCCTCAGTCAATCTTGACCTTACGTTGCTTGCTTTCTCTTTTTTCTTCTAGCGGCGATACCTCATTTCACTATCAGGTTCAACCATTCCAACCTTTCTTTTTTGAATTTTTGATTCGGGATTCTAAAGTGCCCTTTCAGGTTTTCGGTTTAAAGGTTTCTCGTTTTTTATAGGTGCCCTTCCGGGTTTTCACCTGGGAGATCTCTCTTGTTGTCTCGCATGCTTTCTCTTAAACAAGCAGGGCGTGCGCCATTGGTCATCTTACCCTGGTGCTTGAAGCCTTCTGCTCGCCCTGTCAACAGACGTTATGTAGGCAGCTAGAGGGCAAAGTTAACATCGTTTTCTAATCACCTGCATCTTTAAGATTAGATCACAGTAATGCTCAGAAATCTCTTGTTTATCATAAGCCTATGTTAGCTTATTTGCATGATATTAACAAGAAGGCAAAGAATGGATGCTCAAAAATATGATTTTATTACGATTAAGGGTTTGGGACAACTTTGAGAGAGTCATGACACACATGAGGAAAAGGAAAAGCCAAACATGAAATACAAGATCCCTCATTATCTTCAGTATGAATGATACATGATCCCGTCAACCGGCGTAGAATCTTTGTCTAAAGCTCCCTCTTCACAGGGTTCATAGGGTCAACCTTTTTCTTCGGATATCCAACCTCTCAATTTATCCGAGCTGCCCTTTACAGGTTTTCAACTCGGGTCCTTCATTTGCTTCAAGATGCCCTGTTTCAGGTTTTCGCCCCGAGCTCTCCATTTTTTGTTCTTCTTCTTTTTTCTTTTTTTCTTCATTTTTTCCTTTTTTCTTTTTTTTTGTTTTTGTTTTTTTTTCTTTTTTCTTTTTCCTCTTTCAAACGTAGTATTTCTTAACAGCATCAGAATTTACAGGGCTTTTCAGCTCGTCTCCATCCATTTCAGTTAAGATTAAGGCTCCTCTTGGGAATGCCTTTTTTACCACGTATGGCCCTTCCCAGTTGGGCATCCACTTTCCTCGAGAATCTTTCTGAATCGGGAGGATTTTCTTGAGCACCAGATCCCCCTCTCTGAATTCTCTTGGGCGCACCTTTTTGTTGTATGCCCGTATCATTCGTTTTTGGTACATTTGACCATGACAAATGGCCTTTAGTCTCTTTTCTTCAATGAGATTTAGCTGGTCGAGTCTGGCTTGCACCCATTCAGATTCTTCCAATTTTACTTCATTTAAGACCTGAAGCGACGGAATCTCCACCTCAATGGGGAGTACTGCTTCGGTACCATACACCAAGGAGTAGGGTGTTGCCCCTGTCGATGTGCGAATGGACGTCCTATAGGCGAACAGGGCAAATGGCAGTTTTTTGTGCCAATCCTTGTAGGTATTCGTCGTCTTCTCTATGATCTTCTTTATGTTCTTGTTTGCTGCTTCCACTGCCCCATTCATTTTAGGATGGTAGACTGTGGAATTATGGTGTGTTATCATGAATTGGTTGCACACGTCTGTCATCATTTTGTTATTCAGATTGGAAGCGTTGTCGGTGATGACCCTTTCTGGCAAACCGTATCGACAAACGATCTCATTCTTTAAGAATTTACATATTGTAGTCCTTGTGATGTTAACGTAAGTTGTTGCCTCCACCCATTTAGTGAAATAGTCTATAGCGACCAAAATAAAACGGTGTCTGTTGGAAGCCTTCGGGTGAATCTGCCCGATGACGTCCATGCCCCACGCTGCAAAAGGCCACGGAGAATTCATAGTGTGTAAAGGTGATGGGGGAGCGTGAATCTTGTCAGTATAAATTTGGCATTTGTGGCATTTTCTGGCGTAATCGATACAATCTCCCTCCATGGTTGACCAGAAATAGCCATATCTTATAATTTTCCGGGCTATAGACAGCCCGTTGGCGTGCATCCCACATAGGCCGTCGTGTACCTCGGCTAAAATCTCCTTCGCCTGCCAGGCATCCACGCATCTCAATAATGTCTGATTATGGCCTCTTTTATATAGGATCTCCCCATCTAGGACATATCCTATGGCCATTTTTTCGGAGTGTTTTTCTGTCATTGTCATTTGCCCCTTCGGGATACTTTTGAAGCTTGACATATTGCAAGATGTCATAGTACCATGGGTTGCCATCAATCTCTTCCTGCACATTACAACAATGAGCAGGCCTTCCAAAACTCTGCATCTTAATGGGCTTTATTTCTGCCACTGTGTTCGTTTTGAACATGGAGGCCAATGTTGCCAAGGCGTCTGCCATTTGATTTTCTTCTCTGGGAAGGTAATTGAAGCTGACCTTTTCGAACTCCTTGGCGAGCTCTAGAATTAATTCATAATATTTGACCAACTTCGGGTCCCTGGTTTCACATTCCCTACGCAACTGATAAATCACTAAGGATGAATCTCTGAATACTCGAAGTTCCTTAATCTTTCTTTCAGTAGCTGAGTTTAGTCCCATAACGCAGGCTTCGTATTCAGCTATATTGTTGGTGCAGAAGAATTCTAGTCTGCTAGTGAAGGGATAATAGACATTCTCAAGGGAAATTAGCACGGCCCATATCCCGTGTCCGAGGGCGTTAGAGGCCCCATCAAAGTAAAGCTTCCATGAGTTATCATCTGAAACCTCTTCCTCGGTTGTAATGCACATCAAGTCTTCATCCGGGAAATTAAAGTTCAATACCTCATAATCGTCTAAAGTGCGACTAGCTAGGAAATCCTCTACGGCGCTTCCCTTTACGGCTTTCTGGCTTACGTATACAATGTCGAATTCGGATAGGAGCATCTGCCAGCGGGCCATCCTTCCTGTTAGTGTTGGTGCTTCTATTAGGAACTTTAAGGGGTCTAGCTTAGATATTAACCAAGTAGTATGGTACAACATATATTGCCTAAGCCGCTTGGTAGCCCAAACTAAAGCACAACACAGCTTTTAAACTGGTGGGTACCGTGTTTCGCAATCATTGAACTTTCTGCTTAGGTAATAGATGGCTTGCTCCCTTTTTCCTGACTCATCGTGTTGCCCCAATACACACCCCATTGAATACTCAAAGACTGTCAGGTAGAGGATTAAAGGCCTGTCTGGTATTGGCGCGACTAAAATCAGAGCATTTGTCAGGTACCCTTTGATCTTTTCTATGGCTCCTTGACATTCCTCATCCCACACACCTGGATTATTCTTTCTAAGAAGTCTGAAGAATGGGTCACACCGATCAGTTAATTGGGAAATAAAACGAGAGATATAATTCAACCTCCCCAGGAAACCACGAACTTCCTTCTGAGTGTGGGGTGGTGAGAGATCCTGGATGGCTTTCACTTTATCTGGATCGGTCTCAATCCCTCTTCTGCTTACCGCGAACCCCAGGAGTTTTCCAGAAGTAATGGCGAATGTGCATTTGGCAGGGTTAAGCCTCAGCTAGTATTTTCGTAGTCTTTGGAATAGTTTTCTTAAGTTCTGTAGGTGCTCCTCTTCTGTTCGGGACTTGGCGATCATGTCGTCCACGTATGCTTCTATTTCTTTGTGCATCATGTCATGGAAAAGAGTCACCATTGTTCTTTGGTAAGTTGCCCCTGCGTTCTTGAGCCCGAAAGGCATCACCCGGTAGCAAAAAGTGCCCCACATAGTTATGAATGTAGTTTTCTCCATGTCGTTAGAGTCCATCTTTATCTGGTTGTACCCTGAAAAGCCGTCCATGAATGAAAACCATGAGTGTCCTGCAATGTTGTCAACCAGCGTGTCAATATGTGGCAGGGGAAGTTGTCTTTAGGGCTGGCTCGGTTTAGATCCCTGTAATCTGCATACATACGGACCTTCCCGTCCTTCTTCGGTATTGGTACGATGTTTGCAACCCATTCGGGGTATTTGGCTACCTCTAAGAAACCAGCATCAAACTGTTTTTTTACCTCTTCTCTGATCTTTAACAACATGTCTGGTCTCATTCTCCAGAGTTTTTGCTGTATTGGTTTGCACTCCGGCTTGGTTGGCAGTTTGTGCACCACTATGTCAGTATTCAAACCTGGCATATCTTGATAAGTCCAGGCGAAAACATCCTTAAATTCCTGGAGTAGGGTTATCAGTTCGTGCCTGGTTCTCGAGGGAAACTTCGTCCCTATTTTTACTTCTTTTCTCTCTTCTTCAGTCCCCAAGTTTACAACTTCTATTTCTTCTTGGTGGGGCATGATTTGCCTTTCTTCGTTGGCCACCATTCTCCTTAACTCTACAGGGACCTTACATTCTATCTCATCATCATCTTCTTCAATTCCCTCTGAGATCTCGGGGCACTCAAAATTCACTCCGGGATTGGATCCGGTATCATTCATACAGTCAATCATGAGATACCTGCATTAAATGAGAATGAATTGTATTGGGAAGAGAATGGCTTTATATGAAGTGAATGAACATGAAGAATGAATGAATGAAATGAATGAAATGTTTGCCATTTAAGAAAACGGGGAAGATATTTTCATTTCAACAAAAAGTTAACATAGGTGCCCTATACAAGAGATCCCCATTGTTTATGGGCAAAAACAAAAAGTTGATTCGAAGCATTACTCTGATCTAGTCCTAAAAACCACAGGTAGATCAATGTGGCTCCAGTTATCAAGAGTTTCCCTAGGATGGCAGGGGCGGATGTTTGGTCAACATTTTGTTGACTTGGCCCTCTCCAACTATCATGTTGATGGACATCCCTTCAAGTGATTCATTAAACATTTCCTCCTTTTTGAGTACGTCATTTTCCTTAATTGCCTCTTCAACCTCTTGTCCTGGTTGGTAGAATCCTCCGGAGACAAAAGTGGTTTTTAAACTAGGGAAGGACAATGGTCTCCATTGAATGCCTTCTCCCTTAAATCTGGCTTTTCTTTGTTCTTCTTTTCTCTTGTATTCTTCTTTTCTTTGTTGGACACTTGGTTTGTAACCCAACCCAAAATGGTCCTTCTTGGTTATCATACTTTTGGCTCGTAGGCTCCCTTGCAATCTTTTCCCTAGCCCTCTTCCTGCTTTGGCTCCTCGGCCCAAAGTTTTAGCAACGGTCATCTTGGTACAATTAGATAACCTGGGATAGGGAATCTAACTTCCTTCCGCGACGAAAGTGGCATTCACTAGCTCTAATGCGCGAAAAGAGCATTATGCAGCATCCTCGTCATTTTGAATGTAAGGGGCATTTGATGTTACTAAAGCAATAATTTCCTGCTCAGCCTCTACTGTGACCAATTTGCCTTCGATTACGAATTTTAATTTCTGATGTAATGATGAGGGGACAACTCCTGCGGAGTGGATACATGGCTTTCCCAATAAGCAGGTGTAAGATGGTTTTATGTCCATTACCACAAAATCAATCACGTGCTCAGTCGGCCCGATCAATAGAGGCACCTCAATTTTTTCCATTGTTCCTCTTTGTGTGCCGTCAAAGGCTCTCACGGAGTTATGGCAGGGCTTTAGGTGAGAACCATCTATTGGTAGTTTCTGCAAGGTCACCATAGGCAGCACGTTCAGTGCTGACCCGTTGTCAATCAGTACCCCCGATACCACATACCCTTTTGTAGTGGGTTGTGATGTTAAGAGCTTTGGTGGACCCCATTCTGCCCTCGGGGATCTCGTCGTCACTGAATGTTATATGGTTATAGGCCGTTATATGCCCCACTATCATGTCCAGTTTTGCCACAGAAATGTCCTGGGGCACAAAAGTCTGGTTTAGTACTTTTAATAGTGCCTCACGGTGTCTTTCTGAACTCAAGAGTAACTCCAGCACCGTGATCCTAGCCGGTTGCTTTTGTAGTTGTTCCACTATGCTGTACTTGCTATGTATCAGGAACTTTAGAAATCCTTTGACCTGAGCCTCGGTTACCGGCTCATTTATCTTTGGAAGAGGTTCTTCACCGAATATTTGTGCGGGGGTAACTGATGTATCATTTCCTTTATCTTTGACCGCTTTGGCAGCCCTCAAGGTCTCAGAGGAGTAACATCTGCCACTCCTCGTGAAATGGCCCACCTCACCGACATTCACATCACTCTTGCTTTGCTCGTCTTTCAGTGTAAGCTCTTTTACCTCACCAGATTCTGGCTTTTCTGGCGTGGTCACATTTACAGCATAGTTCTAGGGAGTTTGCCGCATATCCTTGAATGGAAACGGGGATGGTGCTGAGATGATGATCTTGGGATTTATCTTAGTGGTTTCTCCTTGGGAGGCACCTGCACTCCTCGGCCTGGAGGAGATGATAAGAGGTCTATCTCTCCCGTATTTAGCGTTGGGGTTATCTGTCATATGTACGTCCGACCCCTTCTTTCCCGTGGGCTCTTCGAAGAATTCTATTTGCTTTTCATTCACCAATTGTTGTACCAATCTCTTAAACTCATCGCACTTTTGGATGTTGTACCCTTCGTCCTGATGGAATTCGCAATACACTTCACATCCCTTCTTCCTTATTACCATGCCTTTGTCGATCACATGGGCCATGCACAATTGTTGAAATACCCACCGCAAAGGAGATTTGATTTCTGACACATCATCCTTAATCTTCCTGGTAAAGCATTCCTCAATAACGTTTACTCATCTGTTCCCATGATTAGGCAACGGGTTAGTAGCTACACTTGGTTCTTCAAACTTCAGTATCCCATAATCAATTAAGTTATGCACAAGTTTTTTGAAAGCAAGGCAGTTCTCGGTGGGATGACCAGGGGCACCGCCGTGATAGTCGCAATGCGCGTTCGGGTAATACCAGGACGAGAATGGCGGTTTGAAAGGAGTAACGTAATACGGACGTAACATGTCTGCTTCATACAACTGGGAGTAAAGCTCCGAGTACGGAACGAGTAGTGGAGTAAAAGTTTGCCTCTCTTTCTCTTTTCTCGAGGTTCTCTCCTCTCTTTGATTCGAGTTTTGCGCTTTTCCCACAGGTGCTTGTGGCTATGAGACTGTAAAATTCTTCGGGGCAGTGTAAGTATTGGTGGCGTTTACTTCATTCTTCTTGCTGTACTTCCGAGATCCTTCCGCGCTATCAATTCTACCACTCTTAATTGCCAATTCAAGGGACTCCCCAGTCCTAATCAAATCAGCAAAACTCTGTGTTGTGTTATTAATGAGGCGATCGAAAAGTGCCCCTTCAAAGTATTAACGAATAATGGCGAAATTTCATGTTCCGGGAGGGGTGGCTGAATTTGGGCGGCCACTTCCCGCCACCTCTGGCATACTATCGTAGACTTTCGTTGGACTTCTGCCCCATATTTTCCAACATAATTCTACTGGGGGTCATATCTGTTACATGCTTATATTGCTCAATGAATGCTCTTGAAAGATCTTTCCATGTTTTGACATTTACCCTGCTCAACTGGGTGTACCACCGTAACGCCGCCCTAGTTAGGCTGTCTTGGAAACAGTGAATCAGTAGCTTCTCATCCTTAAGGTAGGCCGCCATCTTCCGGCAGTACATCGTTATGTACGCGGAAGGACACATAGTTCCATCGTATCTGTCAAACTCTGGCATTTTAAATTTTGGTGGTAGAACAAGGTCGGATACCAGACTCAAGTCACTGGCATCATTTCCTGATTCTTCCGTAGTTTGCAAAGTTTTAAATCTTTCCTCCATGAGGCAAAACCTCTCCTCCCACTTTTTTTCTACCTCTGTCCTGATCCTTTCGACCAAATTCAGGTCTGGCACCTCCTCTTCATAGAGTGTTTCAGTGTCAAGGGGTTGAGTCTCAGGTACCCCTACTGGTATATTAGTCGACATCCCCGCAGGGTCGATATATACCTTTCTAGTTGGATTTGGCGCGGGCGGTTAAACCCTATTGTGAACCGGGGTACTTTCCAGTTCTTGGGCAGTTTCTCCTTCAACTCTCTTTCCGAGACTCTTAGCTAGCAATGCGGTTATGTCGGATACTATTGATGCTTGTGACTGGGCAATCTGGTCACTGAGGCTTCTTTGGGCTTCGTCAAATCTTGCCTCGAGCTCTCTTTGTCCCTTTTCTAGACCGATTATCTTGTCTTCCATGAGCTTGCTTTGTAGTCGGGTAAGATATGGATGATGAATGATTGCGGCTTAACTTCTATTTTCACACTGCCATAATATTTATAATGTTAATATGGTTGCAAGGAAAATAAATGCATGTATAATGATGCGGATGTCATGATGCAATGCAAGAATGTATGCAGATAAAGGTACTGATTCCACTGGTAATCACCCTTTTGAACTACTTCCACGGGAATTAAAGGGTCTAAATTACAATAGAGTTCATATTACAAAATGAAGGTCCCTAATACAAAAGAGTACTAATTACGATACAGATCCCTATAGATAAGCCCTAGCTTTATCTCCTAATTTTCCAATGGCCCTGAGCAGCTTGATGAACCTGGGAGCTTCTTCTATTTCTGGGACTACGAAAGGTCGGAGTGTTTCAGCTTCAATGGCCAAATCATTCACATGCCTGGTGACTCGTTGTATGTCCACCATCAGGTTGGCGTAATATTGGTCCCTATCCTGCACCATCCGGGCAGCGTCACGCAGTCTCCTTAGCCAATAAATGTCCCCTCCGGCTGCAGCCTCTTCGAATACACTGATTCTTTCCTTATAATCCTCAACAGTCGCTTCAAGGGACTTAATTCGGGTTCGTAACGTGCCTACTTCGCGCTCTCTTTCTTGTAGCTCAGTGAAGTCATTCATCTGACAGTAAATTCGAAATGAGTGTTCTACTTCTGCCACCTTTTCTCCCAACTCGACATTCTGACTTCGGCTCTGATCCAGACTTTGGATAGTGTCGTCGTACAACTTTTGCATCTCTAACAGTCTATTCCAGCTATTCATGGACCTCCTTTTCCAAGCGGTGACATTTTCTCTCTCGTAGTTGACTGCTTGTTTTCCTTTGCTAATTTCTTGCCTAGTTCTTTCCTTTTCTTGGTCAATGGCTTTCTTGAATGACTGTCTTTCTTCCTCAATAGCCAACCGGCAGCTTTCTATCTCCTTCTCGATTGCTCTCTTGCTGATTTCTCGTTCGTCTTCCACCAAGCGGATATCATTCATTCTTTCCTTTTCCACGGCTATAAACTGACTTCGGCCGACCTTCTGTATATTTGATTGGAGTATGAGGGTATCCTTTTGGTAAAGAGCATTCTTCTCGCTCAAATCCGCATTTAATTTTTTCAACTGCCTAATGATCCCATCCCGTTCGTCGACCTCTAAGCTTACTTTATAGAGCTCACTCGCATGCTGCGTCTGTTGGGTGTCCATTTTCCTCTTAATTTCTTTGAGTTCATTCCGTAAGATATCAGTTTCAGACGGTACCACCCTTGTAAGCTCCTCAAGTGACACAACCGGTCCTTGATCGGATTCAGGAATCACATCATTAACCCTCAGACGTCTCCAAAGATCATAGTCTGGAGTGGTCATGTGCTTGGTCTCTCCTTCCACCCTGATCCGATAACAATGGTCCCAAGCCCTCATAATAGTCTGGACTTTTTCTTTAAACTCACCTTTGAAAGGAAATTCAGTTCGGCTTAACCCGGCGGTATTGGGAATGAACTGTCGTGATCCGAATTGTCGGGACACTAAAAGCGGAGCACAAGCAATCCCTCAATGCAGTCCCAACATCATCAGCCAGTTGAAATCACCGCAACTATATAAAAAGTAATTAACTCTACTGAGCCATGGGACCCTCCATACTATGTCTTCGTCTTGAATGTTCCTGAAGAAACTAGACCATTTTTTTGTTTTCAAGTTCTCTCGCCACTCTTTTGCTAAGTACTCCCGTAAGGGCGAAAAACCTTGGAAGGATATCCCCGGTAGGACCCTTGTCGGCGTCTTCCACATGTGGCTCTAAACCCAAACCTGTAACAGCTGTGCACACCCCCTGAAACGTCCTTCTTCATGCTTTCGACTGGCATTTAAGGAAAAAAAGGTCTCGGCCAAGATTGTTGGTACTGGATTTGCCCACCGTTTCATACGCTCAAACAGAACTAGAATGGCTATATCAATGTTTCCAAGAGTTCTCGGAAAGATCACCAACCCATATATTCCCAAGGCAAGCATGTCTATCTTTTTCTCCTCATCTGGATGTGCCGGTAGGATGTCCTGAATGTTCTCCCAGGCAAATACTGTATTGTCTCCTCGAAGTCGGATCAAGCCATTAACCCAATCGTCACTCATTCCGGTAAAAGTTTTGAAGTGTAATTCTGATTCCTCGGAGGTTTTACGTAAATCCAATCTTCCTGAACATTTTTCTGATTAAGTAAGACGGTATATTCTTCTACTGTGGGCATCATGTCCTGTCCATTAAAGGTGAAGCAGCAAAAGGCAGGATTCCAGAACTGAAAAATGGCTCGGAGTAGGGGCTGGTTGACCCGAACGTATAACAATTGTGCAATGTCGCCATGACTATCACAGAACATGTCTTGTAATCTCTGGTCCCATCCTTCCCTGATACTTTGAAGATCCCATAAGTTGTTCTGTTGAAGACTCACAGAGGTGTACCCTGCTATTACGCGTTCGCTTGGTAAACTGTCCCCTTGGGCCTTCTGGTTGACCTCTAACCAATGTATGACTGACAAGTTAAGCTCTTCTTCCCTAAGACACATTTTTTCCATGGTGAAAGACTTTCTGATCAGGCAAACCACTTGATCCAGTACCTTTATGTAATGCAAATGTAATAATGCATGAAAAAAAAAGCAAAAGAAGACAAGTCAGTACCAGATAGAATTAATAAATACATAAATAAAAAGACGAAATAAATAAGGTAAACAGACAAAACAACCATATTTATCCATCTAAAACACCTAAGGTTATCCGTATGGCTCTAATAGGGTGGGTTTCTATGTTCTCTACATGCAGTGTTGGTGCTAGGAGGTACCCGAATTGTCCTTGTTGTCCCCTACTAAGGGTAGCAAGGCCCCCGATCATCACCCATTATAGGCTCCTTTCAACCGGGTTTAATTCAGGGGGACTCATTCGCTTATGCCTGCACGAAGAAACGATATCCTTACGAAAACATAAGGTACTCGAGCCCCAAGGTACTTGCTAGGCCTACACGGGAGAACAATATCTCTACGAAAGCATTAGCGTTTTCCCCCCACTTAAAAAAACAGATTTATATGCCAAATTTTAAATGCATTAAAATAAACGCGCACTTATAACCAAATTTTAATTTCATCGTCATTTTAATCCAGAACTTCTAATATTAATAAAGCAGTAATTATTTTAAAAAGCTCGACTGTCTTTTTGTTTTTTAAAAACAAAAAATGGTCCTCAGCGGAGTCGCCATCTGTAGCGATGTCATTTTCGCTAAAAAGTGGGTTTTCGAAGTGTTTGTGGTTTTTCGGATATTAAAATATTTATTTCGCAGGGGTTTTAAAAAAACGCGTTTTATTTAAGAAATGAGGAGTCGCCACCGGCCACTTAGGTAGGTCGGGCACCATAAAACCAGAGATTTAAAAATTGTTGGGTTCGGGAGTCGGTTACAGATGATGAAGGATTAGCACCCCCACACCGCCCAAAATTGGTACTTTAATAATTATCGCTTTATTAATATTAAACTTTCCGGATTAAAATGACGATTAATTTAAAATTTGGTTATAAGTGCGAGTAGATTTTAAAGGCCCCTTTATCTGAGAGTAAACGCCCAACCACTATCACTACGCCTGATACTGGCCCCGTTTACGCTCGGATAAAAGGGCACCGCATTGACAATTTATATTCCATTATGCAACCTTGGAGAAATAATTTGGAAACATACATTCGCATTGACATAGTAAATGACAAAATAAATAATAAAAATGGGTGACACGAAAGTAAATAAACATGATAAACAACACGAACATAGCACATCATAATAATAACGAGGCATGAATAAAAACATGTGGGAATAAAAACACATATTTCAAGAAGACATGCGTATTAAAAATAAAGCACAGTGTAACATATGCAAGACATAAATATATTATAATTTCAATTTCACAAATCAGAACAACATACTAATAAAGAAACTAATACCTAGCACATAGCTTACGACATAATTTACATACGAAAAATAGAAACACGATATTATACATGACAAAGAAAACATACTAACGCATAACCTAAAAGCAAAGAGAACATACAATACATGCTAAAATACAAAACATGTCGTGTAGGAGCCAACTAAAATATCAATCGAACATGTATGATACGAACGACCGAACAAACGTATAAAAATACATAATCACCATAAACTAAACACACACACATATATATATATATATATAAACATGAAAATATGAAATATGTACAAGAAACACGTGAGAATGCAAAAGGGCCACATCAACATATATGATCATAATAAATAAAAGTGAATATTTAGATATGGAACATGACTGAAATGAAAAAAAACGAAAACAGGAAACAGAAATTAAAAGGTAATAAAATGCGATTTAGGGACGAAATTACAAATCAAACAGAACCTAAAAGGACTAAATCTGTAATTGGACCAAGGGGCAGGCTCGGAGTGAAAAGTTTAAAAACGCGATGGGATTGGTGAGGTAATTTCGCCATTTAAAAACTGATTCAATTTAATCCAGGGGTTGGATTACAAGATTTTAAAATATAAGGAGGACCAGGGTTGTAAATATCCCCTGCGGCAAGACAGAAATGAAAATATCGAAAACGCGGGGGGATTTATTACAGAATTTCACCATTTCACAAAATAAAATGCCTATAAAATCCCCTTTTCTGGCCCGAACTCAAATTTCCCCTCATTTTTCTTCAAAAACCAGTTTTTATAATACCCATCTCCCTTTTTCTCTCAACACAACCATTCTAACCCTTCAATGAACCCAGAAACCGGTGACCATCCGCTGTCTTCTCCGCAGCCGACCGGCGCTAGCCGACGTCGGCGAACCAAAAGAAACACCCAAAACAAGCTTCGCTTCAAACCGAACCCAAATCTAAACTTAGAGTTACACTAAGACTCACCCTTTTGCCTAGATCTGAGCAAATACGAAGTGAAAAAACATTTTTTGTTTAGCCGAAATGAAACCAAAAGGGACCTCCCTCTCCTTTCAGTTCACCATGTTCAGTTTTGGAAACTGAGGCGGCTTGTCACTGGTGAGGGGAGACCCGTTGACGACGATGGTAACAAATATATATCCCTCTCCCTTTTTGTTGTCACTTCTTATTTTTTTATTGTACATGCATGCAAGGAAGTAAGAAAAAGAAAGAGAGGTTACCACTGAAACTTGGTGCTTCTTTTTTATTTTTTGGTAACTGATTACAACTGAACTCTCTGATTTTCATTTTTTGAGTTACCTCACATTTTGTTTTTTTAGACTAGTACATAAGATATAGTCTTTTTTGATCTGATTTTTCTGATGCCTTTTCGTTTTTGTGTCTTTGGCGTGCCCGACCATGCTTGGTGGTTGGTACGGCCGGCATGGGGAACGGCATGGTAAAGGTCACCGTTCGGCTACGCAGACTGGCGTCTCGGGAGACGAGGCGATTATTACTGCCAGAATCGTTCCTATCCGTTGGATCAGATCTGATCCAACGGTTAGGATCGCTCGATGATCAGATGGCTGAGATGAGGCCTCGAAAATGATGTAGTGGTCCGGGATCGCGCCACGTGGCCTGAAGAAGATGGTCGGTCTTGCACGTGGACTTCACGCGGTAGATGAGGGGTCTTTATGCCTCAAATCGTGGTCGTTGGATCCAAATCTGATCCAACGGCCCTCGTGCAGCTGTGCAAGATAAAAGGATGGCGTCAGGGCTTTATTATCTGATGTGGGTTAGGGTTTCTTAGGATGTGGGCTAGCAGGTTTGGGCCTGATCATGCCTTGTAATAATATTAATATTTTCAGGCCCTGTAATATGTAATGGACTTGGACTGGTAATTATTCATTTGGGTTTAATATATTTTTTGGATTTCATCTTATAATAGCCTAATAATAATAACATTAATATTAGTAATAACAACATCAATAATAATAATAGACATACGATACTACATATGTATGTACCTATGTACACATATACGTACAACATACATGCAAACACTAATTAATATAACATACTAGCATACATGCATATATAATCATACACATAATTAACATAACATCTACACACATTATCCGTAAAAACAATACGCTCGTACTAAATGTAGATACATGCGTGACACACATATACACCGTATATATTAATAACACTCATGCACATAATAAACATATAGCATAATAATATAATACAATGTATACATGGAACGCCAATATACTAATAATTATACTAATATGTATTTACAGGCCAGATAAAAATGAGTGATTACAATACCAAGATAACTTCGTAACAAAAGCCTCAACATATTTTCAGTCTTATTAGCCAAGACCACCTCAACTTACTTTGGTCAAAATTAAAACAATCTCTACAAGAAATGTACCCATATTTGACCTAAGCTTTCGATTCAGTGGCATTATCTAAAAATGTATCTAAGGCAAAATAATTACACAAAAATAAAACAATCAGGCCAGCTTCAAGCAAAGATCCAAGACTTTCATTTTAAATCAAAACCATTTCATAACTGTAGTAATAAGGCAATGTGTCCCCAAAAATACCCCAACATGGCATATATCAATCACCATATATATAAACAATCACTACGCATAGCAAACAACAATAAAGAATCATCAACAACATCCTAACTTTTTCATAACCACACAAAACAATACACCAACGAGATCCTATTTTTCGAAACCTAGCTTTGATACCAACAAATGTTACTCCCTTAACCCGGCCTAGATGGCAGACCGAATCGAGCGAGCTACATTGGGTTTACCGAGACAAACCCAAAAGAATTACTTAGAAAATGGTCCATTTTTTTCATTTTATCTTATCTAAATGCATAATTAAATCCTAAGGTGATCATGCTAGCAGCGGTGAAATTTACAACTCAATCAGGCATCAAATTGACATCTAATTGATCAATAACGTACCTCAGGAACCAGATTGCAATTTCTAAAAATTAAAAGGACTTCTTTAAATCCAAAGTTACAAACCCTAAATTAGTCATGTTTCATGCATTCATGTTAAATTTCAACTTAAAATAATCATCCAAACTCATTTAATTGCATATATAACATTCAAGGACTAGATTGCACATTTCCAAACTTCAACAGGCAAAAACACAAAGAAATCAACAATGCGTACTGATACGGCTCAATAGACTTAACTGTCATGCATATTGATATACTAGACACCGTACTGGTACGGTGCATAAAGTAACTCATACCGATACAGTATAGTTCTCGTACGGATCCCTTTTTTTCCTTTAAAACCTCAATTTCCAGTAACCGCAATGAGCATTGATACGGTACCCTGCTTATCGGTACGATGCTATAAAAATAAAAGGGTCATACTTGTACTCAAACTCGTGTACCGATTCTGATGTGTAAACTCTAAGGGGTATATCGATACTCGGCTAACCGTACCGGTACCCCTGTGCATTTTACCCTCAAAACAGAGCCATTTCAGACCCTGTGTACCGATCTTCGGATACTCATTCCGATACACGAAGGCTTGTAATGACCTCTAGGTCTAGCATATGAAACTTTGGCTCACTCTAAACACATCCAACACTTACCTAAACATCATACATAAACAAGACGTACTTTATTCATTCATACTAGAATTTTAAAGCAGTTCAAGCTAACCAAACTCAAACATCCACAACATCTATAGGCATGCTTCCTACTCAACATCCAAAGCAATATCAAACATATAAAGCCACATACAAGTCCATAACAACATTTAAAACTTGCACGAATAGGGAGTTTGGCATTCAACCCTCCCAAACAACAATTAACCATATTGCGTTTATTACTACAAGTCTAATTCCAAAACCATACTTGAGTTTGTTCAAATCTCTTGGATTTTCCCCTTGCTTGCTGCCTCTGAACCTTACTTATCAGCATTGATGGAAAAAGAGAGCGTAAGCACATAATGCTTAGTGATGAGCACTTGAAAACAAAGCCACATCAATGTATTTCAAAACTGATTTTCCAAACCATTTTCAAACTTCTTTTAAAACCATCACTTTAACGCATCATTGCTTTAACATCGTTTCAAACATCAATTGAAATCATCATCATTTCAAAAATGTCATGTTAAACATCGTGTCTTGCTTTTCATGCACTTAATCATTTCAAAACATGCTTAAAACAATATGTAATCATGTTTCATGGATTTACACACATAATCCCATATTCATACCTCAATTTAAGCCTTCTCATGCATTCAATCCCAATGCAAAGCTTAAAGAGCAAACATGTATAAATCACATTGTACAATAAAATCTATCACATGATACAACATCAATTATATTGGCTTACAAGTGATCATCAACAAAGTTCTACTTTATAAAATATTACATCGGATACACAGATTTAACAAGTGTTCTCTCAACACTTCCTACATCTCAATCGAAAACCATCTAAAGGTCCACCAATGGGAGTTTTTGGTACACATAAACCCCTTCACTGTTGTGGTACCCGTGGTGGAGTCTTCGGTACCCATAAACCCCTCAACACCATTCATCGGTTAGATATATTATCCACTAACGGGAGTCTTCAGTACCATATAACCCCTCAACCGTTAAGGTACTTGGATGGAGTATTCGGTACACATAAACCACTCAACATCCAAGGTGACTTTTTATTGTGCACTATCAAATCCTATGACCGGCCAACTATATCTGATAACATTTTAAACCACATCACTTGCCAATATAATTCATTTTGTTAATATTAACTTACTGTTTTCATATGCATCAATCAAAACCATTTATCCAATGCATTCAACCATGCATTACCAATGTTAAAAAACATTATCAAAACATGCATTACTTCCAAATGCATCATCATTATTTTATAAACATTTTCAAGCATTAAACCGTGCTCAAATCATGCATATAACAGAGAGAAATCAATCATCAAAACAAGTGCATCAAAACCAATTTGCCAAACCAAAAATGAGAAAAAAAATCATCTTTTACTTACTTCCGAGCTTAGACCACCATTTCAAGCTTGATCTAAACTCCCAAACACAACTTTCAAACCTTTGAAAAGTTGTAAATCACATTTTGACTCACCGATAATACAAAGCTTTGACTGCCAATGCGAAACCAAGCCTCTAAGGCTTTCAAAACCCCACCTCAGGCTTAAGATCAACTTCCCTTGTTTTAACCATATTATAATAGATGATACAATGCATCAAAATGCATTCAACAGCCCAACAACAACAATTCACATAAATCCTCATCAAATTCTACCGGAAATAACATCAAACACCTTCCAAAGTTAACCCAACAAAAACCTAACATTTTAATCCATCAATTAACATCCAAAAACATATTAACATCATCCTTATACCTCCAGCATTCATTAAACATCAACAAGTCCTCAAAACTCAAAACTAACAACCTAAAAAATTAGAGATTCACTTAATTTCGGGATTCCAATGTTAAAATCAACCTATTAACATTATAAAACATCAAAATCTTGTTCAAATCAACTCAAAAACCCAACAAAACAAATCCATAATGAAGATCAATCAAATACATCAATTAAATCTTGATTTAACCTTTTTCCATAATTAAATCATTACAACTTATTAGAAACCATATATAAAGGATCAATAACTTGGAAATTTCAGTAAAGAGCCTTATATTAGAGGAGAAGAATGAAGCTCACTTGTAACATTGGTTTTCCCCTTAATTGGATGAGCTTTCTTGAGAAAACAAGATCAAGAATTCATTTGGAAATAAAAGAATGTTGAAATCAAGTTATTACTTGAGAAAATTGAATTAGAAAATAGTGTTTGGCTGGAGAGAATTTGAAAGAAAATCTTTTAGAAAAAAGTTAGTTACGTAAAGTTTTCTTTTTGAATATTAATTATAAAATAAATTATCCAAGTCTAATTATAATATTTTAAAACCTTTTAAAATATTCAGTTAAAGAGAAAAGTCTAATATTAGACTTTGGCCAAATAGCTCCTTAAAGATTCTAAGTTTTGGCCCTTTAACAAAACAGTCACTAAAAATAGTTTTAAAACTTCACATTTCGGTCATTGACCCAAAATATCACCTTTTGAAACTTCTTTTTGTAAAATTGATGTTACCAAAATCATCTACATATTAAATAATGATTTTAGGATACTTTTCCATTTTTTTCTCACTCAAAAATATTAATTTCAAATTAATTCCCAAAACAGATTCAAATCCTCTAATCCGGTCCACTAGACCGTCTAATCAAACTAGACAACTCTTAGGCCCAAAAACGGGGCGCTACAGTGAGCAAGAAATAAGGAATCCAAGGACTTGATCTTTGAAAGTATGGTTTCGATTTAGACTCTTAGTAATAAAGGCAATATGGTTAATTGTCAATTGGGAGGGTTAGTTTGTTAAACTCTCTATTTGTGCAAGTTTTAAATGTTGTTTTGGATTGGTTTAAGGATTAAAATTCTTGATGTGTGCTTGGATTTATATTTCGGATGTTGAATAGGAAGCATGCCTATAGATGTTGTGGATATTTGAATTATGCTTGTTTGATTTGTCTTAAATGCTTGAATGGTTGCGTAAAGTATGTCTTTGAAGTTTACTGATGTTTGGGTAAGGTTTGGTAATGTTTAAAGTGAGCCAAAGTGTCATATGTTGGACCTAGAGGTCATTATAGGCCTTTGCATACCTGTACGAGTCCCTTGGTTTCGGTACGGGGGGGTTGGGAAGGCTCAGATCATCAAAAGTTTACAAAGGGTATCAGTACGCCTAGTCACCATATCGGTACGCCTAGAGGGAAATATACACTGGTTTTGGTACACGTGATCCCGTACTGGCGGTCTTTAGCTATTAGAATCTGATTTTTGAAAAAAAATCCTTAAGGGGTCAGTACGGGGCAGAACCGTATCAATACGGATTTGCTTGACACACAATATCGATATTGTACTCTTAGTATCGATATGCAGAGTTGTTATGGTGGTTGAAACGTATCGATATGGTTATATTTGTACCAGTATGTAGTGTATCATTTTAGGTTTTGTCTGCTAAAGTTTGAAATTTTTCATTTTGGTCCCTGAATGTTATGTATGCAATTAAATAAGTTCATATAGTTTTTTAAAGTGTATCGGTACGTAGTGATAAGAGGTATCGCCAGAGACAGGGTGGAGTAATGTTGGGCGTGAGCCGTAGGGCCATAGTACCCAGGTTAGAGCATTACATAATACTTGTTAGGTATGTGGATCGCGAGATTATATGAGACGAGACTATCCACGTTTGGCTAGGGAAGAATAGGCTTTATCGGTTGGTGTTGCTAATTTTTGCTGGAGTTGTGGTTTTGGGGATTATTTGAGACATGATTGTCCGTTGTTAGCTAGAGGTAGACAGGTATCTGTACCTGTTGTTGCACGACAGAGAGGTCGTAGACGCAGTCGAGGTAATTTCCAATGAAGAAAGAAAAGACAGAGGACTGTTGCACATACAATGGCAGTTTAACTTGAAGGTGGTGGACCCGCAAGGGAGGAATGACACTGATGTGATAACATGTACTTTTACCTTGCAGTCTATGTCATTACTTTCTCTAATAGATTTTCGTTCTACGTATTCTTATATTTTGCATGAGCATATGCATTTGCTTGATATACCGGTAGAAATGTTAAATGTGGGTATGCAAGTAACAAGTTCTTTTGGAGAGGCGGTTGTTACAAGGAGGTTATATATGAGATGTCTTTTGATGGTGCAAGAATACATGTTTGCAGCTAATTTGATGGAGCTACCGTTTTGTGGCCTTGATGTGATCTTGGGTATGGATTGGTTAACTGAGCATGGGGCTATAGTCGAATTTGTAACCAAGTAAGTTTCGTTGAAACTTGCTGATGATTATGAAGTGGTAGTTGTGGGTAAGAATGTTAAGTTCTTATCCAATGTGGTTTCGGCTTTAGAAGCACAGAAGTTGTTGGGGTGTAGATGTCAAGCATACATGGCTTATTTTATTAACCCAAATGTGAAGGAAATATGGACTAAGGATATCCATATCGTTTGTGATTTTCCTAGGGTGTTTCTGAATGAGTTGTATGGGTTGCCGCTAGATAGGGAGCTAGAGTTTTGTATTGAGACGTATGTTGATATGGCTCTAGTTTCGATTATACCGTATCACATGACACCAAAAGAGTTAAAGATACAACTTCAGGAGTTATTGGACTGTGGTTTCATTCGACCTAGTGTGTCACTATAGGTGCACTGGTGTTGTTTGTGAAAAAAAGATGGCACTTTGAGGATGTGCATTGATTATTGATAACTAAACAAGTTTACAATTAAGAATAAGTATCTTCTACCGTAAATTAACTACTTGTTTGATCAATTCTGAGGTGCTACAGTGTTTTCTGAGATCGATTTGAGATCTAGATACTATCAATTTAAGGTTAAGTGTAAGGACGTACCGAAGACTGATTTTCGTATGAGGTATAGGAATTATGAGTTTCTGGTGATACCGTTTGGGTTGATGAATGCGTCTGCAGCATTTATTGACATTATGAATTGGGTGTTCCATGAATTCTTAGATCAATTCGTAGTAGTGTTCATTGATGATATTCTCGTGTACTTACATATCGAGAAGGATCATGATCGAAACTTACAGATTGTATTGCAAACCTTGTTGGATAATTAGCTTTATGCCAAGTTGAGCAAGTGTGAGTTTTGGATTAAAGAGGTGGTCTTTCTTGGCCATGTTGTTTCGGCGGAAGGTATCTGGGTAGATTCGTAAAAGATTGAGACGTTTGCGAATTAGAAGAAACCTAAGTTAGTGATGGAGGTTCATAGTTTCTTGGGGTTGACAGATTATTATTGTCGCTTTGTGGATGGGTTCTCCAGAGTTGTCGCTCCATTGACCAAGTTGTTACAAAACGATGTGCGTTTTGAATAGACAGAGGCTAGACAACAAGCATTTGAGAAGTTGAAGGAAGCTTTGACGCAAGCTACGATCTTGATTCAACCTGAGTTGGGAAAAGAGTTATGGTTTATAGAGACACATCCTACATTGGTTTAGGGTGTGTATTGATGCAAGGCGAGAATGTTGTAGCTTATGCATCTAGGCAATTAAAGGTGTACGAGCGCAATTGTCCTACGCATGACTTAGAGTTTACCGCTGTGGTGTTTGTGTTAAAGATTTAGAGGCATTATCTATATGGTGAGGAGTGTATTGTGTACACGAATCATAAGAGTTTGAAGTGTTTGATGTCACAAAAGAAATTGAATGATTGTTGGAGTTGCTCAAAGATTATGATTTGACTATCGAGTATCATTCGGGCAGAGCGAATGTTATGGCTGATACTTTGAGTAAAAAAGTGGTTGTTGAGTTGAGGGCCATGTTTGCAAGGTTGAGTATGACGCATGAAGGAGGTTTGTTAGCCGAGTTACAAGTGAAGCCATCTTTATCGCAGCTGATTAAGGAAAAATAACCTTATGATGAGGCGTTGGTACCGTATGTTAAAAATATCATGGATAGAAATCCTACGAATTTTCACTTTAATGATGATGAGGTGTTATGTTTCAACGATCGGATAGTGGTGCCTAGTGATGATGAGTTGAGGCAAACTATTTTGACAGAAGCTCATGCTAGTCCTTTTGCTATGCATCCCGATAGTACTAAGATGTACCGAGGTCTAAAGGAAGAGTACTACTTGGTGGGTTTAAAAAAGGATCTGGCTAATTTTTTTCTAGATGTTTGGTGTGTCAGCGTGTTAAGGCTGAGCATCAGTTTCCTTCTGGGTTGTTGCAACCGTTGAGGATTACAGAGTGGAAATAAGAGAGGATCACCATAGATTTTGTGTCAGGTTTACCGTTGACACAAACTAAAAAAGATTCTATTTGGGTGATTGTTGATCAGTTTATGATGTGTGCACATTTTTTGCCATTGCATACTACGTATACCTTGGATAAGTTGGCGGATCTTTATATTACTGAAATTGTGAGGTTGCACGGGGTGCCCAAGTCGATAATTTTGGATAGAGATTCGTGGTTTACATCAAGGTTTTGGGAGTGCTTGCATCGTTGGGTACTCGCTTGAAATTCAGTACTTCATATCATCCTCAAATTGATGGTCAGTCTGAGCGTGTGATTCAAATCTTGGAAGATATGTTGAGATGTTGCATCATTGAGTTCCAAGAAACTTGGGAAAGGTAGTTTCCTTTGGTGGAGTTTGCGTACAACAATAGTTATCAGCAAGTATAAAGATGGCACCATATGAGGCCTTGTATGGTAGGAACTGTCATACGCCTTTGTGTTGGGCTGAGGCCATGGAAAAATATGTTTCTATGCATGATGTGTTGAAATATATGGATGAAAAGATGAAGCTTATTTGTGATCGTTTGAAATTGGCCTCGGATAGGCAAAAATCTTACGCGGATTTGAAGCGTAGGGAAGTTAAGTACGCGGTTGGTGAAAAGGTTTTCTTGAAAGTTTCACCTTAGAAGAAAGTGTTGCGCTTTGGGCGCAAAGGGAAGTTATGTCCAAGGTTTATTAGACCGTATGAGGTGTTAGAACGTGTAGGTCTTGTGGCTTATCGGATGAGTTTGCCTCCTGAGTTGGAGAAGATTCATGATGTGTTTCATGTATCTATGTTGCGGAGGTATCGTTCGGATCCGTCGCATGTGATGCCAGTGGAGGATGTTGAGTTGCGACCAAATTTATCCTATGATGAGGAACCGGTGGAGATCCTCGACTCCATTAGTAAAGTTCTTCGTGGCAAGACGATTGAGCTTGTTAAAATGTTGTGGGGACATCGCGGTGTTGAGGAGGCCACGTAGGAGAGTAAGTCGGACATAAATGAGCAATTTTCGCATCTATTTCCATCAGGTAAATTTTGAGGACGAAATTTCTTAAGTAGGGGAGAGTTTTAATGCCCTGGTTTTGGGCCTAGAAGTTTTCTAGGTTGATTAGACAGTCTGGTGGACTGGATTAAAAGATTCGAGTCGATTTCGGGATTAATTTGAAATAAATATTTTTGAGTGAGAAAAAATAGAAAATATCCTAAAATCATTATTTAATATGTATATGATTTTGGTAAAATCAATTTTGGAAAATGGAATTTCGAAATTTGACATTTTGGTTAGTGACCAAAATGTAAAGAATGAAAAACTATTTTTAGTGACTATTTTGTAAAATGGTCAAAACAATAGAATCTTTAAGGAGCTATTTGGACAAATCCTAATATCATACTTTTCTCCTTAATTGGCTAGTTTAAAAAGGGTTTTAAAGAGGTATAAATGGGCTTGGAGAATTAATTTTATAATTAATTTCTAAAAACAACTTTAAGCAATTAACTTTTCTCTAAAAGATTTTCTCTCAAATTCTCTCCAGCCAAACACTATTTTCTTCTTCAAAATCCACAGGTAACCTATTGATTTCTTCAATCTTCTGATTTCAAATGAGTTTCCTATCAAAACCTTATTGTTTTAATCTTGTTTTCTCATGTAAATCCATGCAATTAAGGGGAAAGTTAGCATTAGAGGTTAGCTTCGTCTTCTCCTCTAATGAATGGTTATTTACTAAAATTTCCAAGTTATTGATCCTTTGTAAATGTTTTCTAATGATTTAATTATTAAAAATTGATTAAATCAAGGTTTAATTGATAAGATTGGTTGATTTGCGTATTGGATATGTTTTATTGTGTTCTTGATTAGATAAGAACGTGATTTTGATGTTTTATAATGTTAATAAGTTGATTTTAACATTGGAATCCCGAAACTAGGTGAATCTCTAATTTTCTAGGTTGTTAGTTATGAGTTTTTGAGGAGTTGTGGGTGTTTAATGAATGATGGAGGTACAAGGATGATGTAAATGTGTTTTTGGATGTTAATTAATGACAATTGTTGGATTAAACCATTAGGTTTATGTTAGGTAAAGTTTAGAAGGTGTTTGATGTTGTTTTCGGTTGTTGTGGAAGGAAATTGGTTAGGAGTTGATGAGGATTTGTGTGAATTGATGTTGTTGGGCTATTGAATGCATTTTGATGCATTGAATCCTTTGTTTTTGTATGGTTAAAGCATGAGAGGTTGATCCTCAAGCTTGAAGTGAGGTTTTGAAAGCCTTGAAGGCTTGAATTCGCATCGGCGATCAAAGCTTTGCATAGTCGGTGAGTGAGAATGTTGTTTACAGCTTTTCAAAGGTTTGAAAGTTGTGTTCGGGAGTTCAGATTAAGCTTGAAATGTTGATCAAAGCTCGGAAGTAAGTAAAGGATGATTTCTCCCTCGACCTCAGTCTGGCAATTGGTTTTTGATGTACTTGTTTTGATGATTTGATTTTTTACTGTTATATGCATGATTTGAGCATGGTTTAATACTAGGAAATGGTTATATAATGATGATGATGCATTTGGAAGTGACGCATATTTTGATAATATTTTTGAACATTGGTTAATGCATGGTTGAATGCATTAGATAAATGGTTTTAATTGATGCATATGAAAATAGTGAGTTAATGTTAATGAAATGAATTATATTAGCAAGTGATGCGGTTTAAAATGTTATCAGATATAGTTGGCCAGCCATAGGATTGATAGTGCACTATAAAAAGTTGCCTTGGATGTTGAGGGGTTTATGTGTATCGAAAACTCCATCCAAGTATCCCTAACGGTTGAGAGGTTATACGGTACCTAAAACTCCCGTTATTGGGTTATACATCTAGCCGATGAGAGATGTTGAGGGGTTTATGTGTACCAAAAACTCCATCATGAGTACCATAATGGTGGAGGGGTTTATGTGTACTGAAAACTCTCATTAATGGAATTTGGATGATTTCGGTTGAGATTGTATGAAGTGTTGAGAGGACACTTGTTGAATCCGTGTATCCGATGTAATATTTTTTAAAGTAGAACTTGGTTGATGATCACTTGTAAGCCAATATAATTGATGATGTATCATATTGATGGATGGTGTTGTATAATGTTGGTTTATACATGTTTTACTCTTTAAGCCTTGCATTTGGTAGTCATGCATGGGAATGCTTAAATTGAGTGTAGCAAATGGAATTTTACTGTTAATCCATGATACATGTTGCATATGGTTTAATATGCATGTTTTGAAAATGTTAAGTGCATGGTTTTTACAAGGCATAATAAAGTTGATGATGTTCTGAAATATGTTTTAAAAATGGTTTTCAAAGTGGATTGTTAAATGGTTTTAAATGCATTGATGGTGGTTTGTTTTAGAGCACTCCTCACTAAGCTTAGGGTACTTATGCTCTATTTTTCCATCAATGCAAAGAATTAAAGGGTTGGAGGCAGCAAGTAAGCAATGAGGAATCCAAGGACTTGATCTTTGAAAGTATAGTTTCGATTTAGACTCGTAGTAATAAAGACAATGTGGTTAATTGTTAATTAGGAGAGTTGCTTTGTTAAACTCCTTGTTTGTGCAAGTATTAAATGTTGTTTTGGATTGGTTTAAGGCTTAAAATGCTTGATGTGTGCTTGGATTTATGTTTTGGATGTTGAATAGGAAACATGCCTATAAATGTTGTAGATAATTGATTTATGCTTGTTTGATTTGTCTTAAATGCTTCAATAATTATGTAAAGTATGCCTTAGTTTCGGTAGGCAGGGTTTAGGAAGGCTCAGATAATCAAAATTTTATAAAGGGTATCAATACGCCTAGCCTCTATATTGGTACGCCTAGAGGGAAATATATACTGGTTTTAGTACACGAACTCTCGTACTGGTACGCTTTTTAGCTACTAGAATCTGATTTTCAAAAATAATCCTTAAGAGATCGGTATAGGGGTAGAACCGTATCGGTACGGGTTTGCTCGACACACCGTATCGATATGGTGCTCTCAGTATCGGTACGTAGAGCCATTATGGTAGTTGAACTGTATCGATATGGTTATGTCTGTATCGGTACGTAGTGTATCTTTTTAGGTTTCCGTCTACTAAAGTTTGAAATTATGCATTTTGGTCCCTGAATGTTATGTATGCAATTAAATGAGTTCGTATAATTGTTTAAAGCTGATTTTTGACATGTGAGAATGAAATTGGATTAATTAAAGATTGGTAACTTAGAATTCAATGAAGTCCTTGTAATTCTAAAAATTATGTTTTGGTCCCTGAAGTGCATGTTTGAGCAATTGAACTTCATTTTGTAATCTGATCGCAATGTGAATGCATCCGCTAATGCATGTTCACCTTAAGATCTAAATTAATGTATTTAGATAAGATAAAAAGAAAAAAGGGGACCCAGTTTAGGTTATTAGTTCGGGTTTGCTTCGGCGAACATAATATGGCTTTTTTAGCTTGATTTCTGCTAGATCGGGTTAAGGGGGTTACACATAGCCTTTAAGTCCGTTGACGATGACAGAGAATCGGTCTAACATCTTGGTGATGTCTTCATCTAGTTCCATTTTGATGTTCTCATAACTAAGACTGGGGAGTCCAATC
Organism: Hibiscus mutabilis; assembly: GCA_019671005.1. Lineage (NCBI taxonomy): Eukaryota > Viridiplantae > Streptophyta > Magnoliopsida > Malvales > Malvaceae > Hibiscus > Hibiscus mutabilis. The sequence continues at coordinate 44,137,183 of CM033720.1, read as the reverse complement.
TTGTTCTCCTTCACTTTATTAGTTCCCTCATAAGTAACTTCTATTTTGTCCCATATCTCCTTGACACTTAACAAGAAGACATCTTGGCATATTCGTCTGGTCCAATGGCACAAAATAGTATATGCATGGCTTTGTCGTTGAATTTCAACTTCCTTCGATCATCATCGGCCCATTCATGTCTTTCCTTAGGAACTTGCTGATCTCATTCTCTCTTCATCAAAATTGATGGTCCGTCCACCACTACGTCCCAAAGGAAATAGTCATTAGATTTGATGAAGAGCATCACTCTATTCTTCCAATAAGGGTAGTTTACCTACATTGAAATATGAAGGCTTGGAGATGGATTAAGATTCCTCGAAGTGATTGTCGGAAGTAGAGGTCATAGCTTGACTTGTGGATTGATTGTACAACGTTTGGATCTATCAAGAGAATGTGAAGCCTTCAAATGAGTGTAGCTCTGATACCAATTGATGGGTTGAACAATCAATAGAAATGGACAAGATGAGGTGAACTGGCAATTAAAAAATGGTGGAAACAATAAGCAAAAAGAAAGAAAATTTGTACAAGTGGTTATAGTAGTTCAACCTTCTAAACAAGGTTTACATCCACTACCTTAGCTATCCACACTAAGAATTTTCATAAATTCACTAATTTGTTATTCCTTTTAGGCTAAAGAAGATAACCTCACAAACACCTAAACTTATACGCCAAAGTCTAGTGATCCCTTTTTTCTAAAGGTGGATACAAAGAAGCAAACTATGAAATAATCTAAAGGATGTATGTTTGCACAATTCAAAGTTTACTAGAAACCCCAAACTTGATGAAAGATAAAATACACTCAAGTGGGTTACAAGAATTTTGTAATAAAAGCTCTAAGAGGTTGGATATGTGCTTGAATGCTTTTGGATAGTTGTCTTGTTGTTGAAGAAGCTTTGGAGACTTGATTTTATACCCCTTCATTGATTTTTAGCGTTTGGTGGTTGAGATATTGAATAGAACCGTTGGGCTACATTTTTCTTGTAATAAATGCTCCGGCAACACTGGTATCGGTACATGAGCACTCGTATCAGTACCTGCCAAAAGAAGAAAATGTTGTTGCAACAAAAGGGTACTGGTACGCGAGCAGGCGTATCGATACTAAGTGAAAAATTAAAAAAAAGGTATCGGTACGGGCTGTATCATACAGGTACTCATTTCGCTCATTGGAATCCTTGGAACATTTGGTTAAAACATCGTTTAGGTACGCGTATAGCTGTAACGGTACGCATAACAAATCTTTTAAAAGTTAGTTCCAAGATTTTCTGACAAGGCAAGGGTCAAAACATTTAATGAAAATATTTTAAATTTATTGAATCTAGTACGGTACGCCATGGGCCGTACTGCTACTCTAAACACAATTTGGATTACAGTTTTAAAAATCTATACCGATACTCGAAAGCCATTAATCATAAGAATTTTTTCCAGTAACAAAAAACTGTACAGGTACGTCATAGGTCGTACCGGTACTCAATTACCAAATTGGCTAAATTGAGTACCAAAACACTTAGGAAATATTTGGGGATTCAATATTTGACTTGGAAAAGTATTTAAGTTCGAATGTTTGTCAATTTAGTGAGTAAATTAAGTACCTTAAAATTTTATTTCTTTTATAATTTAGTCCTTGTTATATCAAAATCAAATATAGGTTTAACATAATCGTTTTCAACTTTGAATACAATCCAGTATACTTTTCTTGTTTCAAAGCAAAGGTTGGATCCCCACATCATTTGTGAGTTAAATAGGATTTGAATTGAGTTAAATGCACCACATTCTATAAATTATGACTCTTATTTTAGATTATTCCCTAAACTTTTAAATGTTTTAATTTCATTCCAAAACTATGACTCATTCTTAATCGGTCCTTAAACTTTTGACTACTCTAATTTCATCCAAAATTATGACCTTCATTCTAAATTGATCCTCAAACTTTTGAACATTTCAATTTCATCATCAAATTATCGCTTATGTCATATCATATTATTACATAATATACTTCATTGTTTACATGAAAATTAATAGTTTTTATAATAATTTTAATAGCATGTGGAATGATTAGCTTATATTGATAATTTGGGGATGAAATTTGAATGTTCAAAACGTTTTAGAACAATTTAGATTGAGACACATAGTTTGAGGATGAATTTGGACCGTTCATAAGTTTGAGGACCAATTTAAAAGGAGGGTCATGGTTTGGAGATTGTGGTGCAAAAAACTCATTTGCACCATATCTACTTGTAAAATTCTTTGGTAAAAGTACCATAGAAGTCCTTACACTCTATCCTACATTACATTTTTAATCCCTCTACTTGAAAAATGAGCAACCTGCTTCTTAATCTATGCTAAAAAAGGAGAAAAATAATCCATTCATTAAAATTGTGTCATTAAATATTTATTTTTGGTGTTTGACATAATAATAAATTTAGTGTTCGACATTTACAATTTTGTTTAAGATTTTATTATGAAAAACTCCTAAAGTTTTTTTTTAGTTTATTACTAACATTTTCCCACTGTCTCACTTCTACTATATTTGATTTTTTTTTAATTAATGATGTGACGCCCTCATAAAAAAATTACGTGATACTAGATAAAATACCACTTTGAAAAATAAATTAAAAATCTAAAAAATAAAAAATCCATTTTTAAAAATACTTGAGATTTTTTAATAATTGTTTGTTTTTTGAGTTTTTTATTTAAAATGGAAAATTTCAAAAAAATATAAAAAAAAATCAAAAAGTCATAATTTTTTTAATTCATAATATTTTAAAAAATATTTATTTTTTTACTGTTTTTATAAAAAATAAAAAAATGTTTTATTAATGTTTTGATACATTCCATACTGCACGAGGAAGGTATTGATGTCCAGTAGAACAATTTTCACCATTAGTAACAATATCAAAAGCTCAAATAGTTTGATTAAGAGAAAATCAAAAGTAATTACCAAAGATTAAAAAATTACAAGATAGTAACATATTAATTTAACTTAATTTAATAACTAAAAAGTTAGACAAATCATTGCAACCTTGTTATTTGACAACATATTTGTACTTTCCAAATCCAATTCCCTCTCAATATGTTCTTCAAAAATTCGATTTGTGCGGATTATTCCCTAACTAACGAAGGGATCTTGACAGAATTGTCACAGATAAAATTGTGCACAGTTTTATAAAGAAATAGTTTACTTGCCTCTTAAGAAGACATGAGAAATATGTTCAATATCATTTGATTGAATAGCTGTCTTAGTTCATTGTTGTTTGAAGAAACTCTCCACTTCAATTGATATTTTTTTCACAAAAAACAAACACGAGATAACAAATCTAGTCTTTCCCTAAAATTTCAAATAGTTATCCCGAGTTCAAGTTGAATATGTTTTGCCTCTTACTCGGAGAAAGACGATCAAACAATTCTCGATCATAGAACACTAAAAATATTTACTAAAATTCAAATAAATAGATAAAGTACATAAATAGTCACTCAACTATGAAAAATAATTGTTTTGCTCATTGATCTTTTAAATGTTATAAAATGGTCATTAAATTAATCAAATCGTTAGACTATTTTATAACGTCCCGTGACCATTTTATAACTGTCCGACATTTAATTACTACTTTGTAACTTTTGAAAGACCACCGACTAAACCTATCAGTTTTCATAATTTAATGGCTATCGGTGTATTTTACCCCATATATATATGAATAGTTTGAGAAGTTATACTCGTTTTTTTTTTCGTTTCTTATACACGTATGGAAGGAGTAATATAATTACAGATGTACACTATCTAGTAGCCCGAAAATATTGGTGGCGGCGGCGATGAATACCGGAATCCCAAGTTTGGTGGGAGCACAATGGCCAATTTAGGCGGAGGTGGTGAGTGGACTGGTGGTGGTGGTGAGTGAACTGGTGGAGGTGAAGAATGGACTGGTGGTGGTGGTGAGTGAACTGGTGGAGGTGGAGAATGAACGGGTGGTGGTGGTGAGTGAAGCGGGGGTGGTGGTGGAGGAGAGTGAACCGGCGGTGGTGGAGAGTGGACAGGTGGTGGTGGAGGAGAGTGGACGGGTGGCGGGGGGGAGTAGACTGGTTGGGGTGGGGAATATACTGGGGGAGGTGGAGAGTAGATTGGTGGTGGTGGGGAGTGGACGGGTGACGGCGGAGGTGGCGGATGAACTGGTGGTTTTGGAGTTGGGGGCTTTGGCTTTGGTGGTGCAGATCCTCCATTACACTTATCTTTACTACAATCCACCGGTGACCGGACGACTTACAACGGATTGGCACTCTTTCGCCGATTTCTGTTGCGGACGATCAGCTAAACAATTACCAGTACCGTCGAGCACCATGTTTTTCCTTGACGGTACTAGGCAAGCATTCGGCTCAACCTGGAAATAGTTGCTGGAAAATGTGAAATTAGACAAGTTCGGCAACTTGCAAACAGTTTCCGGCACCATTCCAGTAAGCTTATTTCGAGAAACATCCAATAATTCAACGTTCTTCATGCCTGCAATGGTTTCCGGCAAGGAACCAACACAATTGTTCGAGCTAACATCGAAGAGCGTCGCGTTCGTTAGCATCCCTATCTCCGACGGGAAGCAACCGGCGAGGTTGTTGTTCAGAAACAGAATCTCGTTCAGGTTCACCATCTTTCCGATGCTGTGCGGAATGCACCCTTCGAATTTGTTATTGGCGAACGTCACGACGGAGACTGTTGATTTTCCGATCGTTTCCGGAATGGTGGACACGAACCTGTTGTTGTTCAAAAACAAGGCGTCCAATGGTTTTTCGAAGATCTCCGGCGGCACTTTGCCTTCGAAATTATTGAACCTCAGATCGATGAACTTAACCGCCGGCCATGTCATGATAACTTCCGGGAAAGGGCCGACGAAACGGTTGTTGCTGATATCAAACTCGTACATAATTGTAAGCCTAGACAATGTCTTGGGCACAGTCCCACAGAACCTATTGCTATTTATATGGAACAATGCGAGATCGGTCAGCATCCCGAGTTCGGCGGGAAGATGTCCAGCGATATCAGCGTGGTTGAGATCGATACCGGCGACGGTGTCCAAGTTCTTGTCGTCCAATGCCTTGGCGCAAAACACGCCGGTGTACGCACACACATTGGGTCCGACCCAGTTGCCGGTTTTATTAAAAGGGTCAGAGTATATAGCCTTTTTCAAGGCTTGAAGGCCAATGTATGCTCTCTTAAGCCTATTGTTTGCAAACGTTCCGTCTACTTTAACCTCGTATTCGGCCTCATCGGGTAGTTTGTCGTTCGGAGGGAGTGTCATAAGTTGGTGTCAAACAATGTGAGCTACCTCGGCATCAGTCAATGAAAGGGCCGATGTCGATAGCATAACCGAAAGGCACGAAATTAAAAGAAAGCAGCCATAGGCCTGTGATCTTTGAAGCTTAGCCATCCTTGACCTACTAGGAAGGCCCATGGCTGCTTGGAGGATTGCGGGGAGGAGCATTGGTGTGGGGAGGGGTTATACTGAGCGACATGAAAGGGTATGGTTCCAACAACCGTGGAAGTTGGTTGGGATGTTGGTCTTGTTTTAGGGCATAAACGGTCGGGTTTCATTTAGACACCACACGAATTTTGGGAGGTGACTTATGGTCAGCCCTCAAATGGAAAAACTAAAAACAGTAAATGTTTCGACCTAATATTTCTTCCTATTACATCTAATGCTTGGCCGAACGACAAGATCCGAGCTTAGCATATGTTATAATTATTGAGACGATAATAACAAAAAATAAACGATTGTAAAAACATAAAAGAAAAATAAACATCAAATTTTACGTAAAAAATCTAAAAATAAAAAAAGTGCGTACAAAGAAAAAATTTACTATGTCAAAAGATTTTAATCATAATCCTTAGTATCTATTTCTAGGGATATGTTACAAAATATAATTTTGGTTATAACTCTAATAACGTGTAATTTTGTTCCATGATTTTTGCTATGTTAAGATTAAATTATACATTGCCCGAATTTAAATGTGGTTCGCTCTGATTTTATCTGATAATAAGCGTAATTAATTTAAATTATGACTTGTAAATTGGATTATAATTTAAATTAAAAGTGAGTATTCGATCGAATCTAGTCAAAAAATTAGAGTTAGCCAAGTATAACTCAAACTTTATTTGAATTTTTTTTAGTAAAGTTGTTCGAATTTCTATTCAAATTTAATTGTAAATATTTATAATGTTATGTTACTGGTTGGTTCCAATTTAAACAAATTTCTATAATCATATATAATATACATATATAATTCTTCATATTTTTATATGCGATATACATATATCAGACAAAGTAGTGAGACTTGACTTGAACTTGAAAACTGATCCACTAATTACTAAAAAATTTAAATTATTCGAGTTACATTTTACAACTCAAACTTTATTTAATTTTTTTTTAGTTGAATCGAATTTATAAAATTACAATTTAAGTATATTTCACATTAAATCAAAATTTTAAAATTTCAGTCAAGTCTAATTTTACTATCGTGATATTTAATTTTGTTTTTATTAATTTTAACAATAAAACAAGTTATCGAACTGAATCATGAACCATGACCGGCCTAAATAAAAAAGATGCGACTTAATTCCTGATTTAGCTTTTAAATTATAAATTATTATTTAATATATTAATAATTTACAATTTTATGTATCATCAATAAATAAAAGTTGACATGTCATTATAAATTTTTATATGATGAATATTTAGTGTATTGATAATGTATAACTCTATGTCTCATAAATTAATTAAAATAAATTGAAATTGTACGATGACACGTCTAATTTAATGATGGTGTATAATTATATACACAATACATTAAAAATTAATCCAATTTTACGACTTAACTCATTTCCATTTCTAATGATTATTATATTACTGTATATAATTTTATACTTCTTCCATCTTATTTAATATGTCCATTGTTGATTTTTCACGCAGTTTAAAAAAAATGTATAAGAAATGTGATATAAAATAATTAAAACGATAATTTTATCTTTGAAAAGTTAAATTTTATTTTGTTAAGAATAGGGATGGCAGACGGGTATAGTTTTGCAGATTGCGCACCGCACCCGCTTCAATTGGGGCGAAGATGAGTACGAGTCTGGTGGGTAGTGGGCGGGTATGAATGTAAAAAGGCATATCCATCGTGGGCAGTGGGTAGGTGATGTATATGAGAATTTACCCGCACCGTATCCACTCGCATCTACCCCGCATCATCCTGTCCTGCCCACTAGCTACCCACCATATGAATTTTGGACAATTATGAATTTAGGAATAAGTTCACAACCTATTCTGTAAACCCTAAGATTTTAAAGGACGTGCCCTATAATTTAACAAAATCTTAGGGCATAAACATTATTTACGATTGTCTATTGTCATTAATTAGTTAGATGTACATGTAGTTAAGTAAAATTTATATTGGCATAAATGTGCTTTAGTTAGTTAGCTGTAGTTAAATTTATACACTTGTAAATGTATTATATATATACACTTGATTAATCAATAAAACGTACGAAGTTTTACTCTTCTTTACAGAAGTTTATGGTTTATTTTTACATAATTCGATATTAGTGATTGTTTGCTAAGTGCGTACGGGTGGGTACAGGTTGGGTGGTGGACACCCAATTAGATAATGGGTGTGGGGTGGATTTGAAAATGTACTCGCTTGAGCGAATGTAGATTTAAAAAAAATAGTACCCGTCGTGGGTGGTAGATAGATGGTGGATATAAAAAATTTAAGTGGGTGTGGGCATGGGGAGGGGTATCCGCACTCGCCCTGCCCACTTGTCATCCTTAGTTGAGAAACTAAAGAAATAGTATAAAAAAATATACCTTGTAAAATTTGTTGATATTTTCAATAAGATAATTTAGGTGATATAGTTTTAAAATACAAAAAGAATATATTGAATGTGACAGCGACAATACAGAAAATATTCAAAAATTAAAAAGTTAAAAAAATAGTGGTGTTAGAATTAAAAGAAAAAAAAAATTTAGGGATAGGGTTTTAGTTGAGCCTGTAACTAATGAATTTGAGTTCAAATGGAAAGTTAAAGCAGTTCGTCCGCAAACTTATTTCTCTCATTTGGAGAAGAAACAGTTGTCTGTGAATGATTCTCGTCTTTTGAGTACACCTCCTCCGCCCAAATGGAAGAGGAAAATTGATTCTCCCACTGTGGAGGCGGCTATCAATGAGTTTATTGATAAAATACTCAGGGATTTTGTTATTGATTTGTGGTATTCGGAGATTACTCCAGATAGGGAGTTCCCTGAGTTGATTCGCGCTGTGATTTTTGATGCTATTCGTGAAATTTCAGGAAGGGTGAAAGAGATAAACCTTGTTGATTTGCTAACGAGGTAGGTTTTTTGTTTAAGATGATTTTTCAATTGTAAAATTATTTGACATTTTTAAAGCTCAGGGATTTCAGTTTGTTATCTAATGTTCCAGGGATATAGTTGATTTGGTAGGAGATCACTTGGATCTTTTTAGAAGAAACCAAACTGCAATAGGTGTTGATGTTATGGTAACATTGTCATCTGAGGAGAGGGATGAGAGATTGAAACACCATCTTATGGTTTCTGAAGAGCTTCATCCTGCATTGATTTCACCAGAGAGTGAGTACAAGGTGTGAGTGGAGTGTTTCAGTGAAAACGCATTTTGCTTTTGCATTTTATCGGTTTCTTTTTTTTTTTTTTTGATTCCGTATTTTTTCCAGGTTATTCAACGGCTTATCAGTGGAGTTTTAGCAGTAGTATTGAGACCACGAGAAGCTCAATGTGCTCTAGTTCGAACCATCGCTTGTGAGATTTTAACTTGCTTGGTCATGCAACCTCTTTTGAGATTTGCAAGCCCTGGGTACGTTATTGAGCTATGATTTGTTGTGTGTTTAATTTTAAGTTATAAGTACTTCATTTGAAGTTGCAGTTCCAGTTGGCTGAGTTAGCCTAAACTTTTAGGTCAAGAATTTTGGTGGTTGATTTGGAAATGCATTCCTATTAAGTGTTTATTTGGTTCTAAAAAAAGATGAAGCGATTAGAATGTAGGACATATGCTTGTAATGACGTTAATAGTGGTTTCTTGTTTGCCCTCTTACTCTTGACCAATTTGGGTAAAAGAATAGGTGGAGAATGTTTAAAATGGTTACTCATGATTATTCCTTTTAACTGGGTTATAAACTTTGGTATTTTCCTTAATAAATTTTCCTCTTTTCCCCCTTATGTTTTGTTGTCAGGTATATCAATGAAGTGATTGAATATGTTTTGCTTGCCATAAACACTGATACAAACAAGGTGGCGGTTGGTTTTGATCAGTCTTCAGTGGGAGTAAGTGATGATGATTCTACCTTGCGTAAAAATTCGTCCTCAAACAGTCAAGGAACTGATTTGACTTTGGCTAGAATTGATGATAGAAAAGAAACATATTCAGATTGTAATAGATATGAGGAAGAATCATTGCAGTCTCGACCAGCTGATTGGGCTCGAATATTAGAGGTGGCAACCCAAAGAAAAACTGAAGTTCTAGCCCCTAAAAATCTTGAAAACATGTGGACAAAAGGGAGATACTACAAAAAGAAGAACAAGCATGTAAAGTCAGGATTTCAAGACTCTATTCCAAAGGGTTCTGTGACGAAGAGCGCTGTATTAACAGGACTTCAGGAAGTGAAGTCTCTACCAGCAAAATTGCAACTTCAACTGGAAGGGAAGAGAAAAATGTGATGCGGCTTATGCCTGGTTCAACTCTTGATACTCAATTATGTGATAATAACACTACAGGTACGAAGTTGGGTTCAGAGTTTAACAAGTCATCCTCATTTGAAGGAGATCATCTTGTCAAAAAGTATAATGATACCAGCAATCAAGCAGCTGATGGAAATAAGAATAGACTTAAGAGATCCAGTAGTACCTCCGACTTGAAAGTCAAACCTGATATAAAGGCACTTACAGGAGATATTGGAGGGTCTATTATTTCAGAGTTCTACAGCCCTGATGCTGGCAGTCGCAGCGAAATATATAGTGGTAAAATTGACTCAAATATAGTGCTTCGGAATGAGGGGCCACATATTCCAAAGCTTAGATGCCGGGTAAGTTTTCCTGTTAAAATTGCTGCGAGTTATGCTGATTCAAATTTGATCTGCTAGATGAATCCAAAATTCCAAATGCGATATGGGATCTAAATTAAAACAGCTTCTTGAGCTTGGCGGTGTTGAAATGTGATATGTAATTCAATTTGCTATTCCATGTCTACCTCTGCAGGTTATTGGAGCATACTTTGAGAAACTTGGATCAAAACCATTTGCAGTTTATTCAATTGCTGTGACAGATGTGGAAAACAAAACTTGGTTTGTCAAGAGAAGGTTTTATGACACCAAACTTTTCTTTTATCTTTCTTAAAAAAAATACAAAAGCCATTTGTTTAAGGGTCTTTATTTGTTTGATTTCCCTTTGGTATTAGTCTTCAAGTTTAAATCACTAAATATTTATCTCAAGAGAAAAACTTAAAGATCCAAATTTTGATTTATTTTCTTCTTTTTTATTTTAATTTTGCAGATACAGTAATTTTGAACGGTTGCATAGACATCTTAAAGAAATTCCTAATTATACATTACATTTGCCTCCCAAAACAATATTTTCTTCAAGCACTGAGGATGCGTTAGTTCACCAGCGCTGCATTCAGCTTGACAAATATCTGCAAGTAATTCACTTTTTTGTTTTGGTATTATATTTACTTTTAAAGCTGTTGCTTCAATTAAGTTACCTTTATGCAGGATCTGTTGTCTATAGCCAATGTGGCTGAACAGCATGAAGTGTGGGATTTTTTAAGTGTTTCTTCAAAGGTATGTATCTTTGTGACATATGGTGCTACTTTGTTTCATATGGGAGGGATGAATGATTTCTGATTCTTGTTGTGGTTTTCTTTTGCTTTTGAAGAATTATGCTTTTGGAAAATCTTCATCAGTGATGAGAACCCTTGCAGGTATGTTGTTCTGCTTCTTGGTTATCCACTTACCATACTATTCTTGCTGTTTATACATTTGGGTTCTAGCCGTTAGCTGTTGCCAACATTAGATATGTTGCATCTTGTGGTTATACTACAGCGCATCAATATTGTCCAAAAAAAAAAAGGGTTTAGAGATGCTCCAAATGCGCTTCTATAAGTTTAGGAATGCAATCATGTGCATTACCTTCCTATCTGAAGTTAAAATTTGTTTGGTAGATAAGGTGTAGCAGTATTACTTATTTCACTTTTTACACTGATGTGTTTTACCCATCTCGGCTTTCAGAGATTTACTTATATTGTTACTTGGTTAAAATTCTGTAGCTGGTTCTTATATATAAAAGGCATGCAAACCTGGCTCTTTGAGCAGGGACTCATGCACCTATCATTAAGCCAATTGGCTGGTGCAATTCAGTCTTTTCCAGTTTACTTGTTAAGGTGATTTACTGTTCTTAAGTTATCTGAAAAGAAAAATATCATGTGTTATTATTCTTCTCACTGTGAACTCGTTAGTAGCTCATTAATATTTGAATCTATATCTTGGTTTTCTTATGGCCTATTATCTAAGAATGGTAAATGATTATCCTTTGTCCATTGATTCTACCACCATAGTTTTGAATTTGGTTTTAACTTGGCAGATTTTTTGCTTAATATTGACCCCTTTTTTACACATTAATTCCCAACCTTTTCCAATTCTCCTGTTTATGAACAGTCAATGTGGATGATGCCTTGGATGATATTGTACGCCAATTTAGAGGAGTGTCAGATGGCTTAATGCGCAAAGTTGTTGGTTCATCTTCTTTGCCCAGTGAAGCCTCTTCTTCAGTTGCTGACAGGACCTTATCATGGAATGCAGATGAGATGGCTAAAGACATTTCTAGACAAAGTAACTTAGAAACAATGAATAGCCTTTCTGATAACGAAGTAGGTGACAAAGATGGTAGCCATGGTCAGGATGATAGATCTGGTTTACAAGGTCACGGCTGGCATTCAAACGATGAATTGAACTCAAAGCGTTTGCCTCCACGGGTGATAAAACATGGTGGAGAGCCCAGTAATTCAGCTTCTGAAAGACAGGGTTTAGGTGTGAAACCTGTATTGCTTGGCCAAGTTGGATTTCCTGTAGTGAATTTTTCGGCAATCTCCAGCCATTTGGAGGATCCAGTTGGAATGCCTCCTGAGGTAGCATGCTTCAGCTCTGTTTTTTAATTTTATTTATCTTTTTAGTTCATGTTGGTAATACGATTTTAGCTAATTTTAAGGCATTGTTCAACCAATACTTGGAAGCTTCAAGTATTTACCAATCGATTTTTGTGCATTGGACACCACCTAATGTGAGTGCACCTTTGCTGAATCTAGTTGATAAGGTGTTTCAGCTTAAGAGAAGAGGCTGGCTACAGTGAGCTAAGTTTTGATTTTTTCCATAGTTTTGAATTAATTAATTGCTAAAATGTTGTATTCTACTATTCAGTAATTATTATTTTAGAAAGATTCACATAAATTGATATTGGACTTTGTTCTTTGGTGTTGCAAATGTTTGCTTACATGTAATTTTGAGTAGTTTTTAACTTATGTCGTCACTTAATCATATTTGGTCATTTATTCAAGCCATTTACATTGCTGTTTCAGAGGATAGGAGTGGACTGGTTGATATAGTGCTGATTGCCTATCTTGGAACTAGTAAAAATAATCTCTTAAGTTTTCTGTTGTTCAATCTTTTATGACAGATAGTCTTGTTGGTTGTAGCTACGGTGTCTGTTTAAGTTATGAAAAAGGTTGCATGAAGAAACACTACTAACATGGATTTAAATGCATCAGACTACGGGCATGTTTGTCTGATATATCAATTACTACTTCAAGTCTTTTCCTGTGTCCTTTTAGCCAGTGGCAACTGTCTGGGCTTTTGTACTCTGTTATCTTATTAAACTCTAATGGTATGTTATGATGTTCTGAAATGACTTGTTTCCGGAATAAGTTGACATAAACATGTGCATGTTTTCTTTAATGCAGGAGACAGGTTTTTTGGATGTCTAAGCAAATATTACAGCTGGTGATGGAGGATGCCATTGATGACTGGCTGTTGAGGCAGATCTATTGGCTTCGGAGGGAGGACACTGTTTCCCAAGGAATTCGATGGATTCAAGATGTAAGGCCTATAAACTTTTAACAGATATTGTAATTTAACTAAGACTGTTAATTGGCTCAGCATCCGATGCTGTAAAAGCATGACTTTTGTCATTATGAGCTGCTGCTACCTGCATATGAATTTTAGATGGTTTCCCGTTTCATAAGGCAGTGTGTATAATGATTGGATTGGACTAAAGATGACATCTTTAACCTAAAAATGTCTCTGAACGAGAACTGCTGCAGGCCGAGGCTCAGCTGGCAACTGTAGCTCAATCTTGAAATCAATGTGTTGATTTCACTTGTATCTAGTCAAAAGACTGGAAGAACCATGAACAAGTCTTCTGTTTCTATTAATTGCCTATTTTTTCCCTAGGTTCTGTGGCCAGGTGGTACATTCTTTACAAGATTGGGGAACATTCAGAGCAAATTTGCTGATACTCGTCCGGACCAGACATCTGCAGAGACCTCGAGCCAATTTACCTGGGGCCTTTGAGCAACAACTTGAAGCTACTCGTAGAGCAAGCAACATCAAAAAAATGTTTTTCGGTAAGCATGTTTTTGTGTTACTGGCATCACGTCATCTTCCATGACTTTAGGATCTGTGGTGGTTTACATGCTTGCCATCTGCTTGATCATTGCTTTGAATGGTTTAATTCCTTAGTAGAGTCCAATGATTATGTTTCTAATTAAAACTTCTGAAGCACTTTTGTTCTGGTTTGTCAACATAGTTTATGTTGTCAAAATAATTGACCGTGTTTAATTTATTATTAAGTAGTTCATGATCAACTGATCTCTCTACATGTATTTTCCCTGATGCTACGCTATAAAAGGTTTGACCTTTTTGGCAGATGGAGCTCCTACAACCTTAGTTAGCTTCATCGGGCATAAACAATATCGACGGTGTGCAAGAGACATTTACTATTTCACTCAGGTTGGGTTTTTATCGTTCTGCCATATGTACCGCGATGCCGATATTTTTGTATTTTCTTTTTAGTTCCAACTTTCTTAATGTATTTATTTGCCATTTATCCATTGCAGTCAACTATATGTGTGAAGCAACTTGCTTTTGCGATATTAGGACTTCTACTCGTATCAGTTTTCCCTGAAATGCGGGATCTTGTGAAGGAACTTCATGGCAAGAAACAAACTAAAGTCCCCTAGGAAGTTCAGGGTTCGGGATCTGCCGATAAAGCGGATTTTTGTTTAGATGATCCATCCAGGACCTGGGTTAAAAGAGCCCGAAGACCGGCAATGTAAGTCATCTAGCAATATTTCTCCCAATGGCGTAGAGTCTGAATTTAGATCTGACAATTCACATACACGTGTTATGTTCGTATAATTTCTCGTGTCATAATTGTGTTCGAGGTATTCTACATTTATTCAACTTCTGTCAAGTTAATATTTTCGACATCCTTGTGTATCTTTTTGGTGTTGTGTCAAACCAACGTTGCCAGTGTGATAGGGAATAGGTTTTGTTTCCATATTGTAAATGTGAAGGAATGTGGATATGGTCTGTACATGGGAATTTGGATTACAATATTCAGGATATGTGTTCATTCTTAATATTCAGGATATGTGTTCATGTGAAATCAAATTATCAAAATGATTAAACCAAAAAAAATGAAATTATGGATTGATTTTCAAGAGCACTTTGATCATTGATATTTAGTCACGGTCGTTAAAAATTCTTTTATTTCAATCACTCTGTCATTAAATTATTAATGGTGTCTGAGTTAAGAGGGGAATCAAATTTGGAACCTTTAATTGGGGTTTGACAACTCAGTTCGACTCGAAAAAAATTTCGAGTTAGTTGAGTTGACGAGTTCTATCTCCAAGCTGCTTTGATAGACTAAATTTCTGCTCAAAGTCACTCCATTTTGTGTGATGGAAAACACATGACTAGCACACTGATCTCGATAAAATGCCATTCGAGTTAAACCAGATAATGTATAGTGGCCGAAAGTTTAGGAATGTCGAAACTTCGATAAGTAACTCTACCTTCTTAGGTGACTGTCACGGGCCGCGAGCCAAGGTCCGAGTCCTTGGCATCACAGGGTGCACACTAGGGTGCCCAAGAGGTTTTGATGGAGATTTTGGGCCTAAAGAGACCACCAGACTTAGCCCAATCCGTGAGAGATTCTAGAAGGCTTATCCATCCACTTTGACATATGTAAACTTACCATGTAAACATAGGATTTGTTGCCATAGATAGAACGGGAACATTCCGAGGATTATACCATTATGGTTGGTGGGCTTCGATCATAGTTGTCGATGAAAATCTGTATAGACTGTCGGATTAGGGGGAACTCAACTATAAACAGGGGTCTTCACCTCCTCATTTGATGTATCCAAGTTTCCAAGGAATAAAGGCATTTACTCTAAATCCTCTGAGTGTTCTTGTTGTCCATTTCTTTGTTCTTGAGTGTTCTTTCAGTGTTCTTCTTCGCTCATCTCTTTTGATCAGTTTTTGCATAGCACGCTTTGCGTTTATCGGTGTTTGAGAAGTTTGATCTTTCAAGAGGGTTGAAAAGGCTTACTTAGGCATTTGTCTTGAGTCACAATGCCTAAAGTCGCACGGTGGGTTGGTTTGGAGGTCTAGCCCTGTGACAGTTGGTATCAGAGCCTTATTCGAGCGACGTTAACCAATACGAGGCACGAAGCATCGAGTTAAGATGGCACCAAAGAATGAAGAGAATGCTGTTGCGAGCCAGAAGGGTGTGGAGACCCAAGCTGACAAAGGAAATTGAGCAAACTCGAGGGACAAGTTGTCGACACTCGAGGAGAGGATTACCCGGCTTGAGGGATCTATGAAGGATTCTGTGGAGCGACTCGACGTGGTGGATACATGCCTCGAGGAGCTGGATAACCAGGGTGATCAGTCAGAGGGAAAGAGAGATGCTGTCAAAGCCAAGTTGGAGGCCTTGAGGGTGGAAATGGTGGATCTGAAGGCGGAGGTGTTGGTTTATCAGGCTGTCATGCGGAACAGTGTGTTAACCACAATGACACCTAAATCAATGAAAGACATCCCAAAACCAAAAGAGTTCAAGGGGAACCGATCGGCAAAAGATGTTGAGAACTTCATTTGGTGCATGGAGCAATACTTTCGGGGAATGGGCACCACGGACGATGCCGATAAGGTAAATGCTGTTGTTGTTTACTTGACTGACGTTGCTTTGTTATGGTGGCGACATAGGTGCCTTGATGAGAATAGTGAGGGCACGGGCGTTGGAACCTGAGAGGAGTTTCAAGCGGAGTTCAAGCAACAGTTTTGCCCAAGTAATACTGAGAGAAGCCAGGTCCAAGTTTAGGAGGCTTCGACATGAGAGATCCACTGCGGATTATATTCAGGAGTTTAGTGAGCTACAACTCCTTATCTCCGGCTTATGTGAGAATGATGCGCTTTTCACATTCATGGATGGACTGAAGCCATGGGCCAAGACCGAGTTAGAACGGAGAGATGTGGAGGAACTTTCCAAAGCCCTAGCCATTGCGGAGTTCCTAACCGAGTACAGTGGTTGCATGTCCAAGTCTTCCAAGCCCCATGGCAAGGGCAATAGTAGGGGAGACGAGGAAGAGTCTGGGGATACCAGTGATGATGGCAAGGAGAGGCCATCGACCAAGCCCAACCGGTATGCGAAGCCATATGATCGAAAAGATCGATGACCCGTAAGGTGCTACCATTGTGATGGTCCACACGTCGTGAAAGACTGTCCCAAGAAGAGCCGACTCAATTCCATTGTCTAGAAGGACAACGAGTCAGATGGAGAACCATGTAGACTTGGTGCAATTGCTAGCATCAAAGGAGGGAAGCCGAGGGTAGAAAAAGTACATCAGAAGTGTTACTGATGTAAGGGGTCGCATTTAGCGCGAGAGTGCTCGGATCGAGTCAGAAAGTCTAATGAGGATGAGCCCGAGAGTGAGGAGGCTGCGAGACTTGGCTCGATGATTTTGAGCTCTGCCAAGACGAGGAGGGTCCAAAAGCAGAAAGGGTTGATGTTTGTCGACATCAACATGGCGAGATGATCGAATGGTGCTTTGGTGGACACCAGAGCAAACAATCTATTCATGTCAAAGAAGGCTGTTGAGAAGCTTGGTCTTGGTCTTAAAGTTATGGAGTCAACCGGTAAGATCAAGGCAGTGAATGACAAGAAAGTTTCAATTGTGGGGACGGTGCGGAAGATTGAGCTGCAGATCGAGGATTGGAAGGCCAAAGAAGATTTCAAGGTAATCGAGTTAGATGACTTTGATTTTATTTTGGGACTAAACTTCCTTGACCGTATAGAGGCTCTTATCATTTCATGTGCCGACGTCATGTGCATCTTGGATCCGAGACAACGGTGCGTTGTGCCCGTGTATCGAGACAACGGGCGAGGGACCAAGAAGCTGACAACCATTCAACTTGTCAATGATGCTTCAAGCCGAGGAAATATCGAGTTGGAGACACTACCTTGGATGGGCAAGAGTTGCCCGAGCCAGTTGGCGTGAAGGCCGTCGAGGAGCCACCCATGGGAAAGGTGGTCAAGGCATCGATCTTCAATGGGAGAGAAAAGTCGATGGGTGTTACATTACCAAAGGGCAGTTGGGCATCAAGCTTCAGGGATGAATGATTGATGCATAGAGTAAATGTTGGAACAAGGAGTGAGGTACATCTTGAACACAGTGATAGTGTTTTACAGTTTGATTTGCCGGATTTGTTGGGTGTAGGGAGCAGAAAACCTAACCCATCAAATGATGGAGTTGCCAAGACTTGGCATAGGCCAAAGCAACCTTTCAGAGTTCTTAAGCACAAGATGGAATTGCCAACGAATCTGAGAGTCCGTTCGGTGTTCAATCTGATAATATCCAGGTTCGTGCATAAGGATCAGGATAATCCAAATCGGGGCAAGTCAAAACTGGTAGGAAAGAGTTCCTACGATCGAAATCTGCTTGGGACGGGTGATATTACATGGTGGTGCAAACCAAGGCGAGCAATCCTTATGGGGGACAACCGAATCAGAGTATGGTGCTCTTTATAGGAAGAGCGGTCCTTATAAGGGGACAATCAAGCCAGATTCCGAGTTGGGAGCAAGCCAAGGTGCGCGAGAGGAAGCTTCAGGATTGATCTCAGTTTTGTTCGAGAAGTACGACGAAGGCGTCGCCAAGTTTGGTGAGGGAGAATGTCACAGACCGCGAGCCAAGGCATGAGTCATTGGCACCACATGGTGCACACCAGGGTGCTCAAGAGGTTCTGATGGAGATTTTGGGCCTAAAGAGACCACCAGATTTAGCTCGATCCATAGGAGATTCTAGAAGGCTTATCCATCCACTTTGACCTATGTAAACTTACCATGTAAACATATGATTTGTTGCCATAGATAGAACATGAATATTCCTAAGATTATACCATTGTGGTTGGTGAGATTCGATCATAGCCGTCGATGTAAATTTGTATAGACCGTCGGATTAAGGGGAACTCAACTATAAATAGAGACATTCCTCTCCTCATTTAATGTATCCAAGTTTCCAAGGAATAAAGGCATTTACTCTAAATCATGTGAGTGTTCTTGTTGTTCCTTTCTTTGTTCTTGAGCGTTCTTTTAGTGTTCTTTTTCGCTCATTTCTTTTGATCAGTTTCCGCATAGAACGCTTTGCGTTTATCGGTGCTTGAGAAGTTTGATCTTCCGAGAGGGTTGAAAAGGCTTACTTAGGCATTTGTCTTGAGTCACATTGCTTAAGGCCGCACGGTGGGCTGGTTTGGAGGTCTAGCTCCGTGACATGACGCGAAACCAATCTGGGTCCGAAAAGAAATTTAGCTGACATGCCATTTTGATGTACATAAGCTTTAATGGGGAACTCTTATATGCTAAGATCAGTAGATACACAAATTTTGTGTTCTGAAATTCACTGCTTGGCTCGAACTTCTCTATGAGAATTGAAAAGTTAATTTATTTATGTTAATATGTCAAACTTTAAATTTTATATTTTACAAAATTTGAAAAATTAATTTTACTGAGTAACATTATTAACCTTGTCGATGAACCATTTATTAAAAATTAACAGTTAAATTGGCCAACAGCGACACCAATTTTGATGTTGGTTGTCGATAGTCGATAATTTTTTTATTTTGTTTCGTTCGTTAATTTTTAATTTTTAAATCAATAATTTTGTCCTTGTGACACGATTTTATCTATCTTTTGGTACTATGATTTATTTTTTGGCACGACTTTTTCTCTTACTCGTTCGTTTGCCTGTTTCTTTTTTCATTTGATATTTTATCAGGGTTGGTTTTGACGTTGCCATCAAAATGACGCTCTTTTGATTATCTAATCTAGAACTGAATTCAGATACGAGCTCACAGTCACCCTCTTGTTCGCGATTAAGTTGTGGAAATGATCATATTGTCAACGTGCCTTATTGTTGTAAACTCATTGTATTTTTTAATTTTTTTTTCTTTTTTAATAAAACTGGCGTACTCATATTAAAAAAAATTAACAGTTAAATAATTTATCTTGAGTTATACTTGTTTCTTCTTACTTAATATTTTATTTTATCTTGCTTTCGATATCGAAATAGTTATCAATAAAAACATAACGCATTACATGTTTTTATTTGGCCTGAATAATTAGATAGATTAAATCATGGATTAAACTTAAATTTCAAATGTTTCGGTTTCTGAAGAAAAAGGTATCAATAAAAATATAACACGTTGCATGTTTTTATTTGACGTGAATAATTAGAAAGACTAAATCATGAATTAGACTTAAATTTCAATTGTTTCGGTATCTGAAGAAAAATTATCAATAAAAACATAACACGTTACAGGTTTTTACTTGGCGTGAATAATTAGAAAGACTAAATCCCGAATTAAACTTAAATTTCAATCATTTTAATTTTTAAAGAAAAAATTATCAATAAAAACACAACACGTTGCTAGTTTTTATTTGGCGTGAATAATTAAAAAGACTAAATCATGAATTCAACTTAAATCTAAGTTGTTTCTATTTCTGGAAAAAAAGCTAACAATAAAAAATTAACGCATTTGTACGTTTTTATTTGGCGTGAATACTTAGAAAGTCTTAAGCATGAATTAACTAAAATTTTAGTTGTTTCGATATTTAAAGTAAAAGTTGTCAATAAAATATAACACGTTGCACAGTTTTTATTTAACGTGAATAATTAAAAAAATTAAATCATGAATTAAATTTAAATTTTAATTATTTTAGAATTCAAAAATAAAGTTACCAATAAAAATATAATGCGTGGCACAATTTTGTTTGACACGAATAATTAAAAGGTTAAATCATGAATTAAAACTTAGATTTGAGTGTATCGACTATGGGTTTGGACCCCACAATAGAATAAGGTTGGTTTAAATATTGGTCCCACATGAAAAAGAAGCAATCTTTTATTATTGCAAGAAACATAGAAAGTATCAAACTATCAAAGGAAACATAAAAATCCTTTGTCCCCAAAGAGTTCTGTTTTGATGGTCAAAGAAAACAATGTCACAACAACCAGTGGGTCCATCTTTGCCTCAGAACAACAAATCCTGCATCTTCTACAAGTTAATGGTGCCCTCCATTCTTCAAGACAAGAAGCTAGTTAAGTCCTCTCTTTTTTTTCTTTCTTTCTGTTTGGTTCCTGGGAAATTTTGCAACTTTTCTGCAAATTTAAGGTCTTTTTTTATCTGTGGTGGTAGTTAAAAGAAGAGAAATTTGAGGTATCTGTATCATAATTAACCCATTTTTTGGTCCATAAAACATTTCCCAGTTTCAATAATGGCTTGGATCATCTAAACCAGTTAAAATTCTTACTTTTCATCTGTTTTTTCTCTTTGATTTCTGGGTTTCTGTGAGGTTTTGAGCTGTGTTATTTAAGAGAGTGTCAGATACGAATATGTTTCTGTTTGGATGATTTTTGGAGATTATATCTCGATATTTATGTGTCGGACACTAGTGCAGGACGTTATTGTTGTTGGTAAAAATGATCTCACATTGATAGGGGCACTTTCTCTAATTAGATGGTACAAAATCTTGATTTCAGTTTTCGGATGTCCGAAAACTGTTGCATCCACGACTGCGAGTCCTCATTGATTTATTATCATCAATGACTGACTAGCATTTGTTTTTCAGCTGCAATGTTTGAACAATTACAACATGATTTGTTGTTTGTTCTGTAATAGAACTGAATGGTGAACCAATACTATGATATCTATTCAAATCTGACTTGGATTTTGTACTAGCAGAGAATCCCGAATAAGTTCGTTAAGAAATTCGGCGATGAACTCTCTTCGATTGCTACGCTCACCGTTCCGGGTGGCCGGCAATGGCTAGTTGAATTGTGGGAAGATAACAAAAAGATATGGCTGGACAGTGGTTGGAATGCATTTGTTGAATATTATTCCATCTGCATTGGGTACTTCTTGGTGTTCAAATATGAAGGGAATTCTCGGTTCGACGTTAATGTGTATAATCTGAAAGCTTCGGAGATTGACTATCCGTCGAATAATCTGAATAATTCGCTCGAACCTGTTTGTAATCTGCCGTTAAAAGACATCGAAGATGGTGAGTTTGCTGATAAAGATGTTGATGGATGTCTACATCATGATATGAAGAGATGTAAGAACTCTACTTGCCTCCATCCGGAGAATGAACTTTGTGATTTACGAGCAACGTCTCGGTCCACCCGAGACAAAGGCATTCAGTTTGATGGAGTTGAGCTTACAAGTACCGAAGATGAAGGTGGACTCTGTTTCTCGAACGAAACACAACGAATCAACAAAGCTATAAAACAAGAACCCGACCTTAGTAAGCTCGATGAACTCGAATGCTTTGTTTTATAGGGTGTTACTGATTGATTTTTCTTGTCTGATTCATTGAAGATATGGATGAACACGGGCCATTCAGGAAAATCAACGTGAAAGACAAGCTTCCTGCCTCGAACTCTCCGAGTGTACCCCGGAGGCGGAGAGATGTGACGACAGAAGAAAAACAGTGTGCGTTTCATGCGGCGTCAATGTTCGAACCCGACAATCCTTTCTGCAGGGTTATCTTGCGACCATCCTATGTGTACAAGGGAGTACTTCTCGTATGTTACTCGGACTCGCTCCTTTGATATCATTTCTCGATCTGCTCTTCGAAATATTTTCTAGACTAACTTTGTTTCTCCTTTTGTATCCGCAGCATTTGCCTCGCTGCTTTGCTCAGAAATATCTGAATGGAGTCGAGGGGATTATATCGCTTCAGGTATTGGACGGGAAAAAGTGGCCGGTCCAATGTGTTTATTGTAACAACAATTTGAAGTTCAGCAAAGGATGGGCCGAATTCGTCTTGGATAATAATTTAGACGAAGGTGACGTTTGCATATTCGAGCTGATTAATACGAAAGAGATCGTGCTGAAAGTTACCATATTCCGAGCTCTTCAAGACTGAAAACTCGATCACAGCGAACCCGACTATAGCCGAGTAATCTGATCTTCGACTAGATAGTACCATCAGGTGCATCTTTGGTGTAGGTTATTGCAATGACATCGAACCTGACTTCGGTAGCTTAAGTTTGTGTATAAAATCCTAGAGAGGTTTGAGTAAACTCGGCTGCTTTATTGGTATATTTGCAATTTAGTGTATGGAACTCTATGACTGTGCAACTTTGATGATATCTAACGATCTTAATGGTTCGGGTGTAAGTGTCGGATATATCTTTATTTCCTTCTAAAGATTTTCAAGTGTTTGGATAATTACATTTCTTACCCGCGTTCGGATATGTGTCAGGCATGAATATCGGACATGAATGCATCAGAAAGATGAAATGCCGGACTTTCCGAGCAATAAAAAGTCTTCTAAAAAATCTTCACCACCAAATAATTATCATAAATAAAATTGAAATACGATATAGATACATGAATTTTATTGATTTCATGTATAATTTAAATTGAGAATTATATTTTGATGTACAAACTGTATAAAAACAATTAGACAACCCTTCTTATTTAAACTATAAAATTTAAAATATAATTTACTAAACCTACAACCATAAATCCAAAAACTTTATACCCTAAACTCTAAACTAAACCATAGAAGTGTGTAATATACTCCTGAAAAATAAGAGGAATAGGAAATCATGTCGGCGAGATTTATTTTGTTCTAAATATACTTGAAATTCGTCAACAATCTTTAGAGCATGTGGTTAAAGCTCTCAGTTGACGCTCTCTCTTTCCCCCTAGGTTGTGGGTTCAAGACTCAGTAGGAGCAAAAATTCTCCTTCCCCCTCTCCTTAGGTAGAAATTGTTCAAAAATATATATACTTGAAATTTCTCCATTTCAAATTCAATTTGAACCAAAGATAGATGATCTATTTGGTTATTAAATGATACAATACACAGTCAAAACAAGGTATTATAGCAAGAAAATAATAGATACCTTAGAGACAAGTAGGAAAAGATTTCCTATCCTATCTATAGTTCATAAACTAAAGTTTACAATACTTATGTATTAAATTATTTTTTTCATAGAAATTTACTAATTGGCATAGTGACTAACGACAGTGGTGGAGCCAAAACTTTTGTATACTGGGGTCAATACAGAGTATGAAAAATAGAGGATTCTCGTACCACTACAATAACTATTGATGACCTCATACCTCAACAAATTAAGTGAGGTCAATTTTAATACTTTCTATAAAAAAATTCTAAAAATACTATATTATCTCCTTAAAACCCCCATACCCCAAAAAATCAAGTGGGGTCAATTGGCCCCACAAATGTTAATGTAGATCCGCCCATGACTAAAGATGCTCATCTTATCACATCTTATATGTGTTCGAATCCGGGCATGAGAATGTAAAACCTTTTTATTTATAAAAAAAATATATTTTCCTCATAATTAGAGTTAAACTATAAATAGTAGGCCAATATTTATAGAAAGTTTTGATACACATATATCGTTGAGGGCACTTTTTTATAAAAATTATGTGTAAAAAAAATTATACAAGCTTGCATTTTACTATTTAAAAAATAAAATACCCTAAAACTCGAAAATATATATCTTAAATTATAACCATAACCCTTAAATTATAAACTACGCAAAATAAATTTATAAAACTAAATCTCTTACCCATCAAACAGAATTAACGGTATAGTTTAAACTGCATACGTGTAACAAGGGGAGAATTGGTTAAAGGAGTCCCTATGAAAAAGAGCAAACCAATTTAAAAATTCATTTGGAACCAATTAGCAATGATAGAAACATATTAAATTAGAAATAACCACTGTTAAAACGATATACATAGCCACTAAAAGAAATAGTATAGGAGTATTTTGGCAATAATTCAAACCTAAACAATATTTTGAGTTTCGGGGCATCTTAAGGGATATTTTAGAATTTACAACAAAATCTACAATACTGGGGGAAGTCGCCATCTGCAAGTGGCGATTTGAGTGAAGACGCCATCTGCAGGTGGCGACTTTTTCTTGAATTTGTTTTGAATCGATAAGAAAAAATATTAAACAATTACAAGTCAAGGGGAAGTCGACACCTGCAGATAGCGCCTTCACCCAAGTCATCACCTGCAGATGGCGACTTCTCCTTGCACTATAAATTTTGCCGTAAATTTTAAAATATTTCCTAAGGTGCCCTATTTCCCCAAATAGTTAATCTATTTGGATTATTTGCCCAAAGCTGCCAATAGTATAGTACTCTGCAAAAGGTACCTGTTGAAAATCCTCAGTACGATATTGATACACTTAAGCTGCTCAAAAATATATTACCCTGTAGTAAAAAATAGTCAAATACTGAGGCTTTGAAAGTTCAGTAGTACACAACTACTAAATAAAAACTATAAAGTCGACAAGTACGAAGATTGAGCATACAACATGATATAGCAATTTCATGACGTTTTCCAATATCATCCGAGAAGTGATATTGGCACATGTGTGCATATATTTATAATATAATATATACTTGAGTGCTAGAGCATGCTTATATCGATCGGCATAATATGTATTAGAGTCGACGCTAGTACACTATGACTAAGAACGTAATCGTATTATAAATATGCATACTTACAGAATTCATCACATCAAACATAAACATGAGTCTTTAAAGACTTACCCATTCTTAAACATATCAAATTGTGCACAATTCCAAATACATAATGCATTAAAGACTATAACATTGGCTTTCCTGATCACTTAGGCTTTAGGAGGTCATTTAGAAAATTTATACCCTATGGGTATTTTGGTCATTTTACAAATAGGAGTATTTTAGTCGTTAAATATGGTTTTCAAGGACTATAAATAGTTCGACAAGCCTTTCTATGTATATTCGAGAAGCTACAGGTTAACCTAAAGACATATCGGATCGAAACAACCACAAATGATTCAAACTAATCTTCCCAGTACACAAATATCGAAACTAATGGTTGAGTCTCGATACCCCTAACTCTCTAAAATTCTGGTTTCGATACTTGCCTTTTAGTTTCGAAATTAAGGGCAAGAGTTACGATACTCACTTAATAGTTTTGAAACTCCGAGTCTCGAGCTTACCAATTCAGCTCATGAAATTCACATCTAATTGTTATTTGTCTCATTAACCTTCCATCATCAATTGGGCCAAGACCAAACCAACATGAAAACCCAACAAGCCTAGAGGTTCGTACTTAATTTAAACCGAAAATTCAAAACTCGGACTGGTATGCTTATAACATGTGTATTAAATAATTTTTCTATAGTTAATGTTCCAACAATCTTCTCATTTGACATTTTAGACAAAGACTATGCAACAAACAAGTTACACTTTGCCATACATTGGTAACTATAAGCAAACTAAATAGCATATTCTTAATCAACATATGATTTCAAATCAATAAAATACTTCTCTGTCGACCTAGTTTGTAATGAATCAACAAAGAACATCGTTTTAATTTTAGTTTACATCAAATCTTAAATTTAATCACAAATAACATCTACCATTTAAAAAGAAGGGAAAAAAACTAAATACTCCCCCTATCACCAAAATCATAGTAGTTGTATGACAAAACCAAGTAAAAGGAGACTAAATGTTTTTTTTCAAGAAGATGATCCCATATTTTGATGGCTTTATTATTTGTTGCTTAAACTATATCGTTTTCTAGTTTTAGGTGCCTAAAATTTATTTTGGTCATAATAAATTCCTAAAGTTTCATTTTGTTTGTTTTAGGTGCCTACAATTTAAAAAAATTAACATCCAATCATTATTTGACACATGACTTATTTTAGGCACATATTTTAACCTAAAAATAACTTTAGGCATTTATTTTGACCAAAATAAACTTTAGGCGCTTACTTTAACCAAAAATAACTTTAAGCACATATTCTAACCAAAATAAACTTTAGACACCTAACTAAAACTAAAACCGACATAGTTTAGACATTTATTTGCCCTTTATATTAAAGCCTATTTGATTAAGGCTTAACTACAAAATAAGTGTCTAAACTATGTCTCTCTTTTTTTGCAGTAGGTGCCTAAAGTATTTTTTTTGTTTAAATAGGTGTCTAAAGTTTCATTTTGGCTGGAATAGATGTCTGGAGTTTTTTTTTGACTGAAATAGGTTGGGAGTGCATTATTTGGTTTTAACCGAATTAACCGTCCGAACCAAATTTTTTCGATTAATTCGATCAGT
This sequence comes from Hibiscus mutabilis, assembly GCA_019671005.1. NCBI lineage: Eukaryota > Viridiplantae > Streptophyta > Magnoliopsida > Malvales > Malvaceae > Hibiscus > Hibiscus mutabilis. Next base: position 44,110,381 of record CM033720.1, on the reverse strand, counting down.
TAATTTTAGTTAGGATCGATTAGCGGTTAATTTTTTTCAAATTTTGATTATCGGTTAATTCAGTTCAAAATCGGTTAATTAATCGAATTAACCGAAATTATTATATATTAAATATTACATATATTTATTTTTGGTCATTAAACTTTTAAAAGTTATAAAATGATCACTAATTTTTTTGATATATTATAAAATGGTCATTAAACTTTATTAAATTAGCACAAAATGATCATTAAATTTTTTGATTGATTACAAAATGGTCATTAAACTTTTCAAAACTTAACAATAATTTATAACGCGCAATGAGTCAATGACCATTTTGTAATAGTTTGATAAGTTTGATGATTATTTTGTAACTTCTAAAAGCTCAATGACTAAAAAGATCATTTTACAATAGTTTCGTGGTTTTTCGTGTAATTTACCAAAAATTTTATAACAAATTTCGGTTAATTCGAAAACGACCAATACAAGCCTTCATGTACCGATACCCAATGTTGGCAGACAACATTTATCGCGGGAAAATGCAGCTCAACGGCTCTATTCAATATCACAAATACCCAAACTGCTAGGAATCATTGATGGGTATAAAATCAAGTCTCCAAAGCTACAACAACTATTGATCAAGCCTAAAGCAATCAAGCACATATCCAACTATCTTGAGCTCTTAGAGTCAAATTCTTGTAACCCAATTGAGCGTTCTTACTTGTAATCAATTTATTCAAGTTTGGGTCTGAGTGAACTAGAAATTGTGCAAACAATTTAGCCTTTGAGAGGATTTTTCAGTTTGCTATCATTTGTACTCTCTTTGTGAGGAATTCTTAAGACTTTGGGATATAAGTGTTAAGGGATTGTAAGGTTATCTTCTTTAGCCTCAAAAGCAAAATAAATCTAATGGATTTATAAAAAAATCTTAGTATGGATAGCTAAGGTAGTGGACGTAAACCTTGTTAGAAGGTTGAACCACTATAAATTCTTGTGTCCCAATTTTCTTTCCTATTTGCTTCCACATTTTTTTAAATTGCCAATTCACCCCCTATTGGCCTTTCACAATTGATTGATCATCTCAACATGTCCAAAAAGAGTGTAAAAGTAATTGAGTTTTACATTGGGTAAGTGAATCATAACCCATATATATACACACACTTGTATGTTTCAGTTGTATAATTTAGAAAATATATTATGTTTACTTGTGGACTTCAAAAATAAATATTATTTTTCCCAAATAGGTTTACACATGCTATTTTTCAAAACTTCAATAAAAATATTTAAAACCAATTTGAGGAAAGCAACGAGTCAAGTCGAGTCGAGCCGAGCTCGAGCTGAGTTGAACTCAAACTGTCCACTTCGAGCTCGAGCCTAAAATTTCGAGTTTAATTATAGTCTTTATTTAAAAAGGTTTTAATGCACCATACATGTCATTTAGTTATGAATTTAGTAACAAACGTATCAATTTTTTTTCTAAAAATAATAATTGAGTCGCTCAATTATAAATTTAGTAACAAACATGTCATTTTTCTTCTAATACATACTACTCTTTAAAAGTAACAATTAAATCATTTAATTATAGATATATGAAATTTAATACCTACGGTTAACAATGAACGTACTTTAGTGGATTTTTTATATAATAAAACCTTCTTTTATCACCATTGTATATAATACAATTATAATTAGAGTATATATATATTTTTACACTTGAACTTGGTTTCAACGTGTAATTTGGTATCTAAAGTTTTTTTTAGTTTAATTAGGTATTTGAATTTAACTTTAATGTTCAATCTAGAATTTAATTTTTATTTAATTAGGTACTTGAATTTAATTTTTAGGTTCAATTTGAAACCTAAACTTGGCTTCATGTTTATATAGGTTCAAATAAGTCATTTACCGTAAATTTGAATTTAAATCAAAGAGTAACGTCAATTTTGAGTCAACAAGTCAAATTCAAATATTTAATTGGACCAAAAAATATTTAAATACTAAATTAAACTTATATTTACTTTATAATAATTATTACATAAAAATTAAGGAACCATATAATTTAATTTTAGGGTAAAGTACACAAATGATTATTAAACTATCTCTAAAAATACAAAATGGTCATCAAACTTTCAAATGTTACGTAATGGGCATTAATCTTTAGTTTTTGTTACAAAAATTGTCACTGAACCATTAATTATCGTTAATTAGGTAACGTGTTAGTTATAAAATTTGAATAATATAACATTTAATCCTCCAAATTGACATTGTAATGACCCGGGTTTCGGGTTAACGAATCAGGTCTTGGACTGAGTATTGGGCATGCGGTTCATGGCCCAATTAAAATGTGTAATTGGGCTTAAGGGTAAATATGGAAAAAGAAAATAGAAAGAAATAAAAAAAGGAAAAAGGTTGTTTAAATTTTAAATAGTAAGTGGGTGGGTGGAAAGAGGGAAGATGAATGATGGAAGAGAGAGAAAAGGAAAAGGATGAGAATGGTGAGAGAGAGAGAAAAGAGAGGAAAAATTTGGGGTGAAAATTTTAAATTCCGATCTACGGAGATCTAGCCGTCCGATCACGACACCACCACCGCCATTGTGTTCATCTCGCCGAGACGAGTCCGCCAATACCAGCATCACCGCCGTTAGAGTTGTAGGAGGAGGAGGTGAGAGAGAAGAAGTTTTGGGTTGGGCTGTTCAAGGGGGTTAGAGGGCTCGAATCAAGAAACATAGGCCACCACTGAGTTCACCGGCTCGAGAACAATCGGCCGATGAAGTTTGATTGCTGGAGGCCGTCGGAGCTGCCATCACGCGCCGCCGCTGCTCATGGGCGTGGTCCAGCACTAGGGGGACCGAGCCACTCGAGTGGACTCGGCCGAGTCAGGCCGAGCTGACTCAGCCCAAGCCCAGCTGCGCCGAGCCAAGCCTCGCCACCAGCCGCCGACCACCACCGTCCGCCGTCTACTGCCTTTCGCCACCGACCGTCACCGTCTGCTGCCGTCTACCGCCGACTGCCGACGTCTACCACCGTTGACTTTTTTGGGGGACCCTACCCTAGGGTTTCTTGACGTTTCAGATCCAATGGTGCAGTCTATTTTGCCAAATTCAAACCCGGTAAGCTATTTTTATGTGTTTGACCCTTCGTTTGGCTTAGGAGGTGTTTGGAGTGTAAGTGTTTTCTTAATTGTTGATATGCGAGGATTGATCGGGGTCGATTATCAGACCAAGTTGTATTTTGAGAAGCTAGGATGAGGATTTTAGCAATGTCAGCATAAGGTTAGTACACCTTGAACTCTGAAATGCTTCATGAGCATCATAAGTGTAATTGCCTTGCATGCTAGTGGTTACAAAATATGAGATGAGTAATACGCATGCGTCGGTACTGTTATTGCAAGACTTGATAATTATTATGATACTTGATGAACTTGAGAATGTTGAGACTGTCATGAGCTATAGAGATCGTATAGGATTGTTTGAATATCCGTATGACTATCTAATTGTATGACTGGTTGCTTGACTGATTTATGATGATTCCTCTTGTATTACCTGGAAATAATAATATGTTCAATTAAGTGATTTTAATGAGCTAGAAACAAACTATAATGACTTTCATAAGCTTTAGGAGTAGAATAGGGCGTTGTAATTAAAATCGGCATATACTCGATAATCGCTTATGGAATCGGTAATTAATACTATTTGGCCTAAAGGTTAATTGATGATGGGAATTGACGAATATGTTTAACAAGTGGTTATTACTGTAATAGACGAGAATATGTGAATTGATAGGAATGAATTGTATTACTCTTCCATAAAACGTAACAACTCGGTAATGCTTGATTGGTTGTAATAGCAACAATAGGGACCCATGGTGGGTCGTTTGATGGTTGTGTGCCAGGTAGGGCACTTGTTTAGTTATGAGTCTTTGTTTGGTGGGATCCGGATACCCAGTGAGTGAGTGTTGCAACACATGAAGGCCATCCGATGTGAGATTTCGGGTGATGAAATGAAGGTTATCTAATGTGAGATTCTGGGTGATGATATTTGCTCGATGGGAGATTCTGAGCCCCGCTCGATATGAGATTCCGAGCGAAGACTCGATGTGAGATTTCAAGTATACAGCTCGATGCGAGATTCTAAGCAGCTCGATGCGAGATTCTGAGCATGGGTGGGTCTCCTAGTGTCAGGTGACATTGGGCCTTACTCTTGGTTTATTTACTTTTATGTTGTTGTTGAGGTGTTGTTTGTTTATGGTATGTGTTTAGGCGATTATGGTAGCCCCACATGTTTATTTATCTTTCCTTATTGCTCGTACTAGCTTGCATGCTTACGTTTATGATTAGCATGAAGTACAATATAGTAGATGTGTACCACTGAGCTTTGTAAGCTCAGCGCTCGGAATCATTGTTTCCGTGCGTAGGTTGACCGTTGGATCGCGGTATCGTGAAGCACTGTCAGACTGGGACTCTAGCACGTGATGGCCTTCAGAGTACGATATTTGAGTCTAGTGGGCTATGTATTCATAGGACCTTACATGTGGAGTCTGTAATTATTATTTTGAAATTGTATTATTTAAATTGTACCTTCAAACGTCTTAAATTTAAACTAGAGCTCCAACGTAATATTTCATTTATATATATATATATTGATCGTTGGTTTTAAATGCTTTTGCAACTTGATGGGTTGATCCTGTTTGAAAAGAAAATTTTATGGTTTTGGTTTTGCATTTGGGCTTGAGGCCCAAATGTGACATCCAGGTTGAGGGCGTTACAGACATATTTAATCAATTTATTTCTAATTTAACCCTCATTATTGATGTCTAAATTGATTGAATATGTAAATATTGAGGATTAAATATATTATTATATAAATTTTCATAACTGTCACGTCTCTCAGTTAATGACAGTTAACGGTCCAGTGACTACTTTGTAATAAAAGCTAAAGTTTAATGATTATTATATAATTTTTGAAAGTTTAGTGACCATTTTGTAGATTTAGGAATAGTTTTGTGACCATTTGTGTACTTTACCCTTAATTTTAATCTAAATCATACTCCCTATGTCCCATAAATATTGTCCCTTATTGGCTTTTTCAAAGTCAAAATTTTTAAACTTTGACTACAATTATATTAAATATTTTAAATAATTAAATTTTATAAAATATATAATTAAAATCTACTTGATTAAAGGTTTTTAAAATATATTTTTGCATATTTTTATCAATAATAAATTTTAAATAATCACGAGTCAAAGTTTAAAATTTTTGACCAAAAAAAAGTCAATAAGGGACAATATTTTTGGGACAGATGGAGTATATAAATAAGGTTGTTAGAGTACATTGTGCGATTCCGACTTAATAAAAAAAAGAATCGCGAGTCAGCCAGCCTTAACGATAAGTTTTTTTTTTCAACGAGGGGATTGTTTTAAATCTTTATTACAGAAAATGCTAGTTTTAATCTTATTTTATTTTGTAGGACGTTTCAAACCATATGTCGACATATAAATCTATATTTGCAATGTGTGCTCGAAAAAAATCATATACCTAAAAAAATGGCGGTGAAGTCAGAATCGAACATCAAAAAAATTAAATTATTAAATTTTAAAAATATAAGAGCTTTTAAATATTTAAATTTAAAATTTAGAAAGTAAAGTTTAATTTATTTAATAGGCATAAAGTTATAAAATGCCTCTAACGTTTGACTAAATAGTCATTTTAACCCCTATTCTTTTTTGAACAAATTTAATTTTCAACGTTTTATTTTGAGTCAAAATAACTCTCTGCTGATGAAAGCTTTTAGTCAACTGACAATAAACAACTTGAAATGACTTGATAGAATAACGTGTCAGAAGAAAAAATATTTTATATTTTATACGATTCTATAAAAATATTTTTTAACTGATGTGTCATGTAAAATCATTATATTTGTTTATGACATTGCTATCGCAGCATGCGCTGCCATGTAGTTTTGTCACGTCATTTTAAATTGTTTATCATCAGTTGACTAATAGTTTTCATTCATATATGGGCCATTTTAACCTAAAATGAAACGTTGGAGGTTAAATTGATTCAAAAAAAAGTAGAGGCAAAAATGCGTATTCAATCAAACATTAAGGAGATTTTTGGGCATTATACCTATTTAATATTTAAATTTATAAGGATAAACTGTTATTAAACCCAAAAAATTGGAAACAATCTCTCACATTTTCTTTAGTTTAGGGTTATTATTATTATTATTATTTGTTTAACCACTTGTTTTTTACTTAATAATCTAAATCGAGTTTTACAAAGGCTCGTTATAGAGCCATTTCAACCCAGTTTTCTCTATTTATAATGCCAAGATTTGAACTTTTGATTTTATGTTAGAGTTGTGATCCAAATTCTTTTGGGATTTAGTTTAAAGTTAGAATCCTTCTTTAGTAGATCTTGTTTACTTTATATTAATTGAAGGTAGGAAACTTAGTTTGAGTAGAATTTGTTTCTATGCAAGTTTCCTCTGTAACCAAGGAATCTATCCCTATAAATAGATACTAGGGATTAGGGGTTTTGACAGAACATCATAAATCAATTGTAATCTCTTTCTCCATCATAGTGAAAGTTCTCATTCTCTGCCCGTGGTTTTCTCTTTTGGGTTTTCCACTTAAATTCTTGGTGTTATTTTTTTTTCTGAGTTTGTGCTTATTTACTTATCTCGTCATTATCGTCCCGGTAGTATAACAAATTAGCATCAGAGCTTTTCAGGTTACTCAGGATAATGACGATAGTGAAATATGAAATTCCACTGTTGGATCTCAACGTCAGGCTTTCTCTATAGCAGGTGAAGGTTCGAGATGCTCTTGTTCAGATGGATTTAGATGATGCATTAGATGGGTTTGGTAATATGACAAAAGAATGGTCGGGTACAGAGAAGCACCGCAAGAATAGGAAAGCTGCTTCCCAGATCCGTTTGCACTTATCAAACAGTATTTTGCATGATGTTCACAAAGAGGAGACAACTGTCGACTTATGGGGAAAATTGGAACAAATTTGTATGAAGAAAATTTTGACCAGTAAGTTGCTCTTGAAGCAATACCTATACTCTCACAAGTTAGCAGAAGGTTCGTGTATTGACGACCACCTAACCGATTTCAAGGAGATCGCCTCAGATTTGGAAACGATAGAGGTAAAGTACAATGAGGAAGACTATGTTTAATTTTACTTTGCTTATTGCCTACTTCATATTCGTCTGTTAGAAGCACCTTCCTACACAGTCGTGATACCCTTACTCTTGAAGAGGTATATGATAATTTGAATTCACATGACAAGATGCAACATCTTACCAGCTCCAAGTTCCAAGCAGAGGGTCTCATGGTGCATGGATCGACTAGTTCATACCGCAGAAGAAAAGGTGATCGTAATTTCAATAGTCAAAATAGAGCCAAGTCAACAAATCGAGGTAAAACATGTTATTTCTGCAAAAAGAAAGGTCATATTAAATCTGAGTGTTACAGATTACAGAATGAGATAAAGAAAGAATCTGAGAATCAGAATTCTAGTAAAGATGAAGCTGATATTGCAGAGGAGTATAATGATGGTGAACTTTTAGTTGCTTCCGACGAAGACTCTATAACGAGTGATGAGTGGATTCTTGACTCTGGTAGTAGTTTTCATATGAGTCCAAATCGGGATTGGTTTGCGACGTATAAACTTGTCTACAGGTGTTGTCTTGTTGGGAAATAATGTCTTTTGTAAAGTTGCAGGTATTGGCACAATCAAGATTAAGATGTTCGATGGGGTTGTTTGAACACTTGGTAATGTGAGGCATGTTCTAGATTTGAGAAGAAATCTGATTTCGTTAGGTACTCTGGATTCAGAAGGGTACAAATACTCCAATGAAGGTGGAGCTATAAAAATTTGCAAGAGCGCTCTTGTTGTGATGAAAGGGTATAAAAGAGCGGCCAATTTTTATGTTCTGCAATGTTCAACTATTTTAGGTGATGCATCAGTTGTTTCCTCTTGCGTGTCAAATGACGATGTTACTGGTAAAGGTGTCTTGACTGAATCAAGTAAAAGAGGATTTTGTGTTGAACATAACAACCGTGGGGATAACGGTTCTGGTAGGCAAAAAAGAGTTCGATTTTGTGGTCATAACGAATTTGAAAAGCATAATAAAGTTGAATTCCGTGGGTATAATGGATTTGAGAAGCTTAAAAGAGTTTGATTTGCTTCAAAGATAAATAATGAGAAAGGTAGTAGTGCCATTGATGATCAGTGTATTGCTCGTGGTGATATAGTTGTAAGCAAAGTTGGCACTAATGTTGATCTTACCGATGTGAAGACTAAATTATCTTGTACATCCAAGCTTGGGCAAGGCTTGGATTCGGTCGATGTTCATTGCTAAAGACTACCCCTTGAAGGGGTTTCGTGGAAGAGGTGGAGATATTGTTCGACAGGAATTTGTCTCAAGGTATGGATTGTTAGAGTTGTGATCCAAATTCTTTTGGGATTTGGTTTAAAGTTAGAATCCTACATTTAGTATATCTTGTTTACTTTATATTAATTAAAGGTAGGAAACTCAGTTTGAATAGAATTTGTTTCTATGAAAGTTTTCTCTGTAAACAAGGAATCTATTCTTATAAATAGATACTAGGGATTATGGGTTTTAACAGAACATCATAAATCAGTTGTAATCTATTTCTCTATCATAATGAAAGTTCTCATCCTCTGCCCATAGTTTTTTCCTTTTGGGTTTTCCACGTAAATTTTTGATGTTATTTTTTTTCTAAGTTTGCGCTTATTTACTCGTCTCGTGATTATCATCCTGGTAGTATAACATTTTACTTAAGAGATCTAGTGTCTCATCCCACTATATCACTTGTTGTTGGTTAAAACCATCCCTATCGCATAAAAACATTAGATTTGCTTTGAGGGATTAAAACATATTTCCCTAACTTCTTCTTTATCGAGCGGCTGACTCAGATAGAGAATCGCGAGTTGCTTTGTAGGTTAAAGCCATCCATATTGCTTTAACGAAAATCTCTTTCAGATTTGGTAAAAAAAAAGCACTTTGAGGTAGTTAGTGGCAAAATTTAACGTTATCTAATTTTTTTTTAAAATTTAAAAGTGTTGAAAGGGAATGCCAAGGACTTTTATTAAACCACGATGCAGTGATTATTGAATGAAAAAGTGGATAACATATCCAACTCAGTTACAGCTGTAACCCATTATTGAGTTGTATAGTCATGAGATTTTTTCTTAGAAAACAAAGGAATATTGATATAGCCCAACAAGAATAACTAAAGGGCTATGACTTGACCAGAATTAGTTACTCCAAACGGGCTGGTTGTTACAACTAAATGGGCCAAACTGTTACAACAGAGTTTTAGTTATAACTGCCTGAAGCTTTCTATTCCCAGTTACTTCCAAGAGTAACCTCCAATAAAAAAACAACAATATAAATTATATATTTTTAAAAAATCAAAATATAATTTTATTATTATCTTAAAAAATTTTAGGGGTGTGGCCCTCGCGGTCTCCATTAAGTACCGCCCGTGGTCGGACGGTCGATTTTGACAATGGAATAGGGACAACAATTTATTCTTGACAGTAATGGGGTTCTCAGCAATTATTAAAATCACGAATGTAGAAATGCGACCTAGTCCAGCAGAAAAAAAAAAAAGACATGGTTTATTATTTGATCTACCTTAAAAAATAATGATTCTTAACAGACACAACATGAATAATAGTACATATATGTTTTGGAGAATGTTATTATATCAAAAAAGATTGGCATGTTTGTAACCTGCTTATAATAATGTGTTAATTGAGTAACTGTTTGTGATATTATATTAATTAATATATTTATAACTTTTTAAAAAAATTAAAAGCAAAATGACTTGTTTGTTATAAAACTTAGAGTAAAGTACATAAATGGTAATTAAAGTATCTTTAAAAATACAAAATGGTCATCAAACTTTTAAATGTTATATAATAGGCATTAAACTTTAATTTTTATTATAAAATGGTCACTGAACTGTTAACGGTTGCTAATTGAGTGACGTGATAGTTACAGAAATTTGAATAATATAACACTTAATCCTCCATATTGACACATTTAATCAATTTATTCATAATTTAACCCTCGTTATTGATGTCTAAATTGATTGAATGTGTAAATATTGAGAATTAAATATGTTATTATATAAATTTTCGAAATTGCCACGTCTCCCAGTTAACGACAGTTAACGTCACAGTGACTATTTTGTCATATAAATTAAAGTTTAATAACCAGTATATAACTTTTAAAAATTTGGTGAATATTTTGTATTTTTAGGGATAGTTTAAAGGCCATTTGTGTACTTTGCACTAAAACTTTAATTGTAATTTACCCTACATATTAAGGGTGGTTTGACTATAGACAACGGCAGTAGAAAATAAATCGCGCGACCCCGAGGGATACCTTCTTCTTTATCGAGCGGCTGACTCGAATGGATAATCCCGAGCTCGCAACAAGGAATCGTCAAATTCGCCAGTAGTAAAGCTACTAAAGATCTGATTTTTTTATTATAATATCTAATTCATTATTCAGATGAATATTCTAAATTTTGCAATCTTTCAAACCAATTTATTTTATTCGCAATGCAGCAAACTTGGATTTCTTTTATTAGAATTAGAATTAGAATTAGAATTTAGTTTTGTTTTGAATTCATAATTTCCTTCAATGATTGAAACCTGAAATTGAGTTTTTGAAGAACACTGATATAATCAATCACCATGAACTTTTTGTGCAGATTTACAGACCCAAATCACTGATCTTTACAAGCTCCCACCTTTCAGCCATGGAAGAAGAAAAAAACAGGGGAAAACAGAGCAGTCTTCCACAACCGCCTTTGTTATTACAAAAACTCACGCCAGCAATATGCCTTAATAGTATTCTTTACGTTATAAATGCAAAACGACCGAAAATATGGTCGCAACTGCAATTTAAATCTCGGGTTTTGAAGACTCACAGCTCCTGAAAACTTCAATTTTGTAATGTGCTCCTGTAAGTGTATCATCGTCCCTGTAAAGAACGACACTGTCGCCGGAACTGATTTGTTTAACTCGAACAAATTGGATCCAACCGGAGACAATATTCAGTTTCGGGACAACCCCAGATCGAATAACGCAACGAAAGTTCCATAAGATTCCGACATCATCCATAACCTGCAAGTCCTTGCCAGGGCTAACTTGGGACTCTGGTAAAGCTTGTAAGCAGCCATCTGGTAACGATAATGTTCTCTCGACGTCGAGTTTTGTTAGGACTTTAAAGAAAAGTGCCATAGCAGAAGAGGATTCTGTTTAGAAAAGAACAGAATTGAGATGCAATATATATATATATATAGTGACAGACTCCATTGATGTTTGAAAACGCCACCTCGTCCAGCACGAGTTATCGTGCGATTCTGGGATTTTTTTGTCGAGTTGATTAAAGGTCTGGCTATGGAGGGGGCCCATGGAGAAATAATTGAAAGAGAAGAAAGAATCAAATATGGATTTGGAAAAGTCTTCTTACATGTCGTTTTCATGGGGTGATGAGAGACCATGTTTTTGTTTTGCTTTTTGTTCTAGAAAAAGAATTAATGTTCGCTCGAGGCTTCACCATTTTAATGGCCGCCAGATAGATTCACTTGCAGTCTCGCGCGCGCCAATTTTTTTTTTCCTTTTTATCTTCAATCTTGCACCACTGACAATTTCGAGTTGAGTTTACAAATTTTATTTTACGATTCAAATTTTATGAAAACAAAGTCAAGTCAATTTTTTTAGTTTCTTTAAAAATTTAATTGTAATTATTTACGCGTTTTATTTTTTTCTAGGTGTTAATCTTCGCATATACTATTGTTAAACTCAGTCATTCAATTCACTCATCTAACGATCCAAAAAACATGTAAAACTTAAAATTTCTTACATTGATATATATATATATATATATATATATATATATATATATATATATATATATATGGAAGAAGTCCCTCGACTCAAACTTAAAAATCAATCCACTAATTACTAAAATTTTTGAGTCAAGATGAGTCGAGTCGAAAAATTCGGGCTTTTCGAGTCGAATCAAGTTTTGCTCGCACCTAATTCCTCCAATCAACTTTCCATTATTAGGACCCAATTTCGGTTCAAACAATCAAAAGGTTTAATGTACTGTTCAAGAGAAGCTGAGCATTCATCATACATAGAAATGTGGAGGGGTGACAGAGCAATTAGATGTATCAAACCATGAAAATGGTGAACCAAATTTCTTTTGCCTCTTTTCCTCCAACTGCAGAAATTGAATAGATTGTGTTGACTTTTGTGACAAGCCGCATCGAACATGGTACAACATCCAGAGTTGAAGAAGAATCCATTTAATAGAGGTGCCGGTTAAAGTAGTGGCAAGAAAAGCTATGGTTAAATTCAAGAGCTTAAATGCGGAGTGGACCGGAGGCAGGGTCATGACCGGAACCGGTGTCCTTGTGCTTCAGAGAGAGGTTCATGAATTGGGAATCAAGATCTCTACTGCTAGAGCGTCGATGGTTAGCTGAAGGCTGCTGTTGTAGTTGTGGCTGTTGATTTTGCTGCTGCTGGTACATGACTCGTAGCCGACTGATCTCCCTCTCTAATATTTCCTTCTCAACTGAGTAAAATGAATGCATAACTAAGATTTCATTCGGTAAATTTCGATCCAATCAATTAAAATAATAACAATTCATCATAAGACAGATCAATGATGACCCCTTAGCAACATTGGCCTTTTCTCCGTGATAATACATGCTTCTGGAAGATCCAACGCATCGAGAGCCTGCTACGTTATTCAAACTCTTCATTTTTCTTAAAGGACCTACGTCCGACACCCATATTTGATGCATATTTGAACATGGTACGAAAATATGATCCTCCAAAGGCCAACAAATACATGGAAAGACCCGTGAGATACCTACCGATGTCTGAGTTGTGCTCCCAAGGCAGGGGGAAATGCAATATGTAAAGCAGAAAAAACATATAATGGTAGCCTTAGGCGTCACGGATTAGACACTTACAATATTTGATAGCTTTCTCCTGAGCTAAACTCTCTAGACGTTGCTTAAGAGCTTTGTTCTCCATGCTAAGAATAAGGTTCTGCTGGTTAAGAAATTCGAGCTCAACTGAAACTTCAGATCCTTCTGCCTGTTAAATAAGAAACACATTTAATACTTCATTTTAAGGCATATACGTATCCATAACTTTTAAGTCGATTTCAAATGCCGGTAAATGTAAAAATGAAAATCAGTTTGCACCAACTCTTGCCTGCAAAGCTTGTACATTTCTTTCCAGCTCAGCTATGTACTGTAGCTTACGCACCCTTGATCGTTGAGCAAACTGCCTGTGATGAACGATAACAAAGTACTGTAATCAAACATTTCCTAACAATTTAAGGCATTGGTATAATAACCGAATATACATTTTGGAGACATAATATGTATTTATGTTATGCTTCAATAAGAATGTATGCATGAAAAACCTGCGAGAGAGGCAAATACATAATGCGTATGCATGAAAAATGCTACTCACTGCTTGGCATGTTTTGCATCGTTGTCAGATGAAGAAGACTTAGTGGCAGATTCAGCAGAATCTTGTTTTTTGCTCGCTGTTGATGGTGGAACCTCCACTTCTTGCGGTGAACACGAAGATCCTAAACCCTGAACAAATGTGTTTCCTCGAAGAGAAGGAAGCCCACTTGGATGAGTAGCAGCATTCAAAGATGAATCCCAAGCCCTATTCTTTTGCTTTAACAAGTTCATATCAGAATAGGAGTTAAGCCGAGCATCTTTGTGACTGTGATAATCAAAGTCCCGATGTGCCCAAGAAGGTTCACAAATCATATTTTTATATCCGCAGTCATCCTGAGCTACATAATCTAGGTTAGGAGCATTAGATACATCAATGTATGCAAAAGAATCACTCGATGAACGACGATGACCTCCTCTGCGCACAGGAGTCTCTGGCTCGCTAAGGAGATCATCAAGCCAAGAAGGCTGTTCCTCTATCAGATGGCTTTCAGAGGAAGTGCACTGGTGGTGTGTATTTCCCTCTCTAGACTTTTGAATCACTTTTGATCCAATTACATTGTTCGGGATATAATCTGTAAATGCCGGGGAGACTGTAGGAAACGGACTTTTAGGAGGAAGCAAAGCATGCTTTCCGGCAAACATCAAATTTCGTATATTCGTTGACCCTTTGGAATTCGCCATGACCAACAACAACCAGTTCCTGCAAAGGCCATAAGAGAGACCGATCATGAAGTAGATGAATTACGGTACAGAGGCAATCACAAAAGTCCCAGAAAAAGAGTTGCAATGACGTTTTCGGGTTCACAAACCAAGAGACAATAAGCCATCCATTCAACAGAGAAAATCAGAAAAGCAGCTGATTGTATCATGCATCAAACCTAATGTTATATAGCAGATAACGATCTAAACATAAAAACGTCCATGTCTGGTACACATCATATGCATGAAAAGGGGACATTCTCGCAAATGTACACAAGAAAAGTTATAGTATGCTTTCTATAAAAAAGGTCAGAGCTTCCTTATAGTCAAGCAGATTATACTCTCTAGTCTCTACACTTCATTTGTTATATATTCTCTCTCAACTTATTGGGCAAAACTGACTCGACAGTCGAAACGCATGCCGTAGTACCAACTTTGACTCCTCCGACCAATACCACATGCATTTTACAAGTTTTTCTTATCAAAAGACCATGAGCGATTCGGACGTCAACAGCGATGCATCCACAGTGTTTCTATAACTAAATCTAAGGATAGGAATAAAATCGAAGTAGAAAAACGCAACAGCAACAATAGTGCTGCACTTCTATTTTTGTTGACTATAACAAAAACAACCCTATTTTCACCAGAAAGCGAGTAAACCCCTCATTTGCATGGCTTATCCTTTGAAAAATTACAAAAAAAAAAAAATTATAAAACAGTTAAAGGAAGAAAAGTCCCCAAATGCATATGGCCTGCAGATAACATATCTAGTTAACAGATCAAACCAATCCTAACAACAAACATTTAAGTAAATCTATTTTGAGAAAACTGGAAAAAATGCAAAGCAAAATCTCTCAAAATCAACAGAATCAATTCAACTTAGAAAAAAAAATAGTACAGTGGTTTTTACACCATTTATATTTTCTCTTTAAAAATCCAAAAAATATTTAAAAAAATTCTAGAGTGAGCTAATCAAAACAACGAAAAGAACTATAACATCTCCTAAGCTGACAAAGGAACAGAACAGTGAAAATCCAAATACCGGAAATTGTGGTTTTTCTTATTGTTTTCCGCATTTTCTCAGCAACCAAACAAGAACCCAGAAATTAAGATAGATAAAAATCAAAAGCAGCTCATGAAATTAAAATTAAAAAATAATAAAAAGCTTAAGCATTGAAGATTGGCTGTTAAATATAAAGAAATGGTACAATGTGGGAGCTGAAACTGAATTAAAACCGGCAATTTCATGGATTTGAAGAATTTGAGATCTCGAGAAAAGGCAATGCTTTAAGTGTTTCTAAATCGGAACTTAACGATTTCTTCTTCTTCTTCTTCTTCTTCTTCTTCTTCTTCTTTCAAATCTTTTTTTGTGTGAAAATATTTGTTTGGGTTTCCTTGCTGAATTGAATCTGTGTTTCTATGACTATTAGAAAGGAGGTGGGAAGGGACTGAACTGAAAGAAATGTAAAATACGAAAAAGGTGCAACTATTTTTACATTTTAGCCCCTCTATAAATACTATTTTTATATTTTGCTCACCTTGTGCTTCTTAATCAAAGCTCACCTTCTCTTAATCAAAGCTCACCTTCTTCTTACAACAAATTATTACGTAAGAAACTCGATTAAACTACATCATCATTTCTTCAAGAAAAATGACAAAAGGACCAACGATATGAAAATGAAAATCGAAAGATCAAACTGGTCGAAAAATAAGAAAAAACGAGAAAAAAAATAAAACCAAAATACAATCGAATTCTGATTTTTTTTAATAGTCTTATGTAGATTAGTATATGTTATATCTGAGACTATTTATTGGGTTCAAATGGTTCGATTCTATTTGTTTGTTTGTTAATACATGGGGTGTGCATGCAGAATTTATTGTTTATAGATAATTTGGTTTTGGAAGAATGTGGGAGTAAAGTGGTTGGATTTGGTTAACAAATGAGTTGGATTATTAATTAATTAAATTAAAATCTCCAATTAAACCAAATGGAGGTGAGTCAAAGTGCATAAACAAACAAAGAGACAATCACACTCCATGTAAAGACATTGACATTAATTATGATTATGTATTAAGCATGTCATTAACACCACCACATTATAACTTTGCTTGTAGATTTCTTTTTATTCTGAAAATGATCTCTCTTAAGTACTCTCAATTTTAAAATTAGATATATAGTTACAAAAGACAAACAATCTATTTTTTTATAAACAAGTAATTAAAGATAATTAACTTTTTTTAATTTGATTTTAAATCTAAAAATTCTAACACAATTTACACATTAAGCAGATGTTGAGTGCTATCTTTATTGATTATTTTTTGAATTTTAGACCAAATTAACATAGTATTTAAATGTTGAAAATCAAATTTATTATTATAGCAATTGAAATTATATAAGATTTGATCAAAATTGTTAACATTATAATTAATTATTCTTAATTGTTCATTGGTAAACCAACAAGAACCAAGTTATTTTATTTTTTTAAAGAAAAACTGTCTAATTTCAGGGAAATTATATCATAGCTCCTTCTCAACACATCATTTATGGTCCAAACCAATAAAAACTATCCATTATATTAATTCATTTTTTACCAAGCGAATATTTACTCATATTTACTATAAATTAAATTAAAAAAAAACATGACATGTTGAATTCTATGGCCTATGATATAATTTCTCTGAAATGAATGGTTTTTTATGAGTTTGGACCATTGAACATTGTGAAAAGAACATATGATATAATTTATCCTAATTTCAGATAGATACTAACAAATCCGAACTAATATTTTACCTAACTATCAAGATGAACATTGATATCCAACATAGTTCTTAAAGATGAAAAAGACACGTTTTTTTGAATCATTAAATTAACTAATTTAATGGCTGAAATTAAAACTTTTCAATTAAGAATAATTCATAATGAAAATCTTTAAGTTCTAATTGTCTAAGATTATTTTCAACCATCGATTTTCACTAAGTAATCCAACAATAAAAAAACGTGTAAAACTTACATTGTTTCGGTGAATCCTAACATATGTGCTTATATATTTCACTTTTCAGATGTCAAGCAAATTTCAAACACTTTGTGGTCTTAAAACATGTATCGCAGAACTTGGATGCTGGTCTCTGTATATATACACACTACAATGGCAAATTTCAAAGGAAATTTCATTAAATTAAAAAAAAAAAACAATATCTGAGCAGAGAGGATAGGACAACCTAACAACATTGGGTCAGGGTTCGAAGAACGCCGGATTAGATCTCGGACCAATCCAAAACCTAAACGAGACCAGAACCAAACAAAAACACGAAAAAGTGAGACACCATTAACTAAAACAAGAGCAGGGTTCAAAGAGCACCAGATTGGATCCCAGACCAATACAAAATCCAAACGTGACCCGAACCAAACAAACACGAACGAGTGAGAATCCCTTACCCAAAACAAGAGGAGGGTTCCAAGAACACCAGATTGGATCACGGACCAATTCAAAATCCAAACGAGACCCAAAACAAACAAAAACGCAAATGAGTTAGAATCCCTTACCCAAAACAACAAGAGTAGTGTTCGAAGAACACCAGACTGAATCCCGGACCAATCCAAAACCCAAACGAGACCCAAAACAAACGTGAAAACGAACGAGTGAGATGCCCTTACCCAAAACAACGACAGCAAAGGGATGGAGGCCAAAAGTATAACCAATAGTCTAATATATATATATATATATTAAAGCTAGTTTTTCTGCCATTCTAAATCAGGCTTCCCATTATACATGTGTGTGTAAAAGGATAAAAAGAGGCAAAGCAAAATCTCATGCAAACCAACAATACAATAATATCCCTACCCTCAAATCCTGTGATTTCATCTCTAGGCTTTGCTCTGGAGTCTCGACCCGTACCTTAATCTTATCGTTTATTGCTTCGACGACAACTAAGGATGCCTCACAGAAGCACTGACGATTATACTTTCAAACAACAAAAGGTCTAGTCGCACTTGATGTTTCTGTAGATTCTCCTTACGAACAAATTCAAGCCGAGATAAACTACGGCACCTGCATTTCGAAAAGGAAATGATAAAGAACCCACATGATGCAGAAACAAAATAAAGACCGCTACACAGCAACAGAGAAAATAAACCCTCCTACTAGGTCGGCAAAAAATGTCTGTAAATGATTAATATTCGGAAGGAGCACATAAAAAGGCGAGATAACCAAATTTACGAATATGACAGATTGTTTATGTTTTTTTTTTCAAAACTCACCACAGAGAATTCCCAAACCAAGACAAAACATCAAAGTGTATCCGAAGTAGAAGCTGGTCTGGAAGAAGCCTGACATCTTGGTTTTGACATGATAATAGTAAATGGAGTACAAATACACATAGATCGCGGTTGAGGCAGCGGAGGAAAAGGCCGTCCACTGCCAATGGTAGTTTTCAGCATTTAGCAGGAAATATGTTCCCACAATTGTGACACAAATGGTTACAATGATTAGAATCAGGAAGACCAGCATCATAAAGCCATAGACATAATAAACCTGCAAAACACACGATAAATTGCGTTCACGGTTTCCATGTCAGAAAAGAAATGAAGACTATGTTCTAGCATTCATCAGCATATTAAAAGATATATAGTAATTTTCGGTTTGTACAGCATGAGTGGAAGGCTATCCAATCAGTTTTGAATTTATCTATTTCATTATGTTTTTTCAGATGGCACACAATTGGCACACATTAGATATATTTCTATTAGATATATTTCTATTACGACAGTCTCTCCACGACGTGTGCATATGAGCCAAGAATTATTAACCAAAATTATTTGGTATAGAAAATAGCAAACGTGATTTTAGTTCACCGTCAAGAAAATAAAACATAGGGAAAGAATTTCACCTTGTAATTCCAGAAGGATGTGAACACAAAATACATTTCAATGAATATGCTGCCAAATGGCAGAAGTCCTCCCATCATAGAGACCACAGAGGGTGTGAGATACCATTTCTTTTCTGGAATCGGGCGAGGAATGGTCTTCACACGGCATGGATTATTTGGAGCACCACTCCAATTTCTTCCAACAACTGTACCGAGAAGGGCCAGGGGGAATGAAATAAACGCCCAAGTTACAAAAACTACCACCATTGTACCAAAAGGAATTGCTGCTAGGGATCCATAAAATATGGCAATTGTGTTCAAGATGAAACCAATCCCAAAGACAGTAAATGGAAACAGAGATGCTGTGAGGATCATTGCCTTTATCCAATTTTTACCTGAAGAAGAAGAAATAATCTAACTTTTTAGAATGAGAGACAAGTAGAGGAACAAAGGCAAGTGAGAAAGGATAAGTGATAAAGCACGTACCCCCATTGCGTGAGTGCATTCCACCACTCACATAACTGGAAATGAATGATGTAAAAGCATAACACTGTAAGTTGAAATGTCAATTCAAGAAGAATTTTTTCTCAAATGGATAGTTAAATGATTTTTCAAGTGAAAAGACTTGAACGCTTTTAGTTTCATATATTTATAAAAAAAATATTTAGCTCTCTTGTCAATTCTCAACTAGGTTGGTATAGTTGATTAGTGCCACTGCCACCAACTCTCAGGGGTTTTATGATAAACATGGATGTTCACAGCTCTCATGAATTTTGAAATCATACTAACTTCTCGACATACCCGACATACAACGTTCCCACAATTGCCAATAAGATGACAAGGAGAACAAGCAATGCTAGCTGAGCACCTGTGCCAACAACAGTAGAAAGCAGGGCCAAATTGCGAGGAGGTCGGAATGTAGAAAAGAGAGTTTGAATACTCTTCTTGTTATATTGATATACAAGAGAAGAAGTCTATTTATAGACTTTTACAGAGGAGTTTTACACAGTAGTTAACCTATTAGGATTGGACTCTTATCCTTTACAATGATAGAGTTAGATTATAACTAAACTACATAGTTATGATAGAGTTAGATTATAACTAAACTACATAGTTATGATAGAGTTAGATTACCTATCATACACGTATTAACTCACACTCCCCAAATCAAGCGTATATGTTGTGTACACCCAGTTTGGATGAAAACACATCAAAATTCGCCTAAGAAGTTCTTTGGTGAAGATATCAAGCAAGTTGATTCTTGGTTGGAATATAATGAAGCTTTATTACTCCATTATTGACCTTCTCATAGATAAAGTGCCTATCTATTTCAATA
The DNA here is from genome assembly GCA_019671005.1 of Hibiscus mutabilis. Lineage (NCBI taxonomy): Eukaryota > Viridiplantae > Streptophyta > Magnoliopsida > Malvales > Malvaceae > Hibiscus > Hibiscus mutabilis. The sequence continues at coordinate 44,089,958 of CM033720.1, read as the reverse complement.
TGTTTAGTCCGGTCATGCTTGCAGACTGGATTCTTGGCAATGCTCATTGCCGATTGACTATCACTTTGTAAACCTCAAATTCTAATTTTCCATCCAACTCTAACTCGGTGAGGAGCTTTTTAATCCACATTCCCTCACATATTCCAAGAGCCATAGCTCAATTCCGCTCACACACGACTTCTAGATACAACACCGCTTTTTACTTCTCCAAGTAACTGATTTCCCCATACAAACGTACAATAGCCACTCACGGACCTTCTATCCATTAGTTCTCCCGCCCCACCTTAGTCCATGTAGACTTTTCTGATTCTGTCTTGATGTTTTTACAAAAATAAGCCCGGACCACGTGTAAAACTTCAGTACCTCGGGATCCTATCGACCGCCTCCATGTGCTCTTCTCGAGGATCACTCATGTGTTGACTCACTATACTCACCGAGTATGCAATGTCGTCCGTGAGTGAGGTAGATTAGTTTTCCTACCACCCCTTTGGTAGGACTCTTTATTCACCGGATTCCCATTCCATCTTTACCAATTTCAAACTGGTTCCATTGGAGATTCTGCTGGTCTACACCCGAGCATTCCAATTTCTGTAAGTAGATCTAGAATGTATTTTCTTTGGTTGATAACTAACCCTTCTTTTGATCTTGCAACTTCCATTCCCAAGAAGTACCTAAGGCTTCCCAAGTCCTTAGTTTCGAACTCCTTTGCTAGAACAGTTTTCAGCTTCTCTATTTCTTCTATGTCATCACCAGTAATAATGATATCATCAACATAGACAATTAGGAGAGTTATCCTACCATCCGGCGTAGCTTTTCTAAATAATGTATGGTTTGCTTGACTTTGCTTGAAATCATTCTGAACCATAGCTCTAGCAAACCTGTCAAACCATGCTCTAGGGGATTGCTTCAAGCCGTATAACGATCTATTCGGTTTGCACACTTTGTCTTTGTTGTGGTCTTCTTCTAAAAACCGTGGAACCCGCATGTACACTTCCTCCTCAAGCCTACCATTTAGAAATGCGTTTTTGATGTCCAACCGATGCGACTTCAATCCTTGTTAATCGCCATCAAAGCAATACCCTGATGGTGTTTAACTTTGCTACAAAAAGAAAGTTTCTTGATAGTCTACACCATATGATTGAGTAAACCCTTTAGCCACCTACCTTGCCTTGTATCTCTCAACACTCCCATCCGAATGGTACTTGACCAGTAAAGACCCATTTACACCCCACACCTTTTTTTCCTTCTCGCGGATCTGTCATGCTCCGTATTGTTCTTTTGTAATGCCTCAATTTCCTCTTCAACCGCTCTCCCATTCTCGACCACAAAGGCCTCTTCCACTTTGCCTTGGGAATTCTTATGTTTGTCAATGTTAGTTGTAAAAGCTTTGAATCCAGCGTTAATTTCCCATAGGCAATAAACTCATTAATAGGATGAGCGGTACATTTCCTTACCCCTTTCTAATAGCAATAGGAAACTCATCTAAGTTAACAATGAGTAGAATCTGTGGAATAATATTACCTCCTGTCTCCAAAGCAAAGAAGACTCAAAGCTAGTTCTTGGCAAGTGTTAGGTGACTAACCGCCTCGATCAAGTTTCTTTTTCTTCTTGTATAGACACTGAGTTGTCTTTCTGGTGGTTGTGGAGTCATAGAGTTTGGTGATGTATGTGGTACAGTTTTAATCATTGGAGGTGTTGTATAGGGGCTGGTAGTTTTAGACTGTGGAGAAGGTGTGTCTCTACAGGGATTAAGAGCAATACTCACAATTTCATCAGTAGGCTCGGAAGAAGTATTTTATGGAGCAATGGTACTTACATCAAGAATAGGCAAGGAAATAATGGGTCATGGGATCATGCAAGGGTGAGATTCCTTGTATCTCTCCCCAAATTTCATTTCCTGCAAAGTAAGGTTTATTTTCAAAGAAAGTAACATCAAAAGAGATATAGGTTTTCTTGGTATTGGGGCAGTAACACTTGTAACCCTTCTGACTCGATGAATACCCTATAAACACACAACGTAGAGCCCTAGGATCAAGTTTACTCCTATTATTGCGATGCACATGAACAAAAGATGTGCATCCAAAAACTCGAAGAGGAAGAACAGAGGATAATGGTTTAAAATGTGGAAAATGTTGGAAAAGAGTTTCAGTGGGTACTTTGAATCCTAGTGTCTTGCTTGGCATCCTATTGATTAGGTAGGTGGCAGTAAGAAGAGCTTCCCCTCATAGATAATTAGGTGCATTGGCAGAAAATAATAGGGACCTAGTCACCTCTAGTAAATGTCTATTTTCCTTTCGGCCACTCCATTTTGTTGAGGAGTGTTGACACAAGAAGTAAGATGAAAGATGCCTTTTTCTTTGAAAAAATACCCAAGAGATTTGCTAAGATATTCACTCCCATTATCACTCCTCACTATTTTAATTTGTTTCTCAAATTGAGTTTTGACCATGTGATAAAAACTTTTAAAAATTGTCTCAACTTCAGATTTTTCTTTCATCAAAAAAGTCCAAGTTGTTCTAGAAAAATCATCAATAAACGACACAAACCATCTAGACCCAGAGATGTTTTTTACTTTAGAAGGGCCCCAAATGTCACTGTGTATGATAGAAAATGGTGAAGTAGATTTATAGTGAGAAGGAACATATGGTTTTCTCGTATGTTTAGCCATTTGACATACTTCACAAGTAAAAGAAGAGGGATTTTTATTAATGAAGAAATTAGGAAACAACTTTGCAAGGTAGTAGAAACTTGGATGTCCTAATCGAAGATGCAAAAGCATAATATCATTCGAAGGGAAACTGCTAGAAAAAACTGATGTTCTAAGGCAATTGGAAATAGAAGGATTCGGATAGGGTAGGCCATCAAGGATATATAAGCCGTTACACAACCTAGCACTGCCAATCACCGTCTTTGAGCCTTGTGCCTGAAAAACACAACCAGCAACCCCAAAGTTAACCTCACATTTAACATCCTGAACCAATTTGCTAACAGATAATAAATTGCATGTGAGTTTGGGAACATAAAGAACATCAGACAATGTGATCTTGCTACTCAATCGAACAGAACCACTCCCTTTTATTGTTGTAAGGGAACCATCGGCTATCTTGATGGAGGAAGGAGACTTGTGGTCACTATAATTGTTGAAGAGTGTAGGATTTCCTGTCATATGATCAGAGGCACCAGAATCGACTATCCAATTAAATGCACTAGTTGTTGCTAAGCAAGAAATACTACCTTGATGGTCATTAAGGCATTAGGGACAGGCTTAGATGATAAGTGAGTAAAAATCATGGAGTTCCTCGATCATTGTCTACTAAAGTTCTTTGGAAGAATTTTCGAAGATGCAAGATGGGCTTATTTACGAATCTGGATTTAGGAGGCTTCCAATCACTTTGGTTTCCATGCGGGAGGCTTCAATCTGGCCGGGTTTTCCATGCACCTCAACATTGGTCCATCACATGCCCAAACCTTTTTGCGGTGGTCACACCAAGGTCTCCCCCTCCTTTGTTTACTCCCGAGTTGGAGTTTGTAAGAAGAGCGAGCTTACATTTCTTTTGTCGGATCACGGCACCATCATCGGGAAAGTCTGCTTTTCTTCCTTTGGTTTACGCAAATGCTTCTTGAACCAAAGTGATAGTGGTTTAGTGGCTAAAATCTCTGCTGCTTGGCTCCATCAAATTCTCCATTCAAATCGAGAGAAACTGGAACACCCTCCTCGATTTTTAAGCTTATTGTAGAAGCTAATGTCATCGACACTTCCATTCATTAGCTTCATACAGATCTATTTGCTACCAAATTTGGTTAGGACTCCAAAATATTGTGCCATTATTACCTCCCCTTGTCCGAGATCTTTGATCTTATTCTCAACTCAAAGAGTTACGGTGTGTTGTCAACACTGGAATAAGTATCTCTGGCAAAGATTCCAAATTTACTGCTGCATTTGATAAAGCATAAAATTTTCTCCAATTTCAGTACCATGGAATTAATTAACCACGACATTATCATGGTGTTTTCACTCAACCAATTAGAGTAGGTCAATCGGACTCATCCGGAACAAGTGTTGAGTCCGAGAGATAGGAAGCTTTCCTTCTTCCCCGTAATGTCTGACCCAGACCGATTGAGACCAAGGAAGGTAGTTGTTTCCATTTAGTTTATAGGATGTAATGGGAGACAGAGAGGCATCCGAGAGTTGGAAATCAGATGAACGAAGGCTGTTTTGAGATCTAATTTCTGATGTAGCAGGATCGGAATTAGTCATGGAGAGGTGTAGATCTGATCGAAAAGGGAAAAAAAGATTTTGAGGAGATAGTATTGACCTAACTTGATACCATGTAGAAAAGAGAGTTTGAATACTCTTCTTGTTATATCGATATACAAGAGAAGAAGTCTATTTATAGACTTTTACAGAGGAGTTTTACAGAGTAGTTAACCTATTAGGATTGGACTCTTATCCTTTACAATGATAGAGTTAGATTATAACTAAACTACATAGTTATGATAGAGTTAGATTATAACTAAACTACATAGTTATGATAGAGTTAGATTACCTATCATACACGTATTAACTCACACGGAAAACATCACCATGGACAAGTTTCCAACCAGACTCTTCACTCACATCCCTTTCCTGAGAGCATAGGTGAAATTGCAAGGAGAACATGAATTTTCAAAGGACAAAACTTCCCTAAAGAAGAGGAAAAAGAAAGGGTCTTGGTATTATTACCAAGATTTCCAGATCATCATCTTCTCTAGCATACTTTGCATAGTCATTTCTCAGAGTCCGCGTCAAGATCATTGACACCAAACCAGTGAGGAAGATAACCATCATGAATGAATTGAAAACAGAGAACCAATGGATCTGCATATTGCAACATGTATCAGAAAATTAAAGAAAACAGAACAACCTAAAGCAAGACTAGTGAAAATAGATGAAATAATACATCGTTGCAAAAGAAACAAAAAAAGAATCCACTGAAGTAGAAAATTATCACCAACAATAGTACTTACTTGGTGCTCAAAGAAAGGATAGTCCAAATAAACATCAAAGCGACGAGCAAAAGTGACATTAGTTGGAATCCATTTGATAAAGCATGTAATGTCCAATACTCTACCTACTTCCAGTGGTTTTCGATTCTCCTGAGTGAGATTGACATGAATAATCTGCAAGTTTGAAGTATGGTCACTAACAATACCATATTCAAAAATAGGGAATGGAAGCTGTATATATGCTAGGAACCACAAACCTGATCCTTATTGTACTTAATAACAGTATTCTTATGAGTGTAGAGGACGTGCTTGCCATTATCACTGTTCTTATCAGGATGCAGCTCGCCAACAAAGCCTAAAAAGTTAAAAGATATAACTCTTCAGCAACAAGTCATAAGGATTAATAAACCAAATAAAATGAAAAGGAAGTAGGCTATGCATACCCCATAAGAGCACAAACATGGCAAAAAAGAAAAGCAAGGAAGATAGAGTAAGTCCTCCAATAAGGTAAGCCATATAGACAGAATGATACCTAAATCCATCATACATCCATTCAATGCCAAAGAATTCAATGCTTTCAGATCCTGAGATTTTCAGTACTCAACCAAGCTGCCAAGTATCAGTATCTGGATGTTTGTAGTTCTATTTGTACACACTTCCTATTCTTGTATAGAAGAATGAAGAGCTAAACATACCCACAAAGAATTCAAACCAATAACTGTTCTCAATAGCATCCTTGAACTGTCTGACCTTTGCCTCATCAAGTTCCAGTTGGCAAATAGTACTTTTGTCAACATTCTCTGTCGAAGAATAAAACACGAGGAGCAGAAGAAAGAATATAGAAGTCAAACACAAGGAAAATAATTACTAAAGGAATTACAACAATCAAAATAACATTCTAACAATCAAAATAATTACTAAAGGAATTACAACAATCAAAACATAATTACTCTGGAACTTTATATCAATTTCGCTATTGATCAGTTCATTTCCACCAAGGACCTCACCAAGACCACCCCACTTGTGAGCAGGATTGTTACCCCCATGACAAAACGGAAGGCTGTAATAGTTATATGTTTCTTGTGGATTGTTGTATGGGCCAACTTTATTGACCCATATCATCTGGTTGATACTGCAAGGAAAACCACGACGGGAGTCGATAGGAGTTGGAGGTAGCCGTTGAAGTAAAGAAACAGAAGAAAAGTATTACAGAAATTTATCTATACGCAACAACAAAAAATCTGAATATCACACACACATTGAAAAAACAATTATAAACTTAAGTTCTCGTTCAGATTCTTCAGAAGAAATCTGATTTTAATATAAGGACATGCATAGGATAGGATGATGTAACATTGATCTCAAGAAGGACCAGCATTTTAGCAGTTGTCAATAGTAAAAAAAATATGGATGAAGATAAGGTTGCAAGAACATTTTACAGGCAACTGATTTCTATCTGATACGTCAATTCAACAAGAGATAGATAAGCTTTGGCACAACTAGTCCAGACCATAATCCTTACACTGATAATTCAATTCAACGCTGCATATCAAATTTCTTGGTAAAGGTGAATTATTGAAAACCAATGTTAAAAAAGAATAGTGTAATGATCAATCCACCAAAAAAAGAAGGGTTTAAAAGTGCTAAGATCCATATATAAACCTAAATGAATGGAATTGGGCAAAACATCCCCATGCCAGATTCGCCGCATTAGCTCAACAGTAAACTAAGCTTTACCTAGCCTAAACGTGAAGAAGATACAACTCAATCGTGCATATCAATATTTCGACCATTTCATAGATAATTCACTTTGAGATTTGTATAACAAAAAATGCCACAAATGAAGCCTAAATCGCCCATAAAACCTAAACAAGTAAATGATACAATTCAAGCATGTAAACAAATCTTCAAAGTACATATCTAGACATGCACTTAAACGAATTCAACCATTTCGTAGACAAATTACATTAAGAAAGAGACTATTCGTAAGAGATCCATATCTTACACCAGATACTTGCAAGGTAATGACAAATTTTCTTTCTTTTTATAAAACGACTGCCTCAAATGACACGTAAAATCACAAATTTGCACAAATCAAAGGCAAAATGTAAATCCAACCAGAAAAGGGAAGGAAATAAGGAATGAAAAAGTGATAAGGTTTGAGTTGGGGTAAAGAGGGAAGTATAAGAAAGATTACCTTGTGATCTGACTCGGAAGCGAAAGCGGGAGAGAGGAAGAAGAAGAGGAGGAGGGCGAGAAGAGAGGAGGAGGATCGGACGGTGGATGACATGGCCGGCGACGGACGGATCTGGAGGTTCGGAGGCCGATTTCGAAGGGACAGCAGTGATGAGTTCTCTCTCCTTTTTCTTGTATATTATTTTGGAAGCCTTCAAGATTTGGGAAGAGAGAGCGTGTCTTATTTTTATTTAAACGGGTAAAGTACACCAATGGTCACCGAATTTTTAGGGTATTTTTATTTTAGTCACTAAATTTTTAAAACTTTTATTAGTCATTCAACTTATTTCGCTTTTATTTTGGTACCTTATGTTACCTTCCGTTAGAAAATATTGACGTGATCATTATTTTTTCTTTTCCTCAAGGGTAAACTACATAAATGGTCATCAAACTTTTAGAGTGCTTTTATTTTGGTCACTGAATTTTAAAATTTTTCATTGGGGTCAAGCATTTCCCACTCCCCTTCCTTCCATCATTTTACTGCATCCTTTCTCCATTCTCTTTTCTGCTGCTTTTATTTAGCTGCATTGTTTAATGAATTCGTCATGGATCCATTGTTAGTGATGGCTTATAGAGAAAACAGACGGCCATAAATGCTTAAACAAGTCGATCAAGGTTAAAAAAAGATAATGGAACTTAAAAAAAAGTGGACAAAAAAAATACAATTGCGATGAAAATTAAAGTAAGAAAAGAAAACCAACGACTAAAAACAAGCTGCTACCGAACACAAAGGCATATATCAAAACAACATCGAACATGATGGCAAACAAGGACGAAGGGATGTATGGGTTGCCTCTCTCAATTTTAAATATAATAGTATTTTAAGTCCTTATTAGTTTAAACATGAATCAAATAAGATTTTTGTTCCTCCCAATTTTTATATTTAAAGGTTTAATAGACTCTTGCCCCTCATAATATTTGATCCTAGGTCTGTCTCTAATGGCAAAGTAAATTAATGTTTGAACTTAAACATGGGGTGCATCAATTCAGAAGTAAACTAAAATGTTATATTCTTGGTCAATAATTAATCTTAATGTTTTTTTCTCCCTTGTACTTATTAATCTTGAAGTAGCTTGAAGATGAGGTTGCAAACAATGTGATCTATAAATAAAAAATAATGGCTTTATATCACATACAATATTCAAGAACATGATATATATAAAAATATTTTATACTGGTAAATAAATCAGTCTATACAACGGGTTTTTTATAAAAAAATATTGTTCATCAATAATCATAAGGTAAAATCTACTTCTTTTGTTTTTTTATACATTGAACGAGTTTTTTTTTCTTAAACCAAGGGGGTTGCTTTAAAGCAAAACAAAAGTTGGGTGACCCCAATTAAAGTTTTGAAATTTTAATAACCAAAATGAAAGTGTTTTAAAAGTTCTGTGACCATTTATGTAGCTTACCATTGAGTAAAAGGAAAATTAAAGGCCACATCAGCATTTTTTAATGGAAGGTAACGAGAGGGACCAAAATGAAAATAAAATAAAAGTTGGGTGATCCAATGAAAATTTTAAAAGTTTGGTGACCAAAACGAAAACGCGCTAAAAGTTCGATGACCATTGGTGTACTTTACCCTTTATTTTTGGATAAAATGCATTAGAAGTCACTTAATTATAGATTTAATAACAAATAAGTCGATTTTCTTTTAAACGCGACAATTAAGTCACTCAGTTATAGGTTTAGGAACAAACATGACACTCTCTTCTAAAATATGTCATTATTCTAGAAGCTTTCAAGATTTGGGGAAAGATTATTTTACATTTTATTTTTAAGGTAAACCAAGTCACTTAATTAATATTCTAGTTACAATTAAGTTATTCTTTCGTTTTAATGCAAACAAACGTTAAAATGTTGTCGGCATGAAGTACAATGAACAACACTCAATTATTAGTGAAATTATAAACAAATCACTCAATTTTTAATACTTACAATTGAATCACTCAATTAAAATTTGGTTACAATCGGGTCACTCTTCCGTTAAGATTCAAAGATGCTTGATGTACTGACAGTTTTAGTCCTCAAAACTTATATATTCTATCAATTTAGTCGTAATTCAAAATAATTCAATAAATGTAACCCTTCATATTTTAAAAATGGTCATTAAATTTATTAAATTCAAACGGACTTTAATAAACGGTCATTACATTTATTAAATTGTTACAAAATGGTCATTAAAATTTACCAAATTGTTACAATAACTATTAAATTAATCAAATTATTACACTATTTTTTAACGCACAATAATTATTTTATAATAGTTCAATAAATTTAATAATAATTTTTTAACTATTGAAAAGTCATTGATCAAAACCATCCTTTTTCATTAATTAGTGACTATTGATATATTTTTACCCATATTAAAACGGCTTAAATATAACCAACAACCAGTTGATCTAGTCGGATGAAGCACTAGATTCCTTAAGCAAGGTCAAGAGTTCGAATCTTGATGTTGTGAATGGAAAAATTGGGTTGGAAATGTCGCCCCTATAATAGGCCTGTGCAAAACCCGATCTGAATTAGTCGGCCAGTGGATAGAAAACCGATGGTTAAACAAAAAAGGCTTAAATCTAAATAAAAAATATGATGCACTATCAGTGTAAACTTTAATTTACATAAACAAATTTATTTTAAGGGCCAGTGGGGTTTAATTTATGATTTAGAGTTTATGAATTAAAATTTAAGGTTAGAAATTAGAGTTTAGAATTTATAATTAGAGATTTAAATTTTGAGTTTTAAAGTTTAAATAAACATATTTGTGAAAAAATATTTTCCACTTCTAATCAAATACTTTCTTAAATCTAAACTTACCCTTTCTGAAAGAATCTAGTGCATCATTCCACTAAACCAACCAATTGTCGGTAAGCTTATTCATTTCTTTCGATTTAATATTTATAATTTCTCCTATTTAATATCAGAATTATTTTCCGTTGACCAAAGTGATATTTTTAAAAAACTATTAGATGCATCATGCTCACCATTTATTTATGATTCTATCCAATAAAATCTGTGTAATCACTCATTTTTTACCTATAAATACATATTAGTGTTGCATGTATATTTATTATATTATGTGTTTATTGTTTGCATGAGTATTACTAATATATATAAGGTATGGTGTGCATGTATATTATAAGCTATATATGTATACATATTAATGATATATGTGTGTCGCGTATGTATCTAGAGTACGAGCGTATTTGTTTAGTGTATATAGATGTTATGTTAATTATGTGTAGGATTATATATATGTATGCCAATATGTTATACTTGTATAAGTATATGTTTGTATCATGTATGTGTATTGCTGTTATAATTATATTATTATTAATATTATTGGGCTGATATGAAATGAAATCCAAAAAATTATATATATTAAATAAATAAATTATAGTCCAAGTCCAGTTACAAATAGTTACAAGGCTCGGTTGGCCCAAACCTTATCTAATTACAACTGTGTGTGCAGGTGGCTGTGGGCCGTTGGATCAAGATCTGATCCAACGGCCACGATCCAACCAAGAAGTCAAAAATATCTGCCAGCTGCGTATTCCACACGTATGGACCGTTCGAGTGCCACGCGCGCGTGTGGTCCACGCGCGGACGCTTTGATATCCCACTCGCGCGTAAGATCCACGCGTTCTGACTCCTCGACTGCGGAGCTCCACGTGGCAAGATCTGGAGCCGTCTCATCAAATCGAGGCTTCATCCAGGCCGTTCGTCATTCAAGCAATCTCAACCGTTAGATCAGATCTGGTCTAACGGCCGAGAACGTGTCTGGCCACTGGCAGAACACCCATACCGCCACCATGCCGATATTCAACCACCGTGCTCAGAACATGCCAAATACAACAAGCAACAAGTTGTCAGTCCAGATCTGAAAAAACAAGATGCAACTTGTACAAAACAAAGAAGCATATATATGAAACGGGTATTTTTTGTAACGGAGGGAGAGAACAGAAGGAGAGTTGTAACAGAGGGGTGGTAACAAAAAAAAAACAGAGTGTATTGTAACAAGTTTTTTTTAATACAAAAAAAAAGAAGCAACGCAAGTCCAAGTCGTGGTACTTTTCTTATTTGTTTTTTTACATGCATATACAAAGAGATAAACAAAAAAAAAAGAGAGAAGTCTTACTGTCGCCGTCCGTGTGTCTCCCTTCCTCAAAGACAAGCCTTTCGGGCTTCCCAAGCCGCAGATGGTGAATCAAGGAAGGAAGGAGGGCCCTAGTAGTTTTGTTTTAGGTTTAAAAGTGTTTTTTTGGTTCATATTTCCTAGATCTAGGGCGAATAGAGGTGTATCCTCTGAATCCAACCTCAGATTCGTGTCGATGATGGAAAGGGGGTTATTTTGGTGTGTTTTGGAGGCTCACGCCCGGCCGCCAGCGGCGGGCGGCGGAGAGAACACGGCGGCCGACCGCCGGATTCTAGGTTTCAATAGGATCAGTTGAGAGAAAATGAAGAACATGGGTTATTACAAAACTGAAGAAATGTAACGAATGGCCAAAAATTTGATTTCGGCCTAAAAAGAGGGTTTATATAATTGTTATTATTTCGTTAAATGGGTAAATTACACACTAAATCCCCCCGCGTTTCCAATATTTTCACTTTTGTCTCGCCGCATGGTATATTTACAACTCTGGTCCCTCTTGTTTTTCAAAATCTTACAATCTAGTCCCTAAATTACACTGAATCAGACTTCAAATGGTAAAATTACGCCTTTAACCATCCCACGTTTTTGAACTTTTCATTTTGAGTCTGCCCCTTGGTCCAATTACAATTTTGATCCTTCTAGGTTCTGTTTGTTTCGCAATTTCGTCCCTAAATTACATATTATTGTTCTTTAATTTACGCTTACCTGACTTTTATTTTTCTTTCATTTCAGTCCTGTTTTCTTTGTAAATACTCATGTTCGTATTATAATCGTATATGTTGATGTATTCTATTGTTTTATTTTATGTCCCTCGTATATGCCTCGTATTTTATGTTTACATGTATATGTGTATTAAGATTATAATAGTCATGCGTCTTTTTATCCGGTTATTCATATTAAGCATGTTATGTTTTAGTTGATTCGTACATGGCATATTTTGTATTTTTATAGGTGTGTATGTTTTCTTGTTTTTAGGGTTACATGATAGTGTATTTACCCTTTTGTATGCGATATGTTGTCCCATATATGTTGAAATATGTTTTATTACTAGTATGCATGTCTTTTTGAAATATTTGTTCGTCTATACGTACCTATTCATGCCTTGTTATTCTGACTTGTTAAAGTTGTTTTTTATCTATTATTTAGATTAATATGTATATATATGCATGTTTTAGTCTAGTATATTATTTATGTTAGATTAATATTCTGTTATGTCAATATTTATTGCATTTAAATATTTTGCCATGTTTTATATTTTTGCCACTAAGATTGCATATGATATATAAATTGTTAATGCGGTGCCCTTTTATCCGAGTGTAAACGGGGCCAGTATCAGGCGTAGTGATAGTGGTTGGGCGTTTATTCTCGGATAACGGGGCCCTTAAAATTTATTCGCAATTATGACCGAATTTTAAAATAATCGTCACTCTAATCCGGAAAATCCAATATTAATAAAGCGGTAATTATTAAAGTACCAGTTTTGGACGGTGTGGGGGTGTTAATCCTTCCCCATCCGTAACCAACTCCCGAACCCAATCTTTTTGAATCTCTGGTTTTATGGTGTCCGGCCTACCTAAGTGGCCGGTGGCGACTCCATTTTTTTAAATGCGGTTTCTTTTAAAACCCCACGGAATAAATATTTTATATCCAAAAGAATCACAAACACCTTTCAAAAACACCTTCGAAAACCACGCATCGTTTTATTTAGCGATGAGAAGAAGAAAGACATCGCTACAGATGGCGACTCCGCTGGGGAAATTTTTTGTTTTTTCGAAAAAAAACAAATGAGAGTCAAGCTTTTAAAATAATTACCGCTTTACTAACATTGGAAGTTCCGGATTAAAGTGGCTATTAAATTAACATTCGGTCATAATTGCGCATTTATTTTAACGCATTTAAAATATGGCATATAAACCCGTCTTTTTAAGTGGGGGGAAAACGCTAATGCTTTCGTGGAGATATCGTTCTCCCGTATGGGCCTAGCAAGTACCTTCGGGGCTCGAGTACCTTATGCTTTCGTAAGGATATCGTTCCTTCGTACGGGCATAAGCGAATGGGTCCCCCTGAATTGAACCCGGTTGAAAGAAGCCTATAATGGGTAATGATCGGGGGCCTTGCTACTCTTAGTAGAGGACAGCGAGGACAATTCGAGTACCTCCTAGAACCAAAACTGCATGTAGAGAACACGTAGAAACCCACCATGTTAGAGCCATGCGGATAACCTAGGTGTCTTAGATGGAATGTAAATAGGATTGCCTTGTTTGCTTATCGCATTTAATTTGCCCTTTTATTACGTACTTATCATTTTTGTCTGGTACTGACTTGTTTTCTTTTGCTTTGTTTTTGCATATCATTGCATTCGCATTACCCATGGGGCATTGATTCCCGAGTGATTTCTCCCATAATAGAAGATTGTTCATGATGGACCAAAGGTTCTTTGACCTGAAGGAAGGGGGTCCAATTCCAAAGCTCCATCCCAAGACTAGGACAGTGACAGCCGAAGAAGAACCATTCAAGGACACCAGAACAGATTCGGTAAGCAGTGTCAATCCTGGTGACAAACAAGATGAAATACAAGAACTGAAGAAGCAGATGTCCGAGATGATGGACCAGATGAATGCCATGATGAAAGGCAAGCAACCTGTCGAACTCAGAAAAGATTCGGTCGGGGAGCAGAATGTGGAACAGAATGGTCAGAATGTCAAAATAGATAACACCATTAAATATGACAAATCGAATCCCTTTGTGATCAATCTCAAGAAGCAGACAAGTAGCATATCTGGGGAAGATACCCAGGGAACAGAGGCAAAACTAGGGGAAGTTCGAGAATCTAATGACATCAGAAGACATTATCCTATACCCATGAGATACACCGAGTTACTTCCGTTGCTTGTTGAAAGGAACCTTATCATACCAATGAAGTCTGTACCGAGAAAACCTCTTTATCCGAAGGATTACAATAGTCGTGTTTGGTGCAGCTACCACATAGGGGATTCGAGTCATCACACTGAAAATTGTAGGGCCCTGAAGGACAGAGTTCGAGATCTTATCAGAATGGGAATTTTGGGTTTCGAAGAAGGACAACCCCGATTCTTCAGCCAGCCAGCCGTTGCCCGATGGGCAAAGTCGAAGGAAGGTCAATACCGAGCCCAAGGTTCAGGTAACACAGAAGTAGGTCACTCAAGCGAGATAAAGTTAGGAGTCAATAATAAAAGCGTCTCAGAAGATGAACTTGCACACAAGCGCGACCAGCTCGAGCATGAGAGGCACAATTTGAGCATGAAATCAAAGAATGTACAAGACGAGTACCAGAAGCTGCACTTTGAATTCAAGAGTTTCGGTCTGGGTAACACCTCGGAAGACTGGGTTAATGGTGTGATTCAGCTAAGGAACGGTTCAGAACGCTGGAAGCAGAAATGCAAGAATAGTAAAAATAAAGTCAGATCATTATCACAGAAGCTGGAAGAAGCTGAGGGCCAACGTGACTTTCTCCAAAATGAGTTGGAAAGCAGTCTGGCCATGGAAGATATCCTGAAATCAAGTCTGCACCAGGAAAAGAATGAATCACAAGCCTTCCAAATTGAAAACGCAGCACTCAAAGAACAGATAGTGAGGCTCGAGACTGCTTTACGTACCAGTGAGATCCGTGCTGGGGCAATGACCGTTAAGCTACAAAAGGCCGAGCAAACAATACGGGAGAAAGACCGGGACATGAAGATGGTTACGACTCAAGCCCGACAAGTAGCTCAACATGTAGCAGATTTAGCCGATGCAGCAGCACCAATAAGCCAGAATATGGATCCAGCTTTGGACCGCGAAGGAAAACTGACGAGACTATTGAATGAGGTCAAGACATTAGGTGCCAGGGCTCACCGCTATCTCTAAAACCCTAATACCGGATGTAATGAAACCTCTTGGTCTGAATGAAAGATGTCCTATAGGGACAAATCACTTGCGGAATCAATGCTTTGTTGCATTCATGCATTGCATTTGCATCACGTTCTTTGCATTGTTTTATCATCGCATGACACTTCATCATTTAATACCTGGGGTTCGATGGCAGAATTAATCGGAAAATGGAACGAATTGAAGAGTCGAGGCTTGACCAGTTAGAAGAAAAAATCGAGAAAGAGCTTAAGAAGAAAGAGAAGATAAATGTCTTCAATACGAGGGAACTCTGCCTAGTCCCTGATTTGGTCATTCCTCCGGATTTCAAGGTTCCCGAATTTACGCAGTATGACGGAACCAGCTGCCCAAAGATTCACTTAACCATGTTTTGTAGAAAAATGGAAGGATACATGAAGAACGAAGAATTGTTGATCCACCATTTCCATGATAGCCTGACGAGACCAACAGCAGTGTGGTATAACCGTTTGAACAGAAATCAAGTTAGGTCATGGGGTGACCTCGCTAATGCCTTTTTGGATTAATACAAATATGCTTTAGATTTAGCACCCTGTCGACAGTTTCTTCAGAATGAGAAAATGAGACCAAGTGAAAGCTTCAGGGAATATGCATTAAGGTGGCGATGCCTGGCGACCCAAGTCCAGCCCCCTATAGCGGAAGAAGAGTTGACTCCTCTATTTCATGCAACGCTTCCCTCTCCCTTCTTCAATGTGATGTTGGAGAAATCGAGAAACGGATTCGAAGATTTCATGACGATTGGAGAAAGAATAGAATACGCAGTCAAAGAAGGAAAATTGGGGTCTAAGTCTAAGGACCGAAGCGAAGATAAGATAGATAAGGATGGGGAGGTAAATGAGTGTCATCTCCAGGGTTCGCGTGGCCGTAAAAGAAGGAGACAGACTGACAAATCGGGGTCATCAAGGAAAATTCCTTGGACGAGCGCAAATTTGGAAGTGTTTGGGACATCTATCTCAGACATTTGGCCTCATCTGGTAGAGGGTCACTATCTTGTTCCTAGGCCGATGAAGAGTGCACCTGATCTGTATGCCCACAGTTTTGACTCGAGTAGCACATGCGAATTCCATATGGGGGCACCGGGGCATCCCACCAGAAAATGTAGGCCTTTACTGGAGGAAATCAAGAAACTGGTCAATGATGGAACCCTGACACAAGAGCTGATCAAGCATTGGAAGACCAAGGATGAGAAGCAAATCTACATAGTGCTGAAGAAGCCATAGATGTCTCTACATTAAAATACCTTCCTGAAGTAATACAAGGAATCAACTCTATGTGGCCCTCGTGTGGCAAAGATCTTTTGTGATGGGGCATGTTTGTTGATTTTTATTTTCAATAAAGAACACATTTCGCTTAACATATAATGTTTTTGAAAGCACATAGATATTTTCTCGCCGTTGTAGGACGCTGTATATCAATTGCAAGATGTGACATTAGATAGATGTCGTGACAACGATGATGTGTGATCTTCCCCACCAGACTCTGGTCAGCAAAGTGAGATTATTACTCTTTCGATGATATTCAAGGACGAAAAAGCTCTAAATGTCAACCATGTAGAGTTGCTTGAAATTGAAACTCTAGGCATAAACTTCTAGGTAGTAAATATGAAAAAAGAAAGGGGTGAATTGAAGAAAAAGAAAAGAAAGAAAAAAGAAATGAAAATAAAGGAGGAGAAAATAATAATAAAAAAGTACTCCTATGTTCGCAACCTGGTAATAGGCTTGTTCGGATAAGAGTATGGAAATTTTGGGGCACTCCGCTGAAGCGATAGGGTGGAGATATATCATCCAATTCAAGAAACCTTAGCTTCATGAGTGATGGTAATATTTTCAAATCGTGACTATGCCGAGTAACTTGGGGCAGTGTTGTTTGCTCCATCGTTGTCCTCAAGACAAAGGACTGTGACGAATTGATTTCCTCAAATAATGATAAAAGTAAAAAAAAAAACAAAACAAAAAAAGGGAAAAATGATGAAAAGATGAAAAAAAAGAAGAAAAAGAAAAGAAAGAAATAGGCGATATCATAGGAAATATTAAGACTCGCACCACCCAGAACTCTATTCCTAGAGTAATATTTCTGCGCTCGAGCGGTTATACAAGCCAACCCTTTTGGGGGCGGAGTAGATAATGAGAATTGAGAAAGAGTAGTACTCTGCAGCAACGCGGTAATCATGAGGATGAACCGAGTCACCAGGGAAGACTTCACATCTTTGAATTACCAAGTGGTTGAATCTAAGCCACTCTTGCACATGATATCCAGAGCTCCTATGCTGTGTTTTCAAAATCTTGTATGTTAATCTAAATGATACCCTTCAGTGGAACACCAATAAGCAAATTGACAAGTTAAAGCAACAAAAATTTCCATGTATTACTTCAGGGGTAAGATCCAGAACACAAGGTTGCGGATACTATTGGAGCCCCTAACCAGAAATGACCTCACAATGCATAGAATGAAGATGATAACAGAGGTATAGGTGTCAGACAGCTCAAGAACAAGAAGCGAATTCCAACCACGATGCCTTGTTTGGTTCAAGAAAATGAAGGACGAAACATGACAAGAATGAGCTTACAAAGTGTGGGAACGGTAAAAAAAGTAAACAGTAAGTCTCCAAAGAATTAAAGCACAAAGATCGATGAATGATGTCCGTCAAGAGGCAACAAGAAGATTGAGGTTAAGAAGCATTTCGCTCACCCCGATGATGAAAATAACAAATACTCAGAATGTTGGGTCAAAAGAACTGGAAGGTAGCCGAGCACGATCGAATGGGGCAATACAGAACAGAAAGAATAGTAAGAATCTCTGCACACGCATGATATAGTGTTTGTTGGTGAAGCATGCAGAGACCCCAAAGAAGAAAGGCGGGTGCTCGTGCAAAAGAACAAGAGCAGATGCCCATTGAGCAAAATTTGACAGAAATGAAGATCAAAATTGAGCATACCGCAAAAGGAAAGGAAATAGAGAAATCCGAAGAATGACTTTTCAGGACATAAGATTAACAATAAAAAGAAAAAAAGGAGAAAAAGAAACAAAGAAAAAAGAAAAAGAGGAGAAAGAAAACACAACATTACATGCATCATATAGATAGGGGCATGTCAATTTTGCTTGTTCCTAAACAGGTATTTAATGAATTATCGAAGAATTTACCAAAGTCCTGAAAGAACCATAGCCATGGCGGCGTGATATCCAGATATTAAATCCTTCGGGTCATCGGTAAGTCCTTCGGGCACGATGTTAAGTCTTTCGGGCCACCAATAAGTCTTTTGAGCGTGGTGTTAAGTCCTTCGGGCCATCAGTAAGTCCTTCGGGCATGATGCGACAGCATATCAGCGTGAGTCCCCATAGAACAATAGCCATATCGGCGTCAGATCCAGATGTTAAATCCTTCGGGTCATCGATAAGTCCTTCGTGCACGATGTTAAGTCCTTCGGGCTACCAATAAGTCTTTTGAGCATGGTGATAAGTCCTTCGGGCCATCAATAAGACCTCCGGGCATGATGCGGTAGCATATCAGCGTGAATCCCCATAGAACAATAGCCATATCGGCGTCAGATCTAGATGTTAAATCCTTCGGGTCATCGGTAAGTCCTTCGGGCACGATGTTAAGTCCTTCGGGCCACCAATAAGTCTTTTGAGCGTGGTGTTAAGTCCTTCGGGCCATCAGTAAGTCCTTCGGGTATGATGCGGCAGCATATCAGCGTGAGTCCCCATAGAACAATAGTCATATCGGCGTCAGATCCAGATGTTAAATCCTTCGGGTCATCGATAAGTCCTTCGGGCACGATGTTAAGTCATTCGGGCCACCAATAAGTCTTTTGAGCGTGGTGATAAGTCTTTCGGGCCATCAATAAGTCCTTCGGGCATGATGCGACAGCATATCAGCGTGAGTCCCCATAGAACAATAGCCATATCGGCGTTAGATCCAGATGTTAAATCCTTCGGGTCATCGATAAGTCCTTTGGGCACGATGTTAAGTCCTTCGGGCCATCAGTAAGTGTTTTGAGCATGATGATAAGTCCTTCGGGCCATCAGTAAGTCCTTCGGGCATGATGCGACAGTCTTAGTAGCGTAGGTCCAAAAATGGCAACAGCCTCGTAAAAAAAAAGGAAACTGCATTTTCAAGCCCCAGTAAAAGGTTCCATAGAGGGAGAACCCTAAATCCAGAATCTCAAAAAGAACTCCCAGTCGGAGGAATTCACCTATGACACAAGGTTATATAAGAAACCTTTTGTGAAGAGTCTTATATAGGAAAGGCTCCGAGCTTCATTGTCTTAGACTGAAAGGTTCTATATAGGAAGAACCTGTAGCTATGAGATTTCAGACGCCAAAAGTTCTATATAGGAAAGACTGACGGCTCCAGGATTTGAAGACTAGCAGTTCTATATAGGATGAACCCCCAGTCGGAAGAATCCATCAAGCGGCGCAAAAAGGTTTTATATAGGAGAAACCAGCGTTGAAGGCAAAGAGTTCTATATAGGAAGGACTCCAAACTTTACAGTCTCGAAGTGAAAGGTTCTATATAGGAAGGACTCATAACTTGAGGCTTTAGAGTGAAGGGTTCTATATAGGAAGAGCCTGTAGCTCCAAGATCAGAAGGTGACGAAGCTCTATATAGGAAGAACTTACGAGCCTGAAGATTCAGCCAAGGAAGAGTGGAGATGTCCAAAAGAACACGTTTTTCCAAAGCTACAAACAGGGAAGTCTGATAAAAATGAGTGCTTATGAATCTTTGCTTTGTTTCCCATTCCATGAGAACAAGCAAAGAGGGGCAACTGTAATCACTCATTTTTTACCTGTAAATACATATTAGTGTTTCATGTATATTTATTATATTATGTGTTTATTGTTTGCATGAGTATTACTAATATATATAAGGTATGGTGTGCATGTATATTATAAGCTATATATGTATACATATTAATGATATATGTGTGTCGCATATGTATCTAGAGTACGAGCGTATTTGTTTAGTGTATATAGATGTTATGTTAATTATGTGTAGGATTATATATACGTATGCCAATATGTTATACTTGTATAAGTATATGTTTGTATCATGTATGTGTATTGTTTATTATAATTATATTATTATTAATATTATTGGGGCTGATATGAAATGAAATCCAAAAAATTATATATATTAAATAAATAAATTATAGTCCAAGTCCAGTTACAAATAGTTACAAGACCCGGTTGGCCCAAACCTTATCTAATTACAACTGTGTGTGCAGGTGGCTGTGGGCCGTTGATTCAAGATCTGATCCAACGGCCACGATCCAACCAAGAAGTCAAAAATATCGCCACCGTGTTCCACACGTATGGACCGTTCGAGTGCCATGCGCGCGTGTGGTCCAAATAGCGGACGCTTTGATATCCCACGCGCGTAAGATCCACGCGCGTTCGACTCCTCATTGCGGAGCTCCACGTGGCAAGATCCGGAGCCCTCTCATCAAATCGAGGCTTCATCCAGGCCGTTCGTCCTTCAAGCCATCTCAACCGTTAGATCGGATCCGATCTAACGACCGAACGCGCGTCTGGTCACCGGCGAAACACCCATACCGCCACCATGCCGATATTCAACCACCGTGCTCAGAACATGCCAAATACAACAAGAAACAAGTTGTCAGTCCAGATCTGAAAAAGCAAGATGCAACTTGTACAAAACAAAGAAGCATATATATGAAACGGGTATTTTTTGTAACGGAGGGAGAGAACAGAAGGAGAGTTGTAACAGAGGGGTGGTAACAAAAAAAAAAACAGAGTGTATTGTAACAAGTTTGTTCAGAAATACAAAAAAGAAGCAACGCAAGTCCAGTGGTACTTTTCTTATTTGTTTTTTTACATGCATATACAAAGAGATAAACAAAAAAAAAGAGAGAAGTCTTACCGTCGTCGTCCGTGTGTCTCCCTTCCTCAGTGACAAGCCTTTCGGCTTCCTCAAGCCAAAGATGGTGAACTGAAGGAAGGGGAAGGCCCCTGGTAGTTTTGTTTTAGGTTTAAAAGTGTTTTTTTTGTTCGTATTTCCTAGATCTAGGGCGAATAGAGGTGTATCCTCTGAATCCAACCTCGGATTCGTGTCGAGGATGGAAAGGGGGTTATTTTGGTGTGTTTTGGAGGCTCGCCGGCGCCGGTTAGTGGCGGCCGGCCGCCGAATTCTGGGTTTCATAGGATCAGTTGAGAGAAAATGAAGAACATGGGTTATTACAAAACTGAAGAAATGAAACGAATGGCCAAAAATTTGATTTCGGCCTAAAAATAGGGTTTATATAATTGTTATTATTTCGTTAAATGGGTAAATTACACACTAAATCCCCCGCGTTTCCAATATTTTCACTTTTGTCTCGCCGCATGGTATATTTACAACTCTGGTCCCTCTTGTTTTTCAAAATCTTACAATCTAGTCCCTAAATTACACTGAATCAGACTTCAAATGGTAAAATTACGCCTTTAACCATCCCGCGTTTTTGAACTTTTCATTTTGAGTCTGCCCCTTGTTCCAATTACAATTTTGATCCTTCTAGGTTCTGTTTGTTTCGCAATTTCGTCCCTAAATTACATATTATTGTTCTTTAATTTCTGCCACTGACTTTTATTTTTCTTTCATTTCAGTCCTGTTTTCTTTGTAAATACTCATGTTCGTATTATAATCGTATATGTTGATGTATTCTATTGTTTTATTTTATGTCCCTCGTATATGCCTCGTATTTTATGTTTACATGTATATGTGTATTAAGATTATAATAGTCACGCGTCTTTTTATCCGGTTATTCATATTAAGCATGTTATGTTTTAGTTGATTCGTACATGGCATATTTTGTATTTTTATAGGTGTGTATGTTTTCTTATTTTTTAGGGTTACATGTTAGTGTATTTACCCTTTTTGTACGATATGTTGTCCCATATATGTTGAAATATGTTTTATTACTAGTATGCATGTCTTTTTGAAATATTTGTTCGTCTATACGTACCTATTCATGCCTTGTTATTCTAACTTGTTAAAGTTGTTTTTTATCTATTATTTAGATTAATATGTATATATATGCATGTTTTAGTCTAGTATATTATTTATGTTAGATTAGTATTCTGTTATGTCAATATTTATTGCATTTAAATATTTTGCCATGTTTTATATTTTTGCCACTAAGATTGCATATGATATATAAATTGTTAATGCGGTGCCCTTTTATCCGAGTGTAAACGGGGCCAGTGTCAGGCGTAGTGATAGTGGTTGGACGTTTATTCTCGGATAACGGGGCCCTTAAAATTTATTCGCAATTATGACCGAATTTTAAAATAATCGTCACTCTAATCCGAAAAATCCAATATTAATAAAGCAGTAATTATTAAAGTACCAATTTTGGGCGGTGTGGGGGTACTAATCCTTCCCCATTCGTAACCGACTCCCGAACCCAATCTTTTTGAATCTCTGGTTTTATGGTGTCCGGCCTACCTAAGTGGCCGGTGACGACTCCATTTTTTTAAATGCGGTTTCTTTTAAAACCCCACAGAATAAATATTTTATATCCAAAAGAATCACAAACACCTTTCAAAAACACATTCGAAAACCACGCATCGTTTTATTTAGCGATAAGAAGAAGAAAGACATCGCTACAATCTGTCCATCTCATTTTTTTTCAAGCTTAAATAAATATGATGTGGCGTTAATGTCCAATAGTTATGCGGCACTTATACCGACAGCAAAGCCTATTTAATGAAGCTTTTTTTTTTCTGATTTGGAGTCCATGTCATTCTTTTTAAGCTAAAATTGATATTAAAATCAATTGTTTTTTTAGGTATAGCAAGAGTCATTTACCCTTTATGAAAGGTCTTTTCTTGAAAGAACAAAATTGGAGAACAATCTTCACTTCTGAAAAACAAAAGAATTGCTAATTCTCGTGTCCTATCAGTCTACATATATAATAATTGGCATTAAAATTCTCACGTTAGTAAAGATTGGAAGATGTTTCTACCATGTGGTAAAGAGCTCTGGTTTCAGAAAAATGGTCACCAATTTTCTGAGGCAAAATTGAGCATCCGAAACCAATCTTTTTCTAATCCAAATGTTTCACAACTCTGCCTTAGATTCCTGATCCTCCGGTGATCGGTCGTTAGATGAGGTTTCGGATGACGTTGGGGGTTCAGGATTGTCCATTTCATCACCTAATATTTTGGCAGTAAATTTTCTAGCCTCAAAATCAAGACCTGTCCACTCGGAAACTATTCTTCTAGCACCCTGAGCATTGACATATGATGTAGATGATTAAAAATCGATGCGATGAGAAGAGAAAGTGGCATGAAGATAATAGGAGTCAATAGCATACGGATTACCTGAAGTTTTGGTTCTTTTGTCATCGGATTGTTGCAAAGATCGATGGTTTTGGCCTTAGATTTTGTGGCATTACCACACCATGATTCACACCACAGCCATTCTTGGGGTAATGAGAAGATCGGTACTGTATGCTGGGCATAGTTTGGAAGATCCTGAAATATAATGATTGGTTATTTTAATATCTTGTACGATCATTGCATGTTAAGCGAAAATAGTTGGAGATGATGTAATGAATTTAACTTGCCTGATCCAGATTGGCTAGACTGTTTGGATCTTTGCTAAGACTTTCATAAAAGACTCTTAAATTATCACCAGCTGCTGTCTCTCGGAACTTCACCAAGTCAACCACATACAGGGCGCTGTAGAAGCACGATATGTTAAGCCTATGTCGTGTTAAGAAGGGATGAAATTTTCTGTTATACAATTTGATAGTAATCACGAACCTAATATGGTATGGTCTTCCCCGCAAATGCTCTTTCCAGAATCCCTGTACAAAATGAGGAATAAGGAGGGCACAATTGGAAGAAACAGTTGTCTTATAGTTATCGTTTCCTGGTTATAGAAGAAATGAAACAGAAACCGAGGAAAAAGTCAATTTTGCAGATAGTGCAGGGACAGGTTTGGTAGCACATTACTTGTCTCCAAAACCGATATCCATCCATGTCCTTATTGTTATCGCAAAAAGGAGTATATGCAAGAGGTCTTCCCTTGATATCCATGTCATAGAGTTCTCCTATATCCGCCCTCGCAACTTGATCAGCATCAACAAATATAACCTGCACAAGCATTTTCATCCATGAAATTGGCAACAAATGCGATAGAAGAGAACAGATGGCTAAAAAGAACCGGAAAAGGGGGAAAAAGGGCGGGTGGGGGGGGGGGACCTTTTCCAATGAAATGGGAAATATAACGTCAAGAAACAAAATCTTGTATGCCCAGATAATTCGCTGCTTTTCTGTCTGCTTATGCAGCCATGTAGGCCATTTGTAGGTAATTAGTTCATAGTCAAAGCCATATTCCTGAGACATATGTGGAATCACATCCTGCGTAACCCGAAAGAATACGAGCATTAGACATATACTTTTCAAATTATACATTAACAGGGTGAGAGAAGAGGTAGACAGATGGAAAGAATGCCAAAAAGTTATATACAACCTTGAACTGAGGGGACAAGTAGTTCTTTATGAACCAGAATTTCACCGGACGATTGGTATTCTTCAATACACTTAAAATCATAATTTTAAGGAAGCGTTCGTATCTGCAAAAAGCAATCAAACAGAAGTTGGAAAAAATGATTGAGAATTAGTAAAGTGAATGTACCAAAAAATGTTTGTCATTTCACAGGCAGATCATCAAAAATTTTGAATGTGTGAAAGAGATCGAATTACGAACTTCACAGATTACTATATTTTAAACTTCAGCAAATGCATTACTTCCATAACATAAGGGTACAATATGTCAATTCTTTCGCTACTTCCACTAATGTTTTAGATTGAAAAGCATTTGTCAAAACAGACTGCATAATGCACAAACTACAAGCGATAGCATTTACTAAACAATAATTTCCTCAATTTCATTGTCACGATAACCGGTTAAAGCTAGAAAAGAGAGAAAACACAAGCAAGACGACAAAATTAAGTATAATAGGAGTGTGGCACATAAAACTACAATCTGGAAGAGAAATAATGCAGTTTAGCCAGAGAAAACAATAGGTCATAGATCAATATATGAACTGATACAGAAGCAGAAAATTGGCAGGTGAATTACACTGTACGACTTTTTTAAATTTATCTATGTATAAAAAACATGTAAAAGCTGAGAACTCTATAAACCAAGAGCATGGATTTGAACACTTACAAGTGCCCTGAAGCAATTGAAAAAATGTTGATTGTTTTTCCACGTCGACCACCCTTCCCATGATCCTGTGGAACATGAATAAGTGTAAGTTATCCAAGAAGTGTTAGAGCTTGAGGGGGAATGTAAGTTGACGAGAAGTGTTAGAGTTTAATTTAATGTGTAATTAGAGTTTATTTCTAAGTCAGTAGTTTAGATTTATTAGAAGCTTTATTTGAATTATGGATAAATATTATTTAAATTATATATAAAAGTATAATTTTAGTTATATTAAAACTCTGTAATTGCCTATTTAAAGGCTCACCTTATACACATTTGATTAAGAAGAATAAGAGAAAATACAGAGAAACACATTGTTCTCTGTTAAAAATACTATTTTTGTTCTATCATTAAACTCTAGCTTTTATATTTTATTGTTCATTGTTCAACGGCGTTCATCTTCTCCGGCCACCATGGCCCCTTTCTCACATGGTATCATGAGCCAACAACGATCTTGATATCGTCACCACCGATGTCACATCTAATCAAAACAGATCGATGATCTAATTTTTTCGGATGCACGCTTTTTTTTTTTTCTTCACGCTATCATTAGGCCACACTCGTTCCTCGACTTCTCCCTCATTGGAATCTTACATCTATGGTGAAATTTCTACTCGTTTAATTTTATTATTTTGTTCTCTATTTAATGGTTCTATCTTAGTCAATCAAAAAGAAATATGAAAAGGTTATAGTTTAGCCTTAAAAACTATTTGGTTCTATCTTAGCCATCCATTGTAAAAGATAGAGAAAGGTTATAGTTTAGCCTTAAAAACTATCTGGTTCTATCTTAGCCATCCATTGTAAAAGATAGGGAAAAGTTATAGTTTAGCCTTAAAAACTATCTGGTTCTATCTCAGCCATCAATTATAAAAGATAGGAGAAGAGGTTCTAGTTTAGCCTTAAAAACTATATAATATTTTTTAAGGGATTCTACATCAAAGATCCAAGCTGAAATTCTAGTTTGTGCAACTACCAAAATTGAGGGGAGTGTAGATTCTGTGATCATTGTTGAATGGAAGCAGCTACTTAGTCCGTGAATGACAGAAAAAGTCGGAAGACATCTCGGAAGATGCAAAAACCTAAAAAGATCATCACCGACAGAGAAAAAGTGGAAGACATCTAAAGAGGGTGCAAAACCAATAACAACAAGAAAAGTTGGTAGACATCTCAAGAATGATGCGTAAAACCAAGAAACACCGTTTGCAAATTTTCAACAATGGCCGTTCAAAGAACAACATGATTATGACCTAGTTGTTCAACGCAATGGCTCCCAAAAAGGGGAGATTCTTTCTCTAAAAAACAAATGAAGAAGAAATATGAGTAGGCGTCACATCCAAGATCCAAGCTGGTGCTCTACTACGTTTGCTCACCACGAACTTGAGGGGAGTGTAAGTTATCCAAGAAGTGTTAGAGCTTGAGGGGGAATGTAAGTTGACGAGAAGTGTTAGAGTTTAATTTAATGTGTAATTAGAGTTTATTTCTAAGTCAGTAGTTTAGATTTATTAGAAGTCTTATTTGAATTATGGATAAATATTATTTAAATTATATATAAAAGTATAATTTTAGTTATATTAAAACTCTGTAATTGCCTATTTAAAGGCTCACCTTATACACATTTGATTAAGAAGAATAAGAGAAAATACAGAGAAACACATTGTTCTCTGTTAAAAATACTATTTTTGTTCTATCATTAAACTCTAGCTTTTATATTTTATTGTTCATTGTTCAACGGCGTTCATCTTCTCCGGCCACCATGGCCCCTTTCTCACAATAAGTGATTCTAGTACTTTGAGGATGAAATTAAAAGTAAATATCAAACAATAAAGATCTTAGAAAATAAAACTGAGAGCCGCTCATCTTTCAACTATAATGGGGGTTCTGAATGGTGATGATAACAAACATATTTACATACAACTGCCACATTTACAGTTTTGATATTAGACCTAAGTGATGGTTTGATTTGGGGCTGCTAGAGCTAAGGTGAGGGCAAAAGTAACAAGTTCCCATACCACAGCTGCACCCAGAAATTAATATCGGTGTCCTCCCTCTCACAACTACAACCGTAGACTTATTTTGACTATGGTTTAAGGGCCAATCATTCTTTCATTTTTTATACCATCTTTCTTCGTATTCTGATACCTTCTCACAGGTTCATATTTATATCAATTTCTTGCAACAATTAATCCTAAATAAAGGTGAATTATTACACAGCGCAAAATGAACATAGATTTACACCGAAAGGGGGGGGGGAGGGGAGAAGCTCACCGCCAAACTGTCATGACCCGTTTTTGATTTCTCGCTGCCACCAATAAAACCAGAAACCCATTTGAGAATGTTTGAATTCCAGCCATTACGTCCCTGCAAGGCATCCACAAAGACTCCTCAATCATCCATGAGCACAAAAATGAAGATTGCACATTTCATTTCAAACAAAAAAAGAAAATGCTCACCTTTTCTTTTGAACTGCTGTGATCATCAGATGGAATAAGCAATTTTTCTTGCTCTTTTCCCTTCTTCTTCACTACTTCAAGCTGAACAACTTTACCCCTCAAATCATTTATAGTAATTCGCTTTGACAAAGATTTCTCGTGATTTCCATTATCGCCACCATCTCCGAAAAGATACAACTCAGAACTTCTCCCTGGAGCCAGTTGCAGGTACCAAACTCCGGGAGATACTTTCATCTGCCAATAACCCAAGTTGGCCATCACAATAGTATCAACCAAATGAGGTGTATTCTTTGTTCCAAGAATTAGTTGAAGACCTCTGGGAGGGTCACGATCCATCTCAGCACAATGACCTAAATTACACATAAAAGTCATAAAGAAAATGCATAGAGTACCTCACTACTCCAGTTAGGCTCATAAATTTTACATTATTTCCAAACAAAAACAAACTCACCAGTCAGAACAAGAGCTTCAAGTTCAAAAACTGCTTGCAATGTCCTTGTGTCACCCAGGTTCTCAAGCAAAATATTGTCCAGATCATGACTAAAGTATTTATATCCACACAGAGAGAAAGATTAGTCAATGCAGCAAGGTACTTAATGTTGCAACTCTTAAACATTTTATAAGGAATAAATGGGAGAGACAATAGACAGAAAGAATTCATGATGTTAATAATGAGGAAGCATACACAGCAATGACGGGCTCAACAAGCCATGGCTCAGGAACATCCAGGTTCATGGTAAGTGTTTTGGACAATGGCATATTTGCAAAAAAGGCTTTTGGTCCATTTACTGTGTAATCAGTACTGCTAAAATCTTCCTGCAAGGTACTAACACAGCTAAGAAACCGTTCTTGGGTACTGAAATTTGAGTGGTTTCTAAAGCGAGATGCATACCATGGTTGGGATCACATATCTGTAATAGTTCTTCAATGGAAGATCAACAAGAGAACTCTGCAACAAAAGTAATTGCTTATAGTATTTTCCTAAAAAAATTGTAATTAAATAACTTCAAGCAAGAAAAAAAATGAAAGAAAAGTGTTCATGCAGCATGCTTTAAATAAAAACTTAATAAAAGAAGCAGTGACCTCATCATACAGACAGAAAATTTCAAGGTAAATAACCCAAAATTGAGTGGTGTTTACTGATATTGTCAGAACATTCTTACAACAATGATTAATCATGTTACATAATCTACCCTTGAGAAATACAGTCGGAAATCTTTGCTTCCATTCTTATGATTCTTTTCAATATTTACCTTCATGGAATTACCTTTCTTCATCCTCTACATGAACTGAGCCCAAGGTCCTATGTTATTTAGCCCTAGGGCCCATCCCCTTTGAAAAGACAAATTATAAGAGAATTCTTCTCATTTGTGTGCATTAGCTATGAACCATGAATGGGTAGACAAGAATTGAAAA
This sequence comes from Hibiscus mutabilis, assembly GCA_019671005.1. Taxonomy (NCBI): domain Eukaryota; kingdom Viridiplantae; phylum Streptophyta; class Magnoliopsida; order Malvales; family Malvaceae; genus Hibiscus; species Hibiscus mutabilis. The sequence continues at coordinate 44,060,578 of CM033720.1, read as the reverse complement.
AACTATCTAGGGAAATAATCTTATTGTTAGCCTAGTTACAAGCTAATTACTCCCTAATTTAGCCCAAAAGTCAGTCAACATAATCACTAAATTTCAGATTTTAATCTGGTCAACACTTGATTAGACTCTCTATTCACAAGCATCAATACCACAAATAATGACTCACCACGATAGTTATACAATAGGATAAAATAGTAATGCTTTTCTTTTTACGTTCCCTTCTAGATTAATATTTCTATTCAGGAACACAGTTACACAGGGTAGCAAAGATAACAAAGGTTAAAAACATCAACTCACCATGGGATTTAGTACAATGCGCATGCTTGGATGGACATACTTAGCCAGCACACGAAGAAGTGATAATAGTTTCTGTCCTGATGGGCTTAGAGGGTCAACAACTGCATCGATATGAATGCTAGAATTGTCATTGTTAAGAACAACAGCACTGTGGAACATTTCAAAAAGAAAAAAGGCATGAGTTAGACATTTGAAGACAACAAGTCAAAAAAGTGAGGAGCAAAAACACAGAACAAAACAGACACAATTAAATCAATAGCAAACATGGGCAATCAATAAATATGTAGTTTAATGGGATAACAGAAGTTTAAACATATAACAACGAAAATAGTATGCAGGATGTAGCTTTAAGAACATAAGATGAGGGTTTCAAAAAGTCAGGTTAAAAATTAAATTTTATCATACTGTTACTGTAGAAAAGAGAGTTTGAATACTCTTCTTGTTATATTTCGATACAAGAGAAGAAGTCTATTTATAGACTTTTACAGAGGAGTTTTACACAGAGTAGTTAACCTATTAGGATTGAACTTTTATCCTTTACAATGATAGAGTTAGATTATAACTAAACTACATAGTTATGATAGAGTTAGATTACCTATCATACACGTATTAACTCACACTCCCCTCAAACTCAAGCGTGTATATGTTGTGTACACCCAGTTTGGATGAAAACTCATCAAAATTTGCCCTAGGAAGTGCTTTGGTGAAGATATCGCAAGTTGATTCTTGGTTGGAATATAATGAAGCTTTATTACTCCATTATTGACCTTCTCATAGATAAAGTGCCTATCTATTTCAATATGTTTAGTCCGGTCATGCTGCACTGATTTCTGGCAATGCTCATTGCTTTGATTATCATCCTTTGTAAACCTCAAATTCTAACTTTCCATCCAACTCTAACTCGGTGAGGAGTTTTTAATCCACATTCCTCACATATTCCAAGAGCCATAGCTCAATTACCGCTCATGCGCTTTGCTTCTAGATACAACAGACCCTTTTTTTACTTCTCAAGTGACCAGATTTCCCCACACAAACGTACAATAGCCACTCACGGACCTTCTATCCATTAGTTCTCCCGCCTGACTTAAGTGCCTGTAGACTTTTATAGTTCTGTCTGGATGTTTTCAAAATAAGTCCGGACCACTCGTAAACTTCGTACCTCGGGATCCTATCGATTGCCTCCATGTGCTCTTCTCGAGGACTACTCATGTGTTGACTCACTATACTCACCGAGTATGCAATGTCGTCCGGTGAGTGAGAGGTAGATTAGTTTTCCCACCAGCCTTTGGTAGGACTCTTTATTCACCGGATTCCCCATTCCATCTTTACCGAATTTCAAACCTGGTTCCATTGGAGATTCTCACTGGTCTACACCCGAGCATTCCAGTTTACGTAAGTAGATCTAGAATGTATTTCCTTTGGTTGATAACTAACCCTTCTTTTGATCTTGCAACTTCCATTCCCAAGAAGTACCTAAGGCTTCCTAAGTCCTTAGTTTCAACTCCTTTGCTAGAACAGTTTTCACTTCTCTATCTCTTCTATGTCATCACCAAGAATAATGATATCATCAACATAGACAATTAGGAGAGTTATCTTACCATCCGGTGTAGCTTTTCTAAATAATGTATGGTCCGCTTGACTTTGCTTGAAATCATTCTCAACCATAGCTCTAGCAAACCTGTCAAACCATGCTCTAGGGGATTGCTTCAAGCCGTACAATGATCTATTCAGTTTGCACACTGTCTTTGTTGTGGTCTTCTCTTCTAAACCCGTGGAACCTGCATGTACACACTCCTCCTCAAGTCTACCATTTAGAAATGCGTTTTTGATGTCCAACCGATGCAGCTTTCCAATCCTTGTTAATCGCCATCAAAGCAATATCCTGATGGTGTTTAACTTTGCTACAGTGTGCAAAAGTTTCTTGATAGTCTACACCATATGATTGAGTAAATCCTTTAGCCACCAACCTTGCCTTGTATCTCTCAACACTCCCATCCGAATGGTACTTGACCAGTAAAGACCCATTTACACCCTACAGACCTTTTTCCTTCCTCGCATCTCTGTCATGCTCCGGTATTGTTCTTTTGTAATGCCTCAATTTCCTCTTCAACCGCTTTCCTCCATTCGGATTGTTAAAGGCCTCTTCCACTTTGTCTTGGGAATTCTTATGTCACAATGTTAGTTGTAAAAGCTTTGAATCCAGGCATTAATTTCCCATAGGCAATAAACCTCATTAATAGGATGAGCAAGTACATTTCCTTACCCCTTTCTAATAGCAATAGGAAACTCATCTAAGTTAACAATAGTAGAATCTTGTGGAATAACATTACCTCCCGTCTCCAAAGCATCGGGACTCAAAGCTAGTTCTTGGCAAGTGTTAGGTGACTAACCGCCTCGGTCAAGTTTCTTTTTCTTCTTGTATAGACACCGAGTTGTCTTTCTCGGTGGTTGTGGAGAGTTAGGTGATGTATGTGGTATAGTTTTAATCACTTTGGAGGAGGTGTTGTATAAGGGCTGGTAGTTTTAGACTGTGGAGAAGGTGTGTCTACAGGATTAAGATTAGTACTCACAATTTCATCAGTAGGGCTCGGAAGAAGTATTTGTAGAGCAAAAAGTACTTACATCAAGAATAGGCAAGGAAATAATGGGTCATGGATCATGCAAGGGCTGAGATTCCTTGTATCTCTCCCCAATTTCATTCCTGCAAAGTAAGGTTTATTTTCAAAGAAAGTAACATCAAAAGAGATATAGGTTTTCTTGGTAATGGGGCAAGAATACACTTGTAACCCTTCCGACTCGATGAATACCCTATAAACACACAACGTAGAGCCCTAGGATCAAGTTTACTCCTATTATTGTGATGCACGTGAACAAAAGATGTGCATCCAAAAACTCGAAGAGGAAGAACAGAGGATAATGGTTTGAAATGTGGAAATTTTTGGAAAAGAGTTTCATGGGTACTTTGAATCCTAGTGTCTTGCTTGGCATCCTATTGATTAGGTAGGTGGCAGTAAGAAGAGCTTCCCCCCATAGATAATTAGGTGCATTGGCAGAAAATAATAGGGACCTAGTCACCTCTAGTAAATGTCTATTTTTCCTTTCGGCCACTCCATTTTGTTGAGGGGTGTTGACACAAGAAGTAAGATGAAAGATGCCTTTTTCTTTGAAAAAATACCCAAGAGATTTGCTAAGATATTCACTCCCATTATCACTCCTCACTATTTTAATTTGTTTCTCGAATTGAGTTTTGACCATGTGATAAAAACTTTTAAAAATTCTCTCAACTTGATTTTTCTTTCATCAAAAAGGTCCAAGTTGTTCTAGAAAAATCATCAATAAACGACACAAACCATCTAGAACCAGAGATGTTTTTTACTTTAGAAGGGCCCCAAATGTCACCGTGTATGATAGAAAATGGTGAAGTAGGTTTATAGTGAGAAGGAACATATGGTTTTCTCGTATGTTTAGCCATTTGACAGACTTCACAAGTAAAAGAAGAGGGATTTTTATTAATGAAGAAATTAGGAAACAACTTTGCAAGGTAGTAGAAACTTGGATGTCCTAATCGAAGATGCAAAAGCATAATATCATTCGAAGGGAAACTGCTAGAAAAAACGATGTTCTAAAGCAATTGGAAATAGAAGGATTGAGATAGGGTAGGCCATCAAGGATATATAAGCCGTTACACGACCTAGCACACGCCAATCACCGTCTTCGAGCCCTGTGCTCAAAAAACACAACCAAAGAACCCCAAAGTTAACCTCACATTTAATATCCTCAACCAATTTGCTAATGTATAATAAATTGCATGTGAGTTTGGGAACATAAAGAACATCGAGACAATATGATCTTGCTACTCAATCAATCGATGAACCACTCCCTTTTTACTTTGTTGTAAAGGAAACCATCGGCTATCTTTATGGAGGAAGGAGACTTGTGGTTACTATAATTGTTGAAGAGTGTAGGATTTCTGTCATATGATCGAGGCACCATAATCGACTATCCAATTAAATGCACTAGTTGTTGCTAAGCAAGAAATACTACCTTGATGGTCTGTTAAGGCATTAGGAACAGGTTTAGATGATAGGTGAGTAAAAATCTGTTGGAGTTCCTCGATCCATTGTCTACTAAAGTCACTGGAGGAATTTTCGAAAGATGCAAGATGGGCTTCTTTCTCGAATCTGGATTTAGGAGGCTTCGATCTGCTTTGTTTTCCATGCAGCCTCAACATTGGTCCATCACATGCCCAACTTTTTGCGGTGGTCACACCAAGGTCTCCCCTCCTTTGTTTACTCCCGAGTTGGCGTTTGTAAGAAGAGCGAAGCTTCATTTCTTGTGGATCTGCTGGCACCATCGTGGAAAGTCCGCTTTCTTCCCGGGTTTTCGAAAAGGCTTCTCGAACCAAAGGGTAGTGGTTTAGTGGCTAAAATCCTGCTGCTGGCTCCATCAAATTCTCCATTCAAATCTGAGAGAAACTGAACACCCTCCTCTCGATTTTTGAGCTTATTGTAGAAGCTAATGTCATCAGACACTTCCATTCATTAGCTTCATACAGATCTATTTGCTGCCAAAGATTTGGTTAGGACTCCAAAATATTGTGCCACTTTGTTACCTCCCCCTTGTCCGAGATCTTTGATCTTATTCTCAACTCAAAGAGTTACGTGTGTTGTCAACGCTGGAATAAGTATCTCTGGCAAAGATTCCAAATTTCTGCTGCAGTTTGATAAAGCATGAAATTTTCTCCAATTTCAGTACCATGGAATTAATTAACCACGACATTATCATGGTGTTTTCACTCAACCAATTAGAGTAGGTGGGTCGGACTCATCCGAAACAGAGTTGAGTCCGAGAGATAGGAAGCTTTCCTTCTTCCCCGTAATGTACAAACCAGACCGATTGAGACCAAGGAAGGTAGTTGTTTCCATTTAGTTTATAGGATGTAATGGGAGAAAGAGAAGCATCCGAGAGTTGGAAATCGATGAACGAGGGCTGTTTTTTGAGAGCTAATTTCTGATGTAGCAGGATCAGAATTAGTCATGGAGAGATGTAGATCTGATCGAAAAAAAAAGGGAAAGAAAAAAAAGGTTTTGAGGGGATAGTATCGACCTAACTTGATACCATGTAGAAAAAAGAGTTTGAATACTCTTCTTGTTATATTTCGATACAAGAGAAGAAGTCTATTTATAGACTTTTACAGAGGAGTTTTACACAGAGTAGTTAACCTATTAGGATTGAACTTTTATCCTTTACAATGATAGAGTTAGATTATAACTAAACTACATAGTTATGCCACGACATTATCATGGTGTTTTCACTCAACCAATTAGAGTAGGCTGGGTCAGACTCATCTGGAACAGGAGTTGAGTCTGAGAGATAGGAAGCTTTCCTTCTTCCCGTAATGTACAAACCATTGATTGAGACCAAGGAAGGTAGTTGTTTCCATTTAGTTTATAGGATGTAATGGGAGAAAGAGAAGCATCCGAGAGTTGGAAATCAGATGAACGAGGGCTGTTTTGAGAGCTAATTTCTGATGTAGCAGGATCAGAATTAGTCATGGAGAGATGTAGATCTGATCGGAAAAAAAAAGGGAAAGAAAAAAAAGGTTTTGAGGGGATAGCATCGACCTAACTTGATACCATGTAGAAAAGAGAGTTTGAATACTCTTCTTGTTATATTTCGATACAAGAGAAGAAGTCTATTTATAGACTTTTACAGAGGAGTTTTACACAGAGTAGTTAACCTATTAGGATTGAACTTTTATCCTTTACAATGATAGAGTTAGATTATAACTAAACTACATAGTTATGATAGAGTTAGATTATAACTAAACTACATAGTTATGATAGAGTTAGATTACCTATCATACACGTATTAACTCACAGTTACATAAGAGGATCTTTTTGTATCCAAACATCATTTTTCATGAAGAAGGTCAAAGTGACTCAAATCGGATTACACTAAAACATTATGTAAGGATTAAAAGGAAGAAACTCATTGTTAACAGAATATGAAATGCATGGTGAGGAGGTAATGTAAGCTACATCGTCCTTTTGCTTGATAACTTCCGTCTTGCATGTCTTTCCTCAGAATCAATTGGGTTGATTACAGTTCGCTTCAGTTGACAAATAATGAGTAATTATGCATAGAAATAAATGCATGCTTAATCTAGGAGTATGGTGGACTACAAATTGGTAGGAAAAAAACATAAATAATCATGGAATTGAGTCTGGAACTATAGTAAAAACTTTTGAAGAAAAATTGTGGCCACCACGCTCTTCTTCTGCAAATATTCCCCATTCATATAACAAACAAATACGGAGATTTATCAGAAGGAACAACATTATTAAATGATATTGGAAAACAAGTAACTTTCAAAAGGAAAATGAGAAAACATGAAATGCAACATGATTTTGAGAAAAACACGATTCTGCCAAGAATAAAAGGAAAAGAAGGAACAGAACCTCATAGGCAACAAAATACTTTAGAAGTACCTACCTATATTGCGCATTCAAAATTTCAAATCGTGCACTTTCAGTACTTCGCTCCCTTGTGGCCATTGAAGAAGTCACGAACATGATAATATCACTAACATATTTACTGAAAGCATGAACAAAATCAGTACAACTTAGTATGTCTAGCCCAAAAAAATGAAATGTTGAAAAGTACAGTACAGTATTATATCTGCCGTAAATAATGAAAATCAGGTAGCCAATCAAACTTGAAAAGGTAATTGCCAATCAGGTAGGAGTCTCTAAATCAGCACAATCAGCGGCTGGTGCAAGTTATTGAGCCAAGAAAACCACAAGCAAAGGGGTAGATACATAGTAATCTTGATAAAAAAAATTTCCCAAATACCTATATGGGTGTACCCAATATAAACTGCATTGAACAGGGGAAGCATGTAGATTACATAAGAAGAATAATCACTAGAAAGAGCAGAAAACTGACAAACCTTGTAAGCATGTCAGGGTCAATTCCATCCCAATTAACTTCCTCAACAATCTCTGCAATGTGTTTTATTCTATGCTTAAACTCAACCGACTCCAGAAGATGCAGATCATCGCCCAGAAATACACCAGTATCAAGAGAAGTAACCTGTAAAATAGAAAATTAAGGTAATAATTATATCAGTTTCATAAGCATCTAAAAACAAGCATTGGCAGTTGGATCAGAAAACAAGGAATCAGTTCAACAATAATCCTATAGATTTATGACACATTTAAGAGAGTAGACAAACCCTTCCATTGGTAATGACTGCATCAACACCAGATGCTATCCCAAATTGCCTATATAAAAATTGTGCCACCTGGATAAAATTGCAATATAACATATTAATGTCGAAATGAGAATTAAAAACAAAATTCAACATAATCCAGACTACAACTAACCCTTACAAGAGAAACTCAGATTGGAACAGGATTAAAATGCGTCAAACCAGAAAAATAAAAGCATCCATTGCGAGCTTGAACATCCTATAAAAGGAAAAAAAAAAGTCAACTAATATTACCTTATTCAGATGTTCTCGCAAATTCAGATTGGAAGCTTCAGATAGAGAGGATTTATATGCCTTAGATGACAGTTCATTTGCCTCAGCAAGTTCATAGACCTTAGTAATGAATGCTTGAGCGGTGTCAGCTGCAGCAGGAGATCTAAGGATGTAATTACGCTCATAAAATGAGCATACTTGATCTAGAAACTCCAATACCTTCTTCTTATGACTGCAAAAGCAGCAATAATGCAAGGAATATCAGATCAGAGTTGACAGTCTAAAGCATATTTACAAGATTCAATATCATGAAACAAAATCCTATGAAAACATAGACTTAGAAACCTATATGAGGTTGCAGTGATCTCAAAGGTCTTCACAAGTATAATACTAGACAAACCAGCATCCTGACTAGCAGTAAATAGGACACCAACACGAGCATTTTTGGACCCTCGAATCTGGAAATAGTGCAAGAATTGGTAGATCATCCATAATGACATTGATGCCAACAATAACACCATAAGAGAAGAATAGTCAAACAGAAATCATGATAAAGAATACCAGATAACGGATTCCTTCATGAAGTAACTTTATCCCTTTTTTTGATGTGACATCAAGAGCAAGAAGATGAGTTACAGGCTTCACATCATCTACAGCTGGCATGATCAAGTCATTAAACATGTTAGAATGCAAATACCTAGAGAAAATAGTAAAATGAAATTAATAACTAGCATAACGTATGCTTACTTTCAGGAGAATGTAGGTAATTAAGTTCATTCAGCACAGATTCCCCTCCAAGGATTGATGAAGCTAGAGATACAAACCTTGGTTTGACCTTGCCACCAACAATAATCTACATCCACCCAATATCAAATTACGACAAACATACCATAGTAATGGATTACTGGTGTAGGTTAGAGTTGTAATTCTATCCTAACTAGGTAATTTAGTTGTAATCTAACTCTATCTTTGTAGAGGATAAGAGTCCTATCCTAGAGGTTAACTACTCAATGTAAAATTCCTTGTAAAAGTCTATAAGTAGACTTATTTTCTCTGTATATCGAAATAAGAGAGTAGAAAATTCTCTAACTCTATTTTCTACATGGTATCAGATTGGGTCAATCTATCTACCCAAAATTCGATCCCCCCCCCCCTTTTCTATCAAATCCATACCTTTCAATGACTAATACAGGTCCTTCTACGTCAGAGATTAGTTCTCAAAATTGTCCTCGTTCATTTGAGTTACAGCTCTCAAATTCATCTCTTTCTCCAATTACATCCTACAAATTAAATGGAAACAACTATCCCCCTTGGTCTCAATCAGTGTGGCTATATATTACAGGAAGAAGAAAATCTTCCTATCTCTCAGACTCAATGCCTATTCCAGAAGAGTCTGATCCAGCCTATTCTAACTGGTTGAGTGAGAACACCATGATAATGTCATGGCTAATTAATTCCATGGTTCCGAAAGTTGGAGCAGTGTTTAAAAAGGCGCACCTAGGCGCTAAGGCGAGGTGAGGGTGAAGCGCCTAATTGGGTCTTGGCGAGGCGATTTCAATGAGGCGCAGCAAGGTGCGCCTGAGGCGCAGAAAGGCGCGCCTGTTCAACTTTTTGATCTTTTTGTCTTTTTTATTATGTTTTACATACTAACTTGGGCCAAAAGTGGGGACCACACAAAAATAACATTAATCAAATGAAATTTAAATTAACCTCGTCGAGTTAATGTGTAATTTGAACTTAAAGCATAACACACGATATATACAAACATTAATTAAATTGGATCGAATTTAAATTCAAATTAATTTGGTTGAGTTTTACAACTTGAGCTAAATTTAATTGTTTTAGGGTTTAGGGGTTTAAATTTAGTAGTTTAGAATTTAGTCATTGTGAATAGAATTTTGGGTTCAAGGTTAGAATGTAGTGTTTATAGGTTAAAACCTAAATCTTCAACATATTATCCTAAAACCTAAACCCTAACCTTTTAAGCCTAAATCCTAACTCTAACCCCTAAATTCTAACCATTACCCATAAATTCTAAACCCCTACACCCTAAATTGAGTCCCTAAAACTAAGACGCTTGTTTTAGTTTCCACCGCTAGTGTATTAGATACAATTCCTTAATTTAAATCATATTATCATATATCCTTTTGAAATTATTATATAACTAGCTTTGCCTATTTACAGTATAGTAAATTTCATATTGCATGATAAAATGTAATGTCATGCTTTTTGATTGGAAAGTTAAAGGTAAATGAAATGAAGAGTTTTTATTGAACTTATAGTCTTTTTAAAGTACTAATTTTTTTCTTGTTTAGTACTCTGCTTCATGCGCATTCATATATTCTCCTTGATTGGTTCATGTTAAAGTTGAACATTCAAAGAATCTCACTATTCATATCACCCAAAATTTTATTGAATGTAAATAATTTTAAAGTGATGCTTAATACATAAAATACTGATGATAAATACTTTTTGGTGTTTACATTGCATAAACTGTTCTTTTTGCTTGACTATACAACTGGAAAATATATGTATATCTCTTATTTTCAAAAAGTGCGCCTTACTTCAATAGGCAAGTGTCTTGCGCCTCGGCTATAAAACCCCTATTAACACTAAGTTGGAGAGAATTCTATGCTCTACTAGACTGCATAGAATTTTATGCTCTACCAGACTGCATCAGAAATCTGGAGCACAGCTAAGGATACATACTCTAGTGTTGATAATACACCTGAACTCTTTGGAGTTGAGAATTAGATAAAAGATCTCAGACAAGGAGATCTGATAGCGGCACAGTATTTTGGAGTCCTAACTAAATGCTGGCAGCAAATAGATCTATATGAAGCAATGAGTGGAAGTGTCCTGATGATATTAGCTTCTATAATAAGCTTAAAAATCAAAGGAGAATATTTCAGTTTCTTTCTGGGCTTAATGGTGAGTTTGATGGGGCAAGAAGCAAAATTTTAGCCACTAAACCCCTCCCACTGGTTCGAGAAGCTTTTTCGAAAATTAGGAGGGAAGAAAGCAGGCTTTCCTTGATGGTACCAACTGTCCAGCAGACAAATGTTTTAGCACTTATTACAAAATTAGGTTGGGCATGTGATGGACCAGTGTTGGAAGCTGCATGGAAAACCAGCAGATTAGAAGCCTCCTAGATCCAGATTTCAGAAGGAAGCTAATCTTGCATCTCCAGACAATTTTTCCAGCAGCTTTAGTAAACAGCAGATTGAAGAACTTCAACAAATTTTCAGTCAACTATCATCTAAGCCTACTACTAATGCCTTAACAGCTTCTGAAGGTAGAATTTCTTGCTTAGCAACAATAAATTCATTACATTGGATAGTGGATTCTAGTGCATCTGACCATATGACAGGAAATATTAGTCTGTTCCAAAAGTATAGCAATCACAGATCTACTTCCTCAATCAAGATAGCAGATGGTTCCCTCTCAACAGTGAAAGGAAGTGGTTCTATTAAAGTGAGTAACAACATAGTATTATCTGATGTCCTTTATGTTCCCAAATTAGCATGCAATTTGTTGTCAGTAAGTTGGTTAAAGATGTTCAATGTGATGTTAATTTTGGGGTTCATGGTTGTATTTTTCAGGCACAAGGCTCGAAGATGGTGATTGGCAGTGCTAGGTTGTGTAACGGCTTATATATCCTTGATGGAATACCCTACCAGCATACTACTATTTCCAGTTGTCTTAAGACCTCAGTTTTATCCACTAGTTTATTTTTAGATGATATCATGCTATGGCATCTTAGATTAGGACACCCAAGTTTTTATTACCTTGCAAAATTGTTTCCCAATTTGTTTATTAATTAAAATCCATCTTCTTTCACTTGTGAGGTGCGTCAAATGGCAAAACATACAAGAAAACCATATGTTCCTTCCTCTTTTAAACCTACTTCACCATTTTCTATTATACATAGTGATATTTGGGGCCCTTCTAAAGTAAAAAATATTTCTGGATCTAGATGGTTCGTCTCTTTTATTGATGATTACTCTAGGACCACTTGGACATTTTTAATGAGAGAAAAATCTAAGGTTGAAATAATTTTTAGAAACTTTTATCAAATGATCCAAACACAGTTTGACAGAAATATTAAAGTAGTGAGGAGTGATAATGGGAGTGAATATCTTAGCAAGTCTCTTAGGTTTTTTTTAAAAAGAAGGGAATTTTTCATCTCACCTCGTGTCAACACCCCTAAACAAAATGGAGTGGCTGACAGAAAAAACAGACATCTATTAGAAGTAACTAGGTCTTATTGTTTTCAGCTAGTGCACCTAAATATCTTTGGGGGAAGCTCTTCTTACTGCAACCTATCTTATCAATAGGATGCCTAGCAAGACTCTAGGTTTCAAAGTACCTACTGAAGTTCTTTTTCAAAATTTTCCACACTTTAAACCATTGTCCTCGGTTCTTCCTCTTCGAGTCTTTGGATACACATCTTTTGTTCATGTGCACAACAACAATAGAAGTAAACTTGATCCTAAGTCACTAAGATGTGTGTTTATAGGGTACTCCTCGAGTCAAAAAGGTTACAAATGTTATTGCCCCACTACTAGGAAAACTTATGTTTCTTTTGATGTTACGTTCTTTGAAAATCAGCCTTATTTTGCAGGGACTGAAATTCAGGGGGAGTGAAACAAGGAATCTCAGTCCTTGCATAATCTACAGCCCATTATTTCTTTGCCTATCCTTGATGAGATTGCTTCGGATGAAACTGAGATTGCTGCCCCTAATCCTGTAGACACACCTTCTCCACAGTCCAAACACACCTTCTCCACAGTCCAAATCTTCCAGCCCTTATACAACACCTCCTCCAACACTTAAAACTGTACCACATTTTGTGACTCCACAACCACCAGAAAGATAACTCAGTGTCTATACAAGGAGGAAAAGAAATCAAACTGAAGTTGTTAGTCAACCTAACACTTGCCAAGAGCTAGTTTTGAGTCCTGATGCTGTGGAGATAGGAGGTAATGTTATCCCACAAGACTCTACTACTGTGAACTTAGATGATTTTCCTATTGCTATTAGAAAGGAGGTAAGAAAATGCACCGCTCATCCTATTAATAAATGTGTTGCCTATGGGAAGTTATTATCGGGTTTTAAAGCTTTTACAGCCAGCATTGAAAGTGTAAAGATTCCTGAGATAGTAGAAGAGGCTTTCGAAAGTCCTGAATGGAGGAAGGCTGTTGAAGAAGAAGTCAAAGCACTACAAAAAAGAACAATACTTGGTGTTTAACTACTCTACTAGAAGGTAAAAAGGCGCAAATAGGTCTTTACAGTCAAGTATCATTCAGATGGGAGCATTGAGAGATACAAAGCGAGACTAGTGGCTAAAAGGTTTACTCAATCATATGGAGTAAACTATCAAGAAACCTTTGCACCAGTAGCTAAATTGAATACCATCAGAGTGTTACTGTCAGTGGCTGTTAACAACAACTGGAAGTTACACCAATTGGACATCAAAAATGCATTCCTTAATGGAAGCCTTGAGGAGGAAGTATACATGCATGTTCCACTAGGTTTGGAGGAAAAAACCACGAAGAGGACAGTGTGCAAACTAAATAAATCACTGTACGGATTAAAGCAATCCCCTAGAGCATGGTTTGACAGATTTGCTAAAGCTATGGTTCAGAATGGGTTCAAGCAAAGTCAAGCAGACCATACATTATTTCGAAAGGTTGCACTAGATGGTAAGATGACTCTTAATTGTCTATGTTGATGATATGATTATTACTGGGGATAATATAGAAGAAATAGAGAGGCTGAAAACTGTTCTAGCAAAGGAGTTCCAAACTAAAGACTTGGGAAGCCTTAGGTACTTCTTGGGAATGGAAGTAGCAAGATCGAAAGAAGGGTTAGTTATCAACCAAAGGAAATACATTCCAGACCTACTCACAGAAACTGGAATGCTAGGGTGTAGACCAGCTGAATCTCCAATGGAACCAGATTGAAATTCAGTAGAGATGAAATGGGGAATCCAGTGAACAAAGAATCTTACCAAAGGCTGGTTGGAAAACTAATCTACCTTTCACTTACTAGACCCGACATTGCATACCCGTGAGCATAGTTAGTCAGCATATAAGTGATCCTCGAGAAGAGCACATGGAGGCAGTCAATAGGATTCTAAGGTACTTGAAATTTACACCAGGATCCGGACCCATTTTCAAGAAACATCAGGATAGAACAGTGAGAGTCTACACAGACTCAAGCTGGGCAGGAGAATTAACAGATAGAAAATTTGTTAGTGGCTATTGTACGTTTGTGTGGGGAAATTTGGTTACTTGGAGAAGCAAAAAGCAGGCTATAGTATCTAGAAGCAATGCAGAGGCAGAATTTAGAGCAATGGCTCTTGGGATATGTGAAGGAATGTGGATTAAAAAACTTCTCACGAAATTGGAGCTGGATGGAAAAACAGAATTCGAGGTTTACAGTGATAGCCAGTCAGCAATGAGTATTGCTAGAAATCCAGTACAGCACGACAGGACCAAACACATTGAAATAGATAGACACTTTATCTATGAGAAGGTTAACAATGGAGCTGTAAAGCTTCACTATATTCCTACTAGGAATCAGCTGGCTGATATCTTCACCAAAGCACTTCCAAGAGTGATTTTTGATGAGCTGTCATCCAAACTGGGTGTACATAACATATACACACCAGTTTGAGGGGGAGTGTAGGTTAGCACGTATAGAATTAGAGTTTTAATTCTATCCTAACTAGGTAATTTAGTTGTAATCGTAGAGGATAATAGTCCTATCCTAGAGGTTAACTACTCAATGTAAAACTCCTTGTAAAAGTCTATAAGTAGACTTATTTTCTGTATATCGAAATAAGAGAATAGAAAATTCTCTAACTCTATTTTCTACAACTGGCATGTTGCAAAAATATCTATCCAGCGCTACCTGGGGGTTATAGCGACTGACACTAGTTTCAGATAGAAATTTGTCCAGCACATCAGTGTGAGAATTTATTTGCCCATAGTAAACTTGTTCTTGTATTCTGGGAAGTTCATCATTCATGGCATTTATAAGAGCTTCCTACAAAATAAACACAAAAGGTCATTTAAGTTTGAACTAAAATTTTAAAAACTTTACGATGAAGATTTAGAAAGCCATGATGATAGAAGTCGATAATTGAAAAAAAGAACTAAAAAAAGCAAAAAAGAGGACATGTATAAACAATTAAACACTACATATAGTAAATCATCAAAGGAATTCAAGACATGGAAGTAATTTTCAAAATCTAAATGTAAAAGAAACTAGCATGCCATTTTAATTTTTCACAAGGAAAACCACATTTAAGAGGAAAAAAAACTACAGCCTGGTAAAACATATTCATTAAACATAGGTGTCAATTAAGAACTTTTCCAAAAAGGTAATGACCTCAAACACATAAAGGGACACACTAAATAGTCAAAAAGCTGCATGTAGGGATTAGAAATAGATGTTGCCACTGAATAACGAGTAATGTAGGTACCTCACTAGAATCAAGGACAAGACCATTCATCAGGAGGCAGTGCTGCAGCTTGCTGACACCCAGCTTAAAAACAAACAAGGAGCACTCTTGAGACAATTCCTTGTGAGTCTGTTCCTTTTCCAGCTTTAAAAGTATTTCTTGTGGCGGAGATTTAACTTTCGGCCTACCAAAACAACACATTGATAAACAAAGCAATTCTAAATATCCAAAAATTAGTGGAGCATCAAATAAGGAAACACGATCAGCATGCGTAAGTAGCATAACTGCATAAGTCAACATAACTTTTTAAAACTTACAATAATGTTTCCACAAATGCCTCTTCAATATGGTGCATTTCAAGAGCCTCATCTGCAGATTCTGTTCGTTGTCGATTTATCTATCACAAGTATGTAAAATTTTTAGTTAAAACTGTTAAAATGCAGTAATGCACCCTGTTAGTAAATTGTGATACAAAAGGTTCAGCCACATGAATAAACAAACCATGCAAGCAGTGCCATACACCCATTATAGTTCATAAAATCTGTAGGATAATACGATATGTATGTCTAAGAGTTGTATGTAATGTAAAAGTCTTGTAAGTCATGTAAAAGATTAAGAGTTATCTGTTAGTAGGATAAGGATTAAGAGTTATTTGTTAATAGATTAGAAGTCTTCTATTATTAGGAGTCCTAGTTAAAGATAAATCCTTAAGGACTCTATCTTCTTCTTATAATTCCTCTACTGAAATTACTTCTTCACCAGAAATTTTTTCTGGTTCTGATGATCTCAATGAAACTTCCAGCCTTGTTATTACTTGTCATCGACTGAATGGCAATAATTATTTGGAATGGTCTCAATCTGTCAAGATTTTTATCTCGGTGACGAGGCAAATTGGGCTATCTCACGGGGAGGTTGAAATATCTGCGCCACTTTTTCTGCTGGTTATACCAAATGGATGCAGAAAATAGCCCTGTGATGTCCTGGATGCTCAATTCTATGACCCCTAGTGTAGGCGAAAACTTTCTCCTTTGCCAAACAGCAAATTGAAATCTGGAGGGCTGTCCAAGAAACATATTCGAGTACGAGATAACATCTCGTAATTGTATGGGATTGAAGGTCGCTTGGTTCTCAAACAAGAAGGAATGTCACCACCCTATACTACAACACACTAAATGCCCTTTGGCAAAGAAATAGATCTTTATGAATGTAATGAATGGGAGACACCAAGAGATGTTTGCTCAGACAAGAAAATTACTGCACAACGCAGAATTTTCCAATTTCTTCATGGATTGAATAAAGAATTAGATGCAGTTCATAGTAGGATTCTTGGCAGCTCCCCTCTTCCTTCGATTAGAGAAGTTTTTTCTGCAGTTAAGAAGGAGGAAAGCAGGCGCAATGTGATGCTTCCTGAATATTCTTCCCATGAAGGATCTGCTCTTCTCACTCAGGCAACTTCTACTAGAAAAGGTAGGCCTTGGTGTGATCATTGCAAGAAACCAAGCCATTCCAAGGAGAAGTGCTGGAAGCTTCATGGTAAACCAGTCGATTGGAAGCCAAGGTCTTCTAAAGATACACAGTCCCATTTAGCTTCTGCCTCAAGTGTCACAAGTTTTACCAAGGAATGGATCAAGATCTCCGAAATTGTTTGGCAAGTTTGCATGCCCTGGTGAGGCAAATCGCCATGAAAGAAATCAAGGTAACTCATTTCCTCTGACCTATTATCTACACAACTTACTCCAACGTGGATCATCGACTCTGGGGCATCTGACCATATGACTGGTAACAAGGAATTGTTCCTTCAATACACAGCATCTTCTTCTGATAGATTGATTAAAACTGCTGATGGCTCACTTTCTCAAATTTAGGGTTGTGGTTCTATTAGTATTAATGAAAATCTGTTGCTCCATGATGTCTTATTTGTTCCCAATCTTGCCTGCAACCTGATATTTGTTAGCAAGCTTTCAACAGATTTAAATTGTTCCACAGTTTTTAATGCTTCTGGTTGTGTTTTGCAGGCAATGGATTCGAAGACAATGATTGGCAATGCTAGGTTGCACAATGGCCTCTATGTTCTTCATGGCACTCCACCCTCTTCTATCTCTCAAACTCCTTGTTTCTTTATAGCCTTAGGACAAAGTGATGATGTTTTATTATGGCACTTTAGGTTAGGTCATCCTAGTTTTCAATATCTTGCAAAATTGTACCCTTCCTTATTCATCAATAAAAAGCCAAGCTTATTCAAATGCCATATCTGCCCTCTTGCTAAACAAACCAAAGCATCCTATTTGCCATCTACTTATAAACCATCTCACCCTTTTTCTTTGATCCATAGTGATATTTGGGGCCCTTCCAGAGTGAAGAATGCTGATGGTTGTAAGTGATTTATTACTTTTATTGATGATCATAGTAGGACTCCTTGGATTTATTTGATGAAAGAAAAATCTGAAACTGAAAGCATTTTTGAGAGATTTTACACCATGGTCATTACCCAATTCCATACTAAAATCCAATTGTTTAAGTCTGATAATGGCAGTGAGTTTTTTGCTAGGTCTTTGGGTGATTCTTTTCGAAAAAAGGGGATAGTTCAGATTAGTTCCTGTGTTGATACTCCACAACATAATGGAGTGGCAGAAAGAAAAAATCGACACCTTCTTGAAGTCACTCGATCCCTTTTATTTACCAATAATGTTCCTAAGTACTTGTGGGGAGAAGCCTTGTTAACTGCCACATATTTGATCAATCGCATGCCTAGTAAGGTTTTGAAATTTCAAGCCCCTCAATCCATTTTCTTGGACAAATATCCCCACTTTAAGCCCCTTTCTTGTACATTACCTCCTAAGATCTTTGGGTGTACAGTTTTTATTCATAATTCAGCCAGTAATAGGTCCAAGTTAGACCCTAGATCTGTAAAGTGTGTGCTAGTAGGGTATTCTTCACTTAAGAAGGGCTATAAATGCTATCATCCACCATCTCGAAATTTTTTTGTTACTATGGATCTTACCTTTTTTTTAACAGGACCCTTACTTTACTACGGCTGCAATTCAGGGGGAGACTTGGGATGATCTTCAGCCTTCCTACCAACATCAGGTAATTTCTCCTAGTTTTTCTATACCTTCAGATCTTTCATCCACTCACCCTACAAATCCATCCTTGTTACCTACAACACCTTCAGATTTCTCACCTGTATCTCCTTTACCAATCCCTTCACAAACACCAACAACTTCTCAAGATCCTTCCAAAAAACCTACTCCTCCCAAACAACTTTTGACCTATACAAGGAGAAAGAAAACTATACCTAAGGCCATCTTGCAATCTGACACTTGCCGAGAATTGGATTTGAGTCCAATTGCCAATATGGAAGATGAAGGAAATGTGATCAGTAAGTCTACTACTCCTAATCTGGATGATTTTCCTATTGCTATTAGAAAAGGAGTTAGACAGTGCACTAAACATCTTATCCAGAAGTTTGTTGCTTACAGCTCTTTGATGCCATCCTTTAAAGCTTTTACAACAAGTTTAGATGAAAAAGAAATTCCTACAACTGTTGATGAGGCACTAAAGCATTCTAAGTGGAGAAGGGTTGTTGAAGAAGAAATTAGTGCACTTGAGAAAAATGGTACCTGGACAATAATGGATCTTCCCCAAGGTAAAAAACCTGTCGGTTGTAAATGGGTTTTTCAGAAATATAACTCGATGGCGGTTTGCGAGAGATATAAAGCAAGGCTCGTGGCTAAAGGGTATACACAGACCTATGGGATTGATTATACTGAAACCTTTGCTCCAGTGGCAAAACTCAATACTATTCGAGTTTTGTTAAGTCTTGCTGTCAACAATGATTGGATTCTACACCAACTGGATGTCAAGAATGCATTTTTTAATGGGAAGTTAGAGGAGGAAGTTTATATGAAGATCCCACCGTCCAAAATCGAGTTGAAGGAAATCGAGAAAATTTGTAAGCTCAACAAGTCACTTTATGGCCTAAAGCAATCTTCTCGAGCTTGGTTTGACAGGTTTTACTGGGTTATTCAAGAATGGATACAGTAGTCACTAGCTGATCATACACTCTTTATTAAGGTAACTTCAAAAAATAAAAAGGTTATCTTGATTGTTTATGTGGATGACATAATCTTGACAGGGATGATGATGAAGAAATTAGTCGCTTGAAGAATCTTCTCAATAGAGAGTTTGAAACAAAAGACTTAGGGAAGCTTAGATATTTTTTGGGCATGGAGGTTGCAAGGTCAAGTAAGGGGTTGGTGATAAATCGAGGAAGTATGTCCTTGATTTACTAGATGAAGTCGAATGTTTGGGGTGTAAACCAAATAGATACACCAATGGAGGTCGGCTTGAAATTTACTAATGAAACATGCTCTTTAGTTGACAAAGAAAGGTTTGAGGAGATTAGTGGGAAAATTGATCTATCTATCACTAACCAGGCCGGACAATGCTTTTCCAGTTAATGTGATAAGTCAAAGATATGACCAATCCAAATGAAGAACACATGGCAGCAACAAAATGTAATCCTCGTGTACTTGAAGAAGACTCCGGACATGGTTTATTGTTTAAAAAGACACGGGACAGATCTGTGAAAGTATTCACCGACTCTAGTCAATGAGAACTCACTGAAAAGAAGATCAACCAGTTAGCTCTTTGTACTTTTGTTTGGGGAAATCTCGTAACTTGGAGAAGTAAGAAGCAATCGCTTGTCTCGAAGCGGTCAGAGGGCGGAATTCCGAGCTTTGGCACTAGGAATGTGTGAAGGAATTTGGCTACTTAAGTTCTTGAGGAGTTAAACACGTACCAAGAAAATAAGTTTGAGATCTTGTGTGATAACCAATCAGCAATTCAAATTGCTAGGAATCCAGTTCAACATGATAGAACAAAACATGTTGAAATAGACAAGCATTTTATTTCGGAAAAGGTTAACAATGGGATAGCTTCTTTGTTATATATTCCTACAGAAGGACAACTAGCTGATGTACTTACAAAAGCTTTACCCAAATCAGTTTTTGACGAGTTCTTATTCAAGCTGGGACTATACAACGAATACTCTCCAGCTTGAGGAGGAGTGTAGGATAATACGATATGTATGTCTAAGAGTTGTATGTAATGTAAAAGTCTTGTAAGTCATGTAAAAGATTAAGAGTTATCTGTTAGTAGGATAAGGATTAAGAGTTATCTGTTAATAGATTAGAAGTCTTCTATTATTAGGAGTCCTAGTTAAAGATAAATCCTTAAGGACTCTATAAAAGAGTTCTATGTTGTAACCTATGTGAGCATCGAATAAACAGAATACTTTCTCTTCTGTTTTCAATACTTTCTACAAAATCATCTATAGTTTAGAAATTCCCCATCCTAGCAGAAAATCTAGCAATCTCAGCCTGGTATAGAGAAGGTTTCAGTCTTTCCCTCACTCTTCCAACCTCCCTCAACTTTCATGAAAGTCTTCCCACTTATAGGATCGGTATATGCTTACTTAGTATAGAAACAAGTTATTTCCTATTCCAAGGCATAACATGGCATTTTGTAGAGATGATAAAACTAAAAATAAGAATAACTGCATGAAATTATCATGTCAAATACATGTTATCTACCAAAAAAATCTGCATATAGATTCGTTAATTTAAAATTTCACATACGAAAAGTCTACTCATATAAATCCTCTTATCTTTTGCAATATACATGTCAAAAGCTTATATATGCAAAATTAATGATGAGCATATCGATAGCTGAAAGGGAATGATGTTGTCATAGGATGAAAATAAGTACAATAACAAGTTTAAGTGAGTCAAGAGCATATGATTTAACTTCAAACATCTCGTTCTTCCAAGCATATAATCTTTCAGAAAATATTGAAGATAAACAACACAGAACAACTGGGATGAAGTCAATAGTAAAAAACTAAAGAGAAATATAGTTTACATCAAATCAACAGTAGAAGGTACAAGCATAAAAAGGTGGTATGAGCATCAAACCCATACATTGCTCAAAAATTGGAAAGCTGTTCGAGTCCCATGGTTTTCCTTGGTATAAATGAAAAGTCGTATAATCTGCAAAGAAATTGCAGTTGACAATGTTTACAAGCACCATACTTTGCAAAACATAAACTTCAATGATACTTGACAATAGAACGAAGTATTGAACTAACTGAAGTGAAACCATGGTTCAACATAGATAATATCGAATTAAATAGAGGGTATAACAAAAAGCATTTTGACCAAGTTAACAACTACCAAACTCGATTTATCATCCTCAGTTTCACTGTCACGCTCGAAATCAGATGAATGAAGTTCACCACCACTCCTTTCAATTTTTTTGATCAATTCTGTAGAATACAGTATTACCCCAAATCTGATAGGGTAACTATTCTCATAGAAAGATGTAATCATATCGATAGACTGCAAGATAACAGTTCAAACTTATAGTGAGAAAACTTATGTGACCAATATAATTCAATAAATAAGAGAGAGAGAGAGAGATCAAACATCTAGAAGACAGAAGAAAACATGCCTGAAGACCAGAAACTGTTGCTGGATCAAGAACGTAAACTGCATGGAACAGATTCTTACGGATATAACGCAACTGGCCGGGAAAGACAGGCATTAAGATCTGCACAAAAATGTCATCAGAAGACATGCTTTCTAGAAACCATTAACTGAAGCTCACACATTCACAACCATCATACTATTTAAGAGAGATTTTAGGATAAACTAACATACATCATTTAAATTACTCCTCCAACGCCTATACATGGCATCCTCCTCCAAGTTATTCAGATAATGGACATGGGAAGAACGAAAGTCAACTCGGAAAGTATCAGACTCGGGAGGAGTCACGGTTGATAGAAGTTTCCGTACAGTGCTACCAGGGAGCTGAAAATAATAGAATCCATAAGTTAATTGTGTATAGAGGCTGATGCACATGAGATGTATGCCTAAATGACCTGATAGAAGCTCATGTATAATGGAAGGTCTTCTAAACACTAGAAAGAAAGAGATTCATCAAATATATACAATTATATGCTAATTTGGTCAGAAATAAGCATAAAAACAATGGTACGCAATGACAGAAACAATTTGATTTTAATTGTTGACAATAAATTAAACGCATCAGGCTGAACAAACTCGTAATGGGTAAATTAGCACAAGTGGCTCTTATATATTACATACACATGCATTCCTAGTATAAAATTAATTATCCAAATCCCGATTGAAAGAAACATTAGATATTAATTGCTTATTTTAGTGGAAGCCACAAAACAAATATCTAGACACTCTGCTTCGATATTTACACTACCATCCTCTGTTCCAAATGGTACGCTTTCAAACTTATTTGAAAAGGCAGAAAAAACTCATATTTGTTCAATTAAAGAAAGAAGGGGCATAAAAAGGAAAAAACTGTTTCTAATTTAGACATTCCATTAATGAAGCTATATATTTTGAGATAAATGGATATGACATAAAGGAACACTCTTTGAGAGGATTTAACTAATCAATCAAACAAAATGGAACTTAGAATTACTAACCTTCAACTTTGAAAACTGATCAGCCAAGGATAGCTCCTGATGGACCAGGTCAATCAACCTATAAAAAGTTAAAAGTAAAAGCATAATATCAGAGATTCAGAATTCATACTACATCAATCAAGTTGCATAAAGGCATTCAAGTAATAATAAATAAAGAGCTAAAGACAACATCTTGAAAGGGTGAAAAGCATTAATAATAAAAACAAACTGTCACAGAACTGTCTGTTAGAAACTCCAGAGTGATATTCCAGGATAACATTAAAACACTCAACAGTACAATTGCATTCAAAGAACATATCACAATATCAAACATCAGGGTTTCATCAAAAATCCTAATGCAGCTGCAAAAATTATTTTTACTTCTAAGAAAGTCTTCTTTAAATTAACTCTGAAATTTTATGATAGGGTTCTGTAATAGAATTCAAAATTCAGCACTCAGAATATTAGCACTCAATAATTTCTTTCGACCCTGGAAGTATTAAATTTACATCGTAAATATAATGTTGTTTATTTTAAATTTTAAGGAAAAAGTTTGATTAAAAACTGTTTGGAAACAATGGCCAAAATCTTCAAGTATAGAGGGACCAAAGATAGATATTTAAACATGTCCTGAATTCTCAACACTCAACAGATAAAATTTTCAGTGAAGAGCAAAAGAAATAGGGGAGAAAAAGCATTACAGATAAAGGTCAATATCTTCGATATTGAGTAAAGCACCATTCAGAGCCATCAAGGACTTGCCAGGAGGAATCATTCTCTGGTTTGCAATTATCTCATCTTTAACTGAATCATTGAGCTGAAAATTGCATAAATTTGTATAAAATTATTACAAAAACACAATTGGGCACCTTGTTGTTGGAGTCTATATTATAAATATTACAGCTGCTAAAACATTGAGAGAGTCACCAAGAAGTTACCTTCATTCGAGATAAAGAAGACACTACACTAGGAAAATTTTGGTTGATTTCTTGCATTGACTGCAAAGGATCAGAGGCTTGTACTATTCTCTGTGCAGTTTGATGTCCCAAATCTGTTCAATGGGGAAATTTTGGCAATTTGAAGATTAGACATTCCTAACTAGAAGGAAAAAAGAAAACCTTCACTAAACGGTACCTTTCAGTTCCCAAACATCAAGTGTGTCTGATATTGTTGATGACAAAAGATAATCCCTGAATGCCATTATCACTGAAGTAAGGTCAGGTTTGCGTTCCTGAAAACGGAGATAAAAAAAATTAACTTCAGGATGACACAGTGCACATTTCACAGTTAGAAAATCATTTTGACCAGTGTTGACCTCTCCAAAAGTGTTTTAAGTTTATTCATATATGTCCATGTAACTAATGTTCCTTCCAACAGTTGTAACTTGTATTGGAAGAAAATAAGGAAAAAAAAGGAAAGGTGAATTATTGCGAACCAGAATTTTTGAAAATATAAACCCTCTAACTTCTTGGCTAAGATCTTCAGTATGAGGATCTTCTAGTGTTACACCTGCAATTCAAACCTCAAGCCCTTAGATACCTCAACTAAACTAATAAAGCATGTGATTAGAAGCAAACAAGCATACATGCTAAAAAAATTGCATGAAAGCATAACTTTTTTCAAGATATTCATATTTGTAATAGAACACCATAGGCATACCCAAGAAGTTATTGTACTACAATTGAGAATGATAAAGAAGAATGAGATGTATTCATATGGTGCAAAACCTCAAAAAAATTAATAGTAAAATTAAAGGACTAATCAAGGTTGAAAGTTTCCAAAAGCCATAGTGCCAACAAGTTAGAACACCAAGAAAAAAGTGTATGCATTAGAAAGCACAATATGATTAAAGAAGAGCCATAAAGAAACCAAAAGCATCAACAACAAAAATACTGCTACATCTACCAAGGAAATGTCACAATTGAATTCAATTTTAAAGATTCGTAATGGCAATTGACAAAAAGCAATAGAAGATGAACACACAATACATAGAAGCCTTGGAAAAGGTAAAAAAATAATAATAAATATATGGTAAAATAAACCTATTGACCAAATTGATACAAATGTCATGAAAAGGGTGGCTTTTGAATTTGCAACTGCTCCACCAAGGGTGCTAACCTTTCTTTACGGTACTGTCATCCATGGCCTTATATTCCATATTCTTCAAAGCAAGCTCTACACCGTAGCCGCCCAAGTTTAAGGAATCCATCGCACCAACAGCCCCACATGGGCCAACTTCTTCTTCACAACTAGAAGGTAATACTGGTCTGACAACATACTTAACTTTTCCCTGGGCATAAAATAAGTAGACCAAAGAATTTATAAAAGAAATCGCACCAATGTGTGTGATATCATAATCCTTTAAAATAGATGAAGGGAAGCATAGTACAGGAACAAAACTGTATGCAAATAGTATTCTGATAGACCGGTAAACAAAGCATATAAAAGAATCAATTAGATAATATTGAGTTAGCTCAAAACCGATGATGAAGGTTCCCACTAAGCACCAGATGGACAGTAAGTAAGTTACTAATTCAAACAAGAGGTCTGGCCTATTTTGATTGCAATAGATGATATTCTTCAGATGATTCTTGCCAAATAATATGCGATTAAATATTGTTCATAAAACAAAAAAGCGGACAGGAATTATCGATTAGCAAAAATCAAATATGTTATCTAGTTTATGAGTAAAAGAAAAGCTAAGTATAGAATGAAAAGGCGACAAATCCAACTGCACCAAACAGACCTCTTTGGCAGCTTGAACTAGGGTAAGATGGAACTCCCTAAAACATTCTGTTCCAAGAGCACCATACAGAATAGCAACAGGGCTCATAAGAGTTGAATCAAAGTGAATATGATCAAAGTCATATAATTCAGGCTGCTGAAAGGAGTCTCCACTGCTGGCAACCAACAAATGAAAGTAACATGTATTCAATCATAAGCAATTTTGGATTGTTTCCAACTTAAAAAGATGTTTATTTTTTAAATAAAAAACATATACATAAAGAGAAACATTACATTTCATTAGGTCCCTGAAGCCACAACTGCAGTTCTGAAACATCAAAGAACAACTCGGCACCAATGTCCACCCAACAACATTTTCCACGGGGGCTTTTTGGGTTTACACCAACAAGCAAGGAGTCCAACTTTTTAGTTCCCACGGCTTCACTAGCATCAACCCCGCGCCCGTTATGTGAATAACCATCATCAGACAGCGGAAAAGAAGAAAGAGACTCCTCCGCTAGTTGCCGGTAAAGCACCAATCGAGGGGACGCCGATCTTAGAGTCAAGGAGAATTCAAATAACAATGCCAATGATTCACTTAAAAGAGAGCTGCCATGTTTCAAAATCTTTACAAGGCAGTCTTTAGCTGAATGAGAATCAGCCTCAATTTTTGCAACATGTAGCCAGCCATCAATAAACTCCCAAAAAAGATGTTTCGACTCTTTAGATAGTAATTCACTGTAACAATTAAAAAAGCATAAAAAATATAAATCTAGAATATCTTAAGAAAACTAAAGTAACACTAAAAATTCACCAATATAGCAACTTTAATACGAACACGAATAAATAAACGAATTCAACAAGAGAATCACAAACAGAAAAAAGGCCAAAATTAAACCGATAGTAAGAAGATAACGGACCCGGCTTCCAAGAGCAATGGAGTACCCGACCATTTAGCCCGAATCGCAACTTGAACGTTCTCCGGCCTTTGATTTTGAGCTCCAACAAAAGCGAAACCACAGATTAATAAACAAGTAAGGAGGAACAGAATGCAAAACCGAGATCTGAAACGGGTATCCATTTGGGGTGAAATGAAACTAGATTTTCCCAATCAATTTCTATTTAATTTCGAATAGAAACAGATCCGACATTGATAAGAAACTTAGCGATCGGAGTTGGGGAATGATACGTGAAAGAGTGACGACAATTAGCGAAGACTTCTGGGAAATTAAAAACCAGAAAAGGGCAGGGGTTTTATTAGCGGCTTTTTCGTCTTTGCATGAAAAGATCAAAGGTATTTTGGGAAATCTAGAATTTTGAAGGGAAGAAAAAAATTTTAGTTATGGTATTCGACTTGTTGGTCAATTAATTTAATTGGATACTGTATAGATCTATCATAAATGATTTTGCATTCGTCGTCTAATGTTCGGCTGACAAGATGTTCATCAGTTTTTGACAATAGCATGTTAGGAGAAATGATCGGTTGAGTTCGACGATCAAAGGGATAGATTTGAAGACGATGATTTGCGGTGATAACTGTGAAGATTTAGAGTTTGGGAATTTTAAAAACTTGAGGACTATTTTAGAAATTTATTAAAATCTTAAGATCTTTTGAAAATTTTTAAATATTAAAAATAAAAAATTAATTAAAAGGATTTAGAAATTAAAACATAGCACATGTCAAATTTTAAATGTTAACAAATTTTATAACCCAGTTAATTAAAAAAACCCTAAAATTAACTAAATGAAACTTTAAAGACCAATTTTAACCAAACATAGCTTTAAACACCTAAAAATAACAAGAGATATAGTTTTGACATTTATTTTTAATTAAGCTAATTAGTATATGAGTAATTATTCCATGCACAAGCGCTTGGAGAAACTTTTTTTCCATAAGTGCCTTAGTTTTAGGGTTTAGGGAATTTTTTTAGGTATAATGTTTATGCATTTTAGTGGACGTGTTTTGAATTTAGGGGGTATGATTATAATTTAGGTTTTGGGGTTAAAATTTAGGGATTATATGTAACGACCAGGTTTTCGAATTAGTAATCGAGTATCAGATTCGGATTTTAGATATTTAAGTGGGCAATTAAAATAAAATAATAAAAGTGAAAAGGTTATTTGAAAAAGAGAAGGTGGGAGAATATGAAGGAAATCAAAAAAAAATTCTCTTTCTTCCTTATTTTCTTTCTTTTCCATTCATTAATCAAAGCTTTCATGTCCGATCTATTGTTATTGGAGTGTTCGTGTTTGACACCTCGTACGCTATTGTGTTTATATCGTCGAGATGAGTTGACTGGTACCAACGACGTCGTCACTGGAGCTGCCATCGAAAGGGGTGAGAGAAAAGAAATTCGACCAAGTTTGAAACAAAACATTTCCAACGCCCAAAACGAAGGCTACCGGCGTATTCACCTGTAACGATCCAAATTTCGGGTTAACGAATTGGACCTCGGACTCGGGTGTTGGGTCTAAATTAAGAATATTTAATTTGGGTCTAGTAGCAAAAGGAAGAATTGTGAAGTGAGCTTTTATTAAATTAGTTTTCATTTTTTATTTGAAGAGTTGGGGATTTAAAATTTAAAAAGAGGGAAGAAAGAGAAAAATGTGGGAAAATTAAAATAATAATGGTAGAGAGAGAACGTTAGAATGAGAAAAAAAAAGAAAAGGGGTTTTAGAGAGAGAAATGGATTTTGTTTCATTTTAAAAGTGATCTGACTACCGTGAAGTCTTACCGTTGACACTATTGGGTCAGGCTCATCGAGACGAGTCAACCAGTAGTCGCTCTACAGTCGTCGCCGTCGTCGCTGCTGTTCGCCGAGTAAAGGAAAAAATCAGCCTAGCTTAAAACGCCAAATTCTGGCGTCCTACAACGAAAACTGCTGCCATTATTGGATCCACCGGTCGGAGAAATAAAGATCTGGAGGTTGCCGTCGTATTCTGGCCACTAGAGGCCACCGCAAGCGTTCCACACTTCTTCGCCTGCATGTGGGCGTACGCTGGCTGTAGTAGGCAGATGCATAAAGGTTTCCCTACAACGATCCACACTAGATTCAGGTCTTTAGGGTGCACAACAGCTTTCATGCGTCGTGCCATACCGAATCTTGCTCACCTGGGTGCACCATAAGCTCCATGCACCGTGCCGCACATGATCAGACTTAACTTTGACAATTGTGCTAACCGTTGACCAGGGTGTTCTGGGGGTTTCTCAATGTTTTGAGTCTGTTAGAGCAGTCCGTTTTGACAAATTCGAACCCGATAAGTTTGTTTTTACACGTTTGACCTTGTGAATTGAATAGGGGATGCATGAAACTAATGTATTTTCGTATTCATTTTTATATGAGGATTATTTGGGATCAGATATTAGACCAAATGGAGTATCATGAAGCTCGGATAAGGATTTATCGCTAGTGCTTGGGGTTAGTACACCTCGAAATCCTATTGCTCCATGAGCATCATAAATGTGATTGCCTTGCGTGTTAGTATCTGCAAAATTGGTAGGTGATGAATAAGCGTGTATTGAGACCGATATTACGAGACTTGGTAAATATTGAGATGCCTGCTGAGCTTGAGAATATTCGAGACTATTATGAGCTTTAGAGATAGTGTAGGGTCATTTGAATGTTCGTATAATTATCTGATTGGTTAATTTACATGTTATGTTGATTGAGTGCTTGAAATGTGAATTGGAATATTCGATAGAAATTATAATAAACAAACTAATAATTGGTAATATTCGAATAATTGACCATAAAGTTGGAATTAAATGCGTTAGTAAACAAACCCTAATGACTTCCATAAGCTTTAGAGATCGAATAAAGCGTAATAATATCGTAGTTCAAGGGAAATGGTAAGAACCTATGAATAAGGTATCGGTACGAGCTTCAGTTGTACCGGTACGCATTTTGGGGGCCGCATCAGTACAGATCGGCCCATACCGATACTTGTAGAAAGTAAAGATTTCTAGTAAGCTATATTAGTATCGGTAAATACGTGAGTACCGGTACCCAATGGTACTGTATCGATACTTGTGTTCGAGTATTGGTACCCATTGAACGAATAATCTATAATGCTATTAAAATATAGAAATTTACGTGGGATAACAACGAGATAATATTGGTCAATAAAGATAATAAATGAGGATGATTAATATACACTTCCATAATGTATTAACAATTTAGTAATGTAAAATAAATGATGTGTTGACGATTAGCAACAATAGGGAATCCTTGGGATCGTGTTTTGTAACACCCTAAACCCGGTGTCATATTGGGCTTCAAGCGCAAACCCATTTCTAAAAATTTACGAGCGAGTTTAGCCCAAATCCATAGTTTCATAAACCATAATAATTTAAAAAAGAGTTGTACAAATATTCAAACGTTACTTTGGAGCTCCAAATTTAAAACATATTAAGTTAAAACATTCGATATGAGAACAAATCAAAATGAGTTACAGATACAAAACATAAGGGTCCTCTGAATACATTGCCCCTACAAATCTAAGTATTGTACTCTTCGCATATCGATG
This sequence comes from Hibiscus mutabilis, assembly GCA_019671005.1. Lineage (NCBI taxonomy): Eukaryota > Viridiplantae > Streptophyta > Magnoliopsida > Malvales > Malvaceae > Hibiscus > Hibiscus mutabilis. The sequence continues at coordinate 44,030,569 of CM033720.1, read as the reverse complement.
AACTGAAGTCCTACTCCGATGGCTCCTTGCAAAGTACGCAACAACCTAAATACCTACGTCAGGAAATAATAATTCCAAACGCTGAGCTCGAAAGCTCACTGGATATACCTCTATTTTACTATACTTCACGCAAATCATAAACATAAGCATGTAGTCAAACAATGATTAAGCAGGAAAAATATCATGTGGCGCTACTCTGATCACCTAAACACATATGATCAGCATAAACAATCATCCAATCAATTAAGGGCTCACAAGGCCCCATATACCAAAACATACCATACATGAGTGAGGCCGGGTCACATAACATCGGTACATACACTCTGGGTGAGGCCGAGTCTCGCAGCATCGAAACATACACCCTAGGTGAGGCCGAGTCACATAGCATCGGATCATACACCCTACTTAGAATTATCCTTCGAGCGTATACGGATCAGGCCCGGGTCACATAGCATCGGTAACCTCTATCCCATTAACTTACCGTGGTGTTGCAACACATTCTCGATCATCCAGATCCCATCAACCAAGTGCTCAACTGCACAAAGCAAAATTACAATACCAATACATCAATAACTTTAATCATTATAAGGTTTACTCAAGTCTAAGTTTCCTTTTATTCTTATTTATTCATATACGGGGTTGGACATCCGATTTATCAATTTTACAATTCATTTTATACCTCTAAGGACCCATTGAGACCTTTACCTCGAATTATGAAACCCTTAAACTAAACCTTAAATTTTTTAGGTAGATTGCCCAGCGAGTACCGATACTCCTATATGGGTATCGGTATGCTCTTCTAGGTACCAGTACTCTTCTACGAGTACCAATACTCAAAATAAGTTCAAAAGAAATAAATTATTAAGTTGTACCGATATGCTCACCTCTATATCGGTACTCAATATCGATATGTGAATCACCCCGTACCGATCTTCACCTATACGGATACCCTCACCATTACCTATCGGTACGCAAAAGCCTTCCCCAATCAATAGAACAGTGGTACTGATACGCCCCCTAGCGTACCGGTACTTAAAAACGCTACTGAAATTCCTAATAAGCAAGGGGTATCGATATTCAAAAACCTATACCGGTACGCCTTTCATAGCTCGGCTCATTCTCTAGAGAGGGGTGCTGATACTGAACCACCCTGTACCGGTATAAAAACCCAGATTTCTAGGTTTAGGGTTTAAATTTCTCCTCTTTAACCCCCAAACTAACTTGGTAACCCCCTAAAACTCGACCTACAACTTATGGAAGGTGTTTAGAGTTAGTTTATACCAGTCTTACAAATTATTAACATCAATTTTAGATTTTTGCCATTAACACCCATCAAGATTATTCAAGCATACTTAAATCACCAAAATGACATACAAAGCAATTATTTTTATGATATGAAGGAAACAAGGAATTGGAAAGTGTACTAACCTTCTTCAAACCACCAACAACCCTTGCTATCCTTGATTCATGCTTTGCCCTTGCCTTGAGCCTTAGAGTGCTCACCAAGCTCTTTAACTACACCCAAATATTGTAAAACGAATTACAACACTATCAAGGAGTAAAAGGGAACTAGAGAAGATTTAACATAACAAGAAAATAAGATTAAACTTTTCAATCCCGTTATTCCTCACTAAAACCTTTCAAAACCCCAAGGTTTTCATCCAAATCCAAACTTTGACATTCTTACCTCAAAAAATAGATCTCTTGATGCTGAAACATCTTTTCTCAATAGGCTAAACGAGATTCTTATAGCAAACTCCAAATATTCTACTTTCAGTATGGTGTTTTGGGGTGGAAGAATAGGTTTAGAGGATGAAGGAGACAACCCAACCAAAATGATCTCATCAATTCTCTGTATATACAGAAAATTAAAGAGACCGTGTCTCTTTTTGTCATCTAAAGGTTCACTTACCAAAATACCCTCATCCGCACTTCTAAGCCTAACCCACAATAAGAGGGAGGCCCACTAAGGCTCTACACTTGGCCCAAAATGCAAGGCCTAACTCTCGGGTTAACCCGACCCTCAAATTTCAAAATTTAAGTCGTTATAACTCTTCTCTCCTTTAACAAAATTTCTTCCTCAAAATTTACCTTTGGGAAATAAAATCGGGTAAAGTAGCTCCATATCATTCTTAACTTCCCACGCGGCTTTCTTGACCCGTAGTTCCTCTATAACATTTTCACTAAAGGTATACATTTGTTGCGAAGCTCCTTAACCCCTCTGTCAAACACTCTTATCAGTTTCTCTTCATATGTCAGATCGGGACTAATCTTGATTTCTTTGAATAAAACCACATGTGAAAGATCCGAACTGTAACGTATCAACATCAATACATGGAACACATTATAGATACGTGCCATCTCTGGTGGTAGAGCTAACTGGTAAGCTATATGTCTGGCTTTCTCAATAATCTCGTATGGTTCAATGAGTCTCGAACTCAACTTGCCCTTTCACCCAAAGCGGACGATTCTCTTTCACAGTGATACCTTGAGAAAAACCTTGTCATCGACCTCATATTCAATGTGTTTGCGCTTTCGATCCACGTAAGCCTTTTGACGATCAAATGCCACTTACAACCCATCTTTAATAATTTGAACCTTTTCTTCGGTTTGCTTAATTAATTTTGACCCCGTAACAAAGTCTATTTTCACTACTTCCATTAAGGAATTTAAATGGACTGAAGCAAGCCTGATAGAACCTGATGCTTCACCTTTACTTGCTAACACACAAGACACTTGGTTGCAAATTCGGATATATCTCTTTTCATGCTTGGGGCCACCAATAGAAGGAACAAAGATCCTGGTACATTTTGTTACTCCCAGGTTGCACAGTATACAGGCTACAGTGTGCCTCTCTAAGAATACGATCCCAAAGATCCTTTAAAGCTGTAACACATAATCGGCCCTTAAAGTATAAGAATCCCCATCTCATACCTCGAAGTTAGGTTCTTCACCTCTTTGAACTGATTCGATTTTGGCCACAAGGCCCTCGTCTATAACTTGCATCATTTTTATCTCTTATATCAAGGTAGGTTCTACACGAAGTTCAGCTAGCAACCCTCCATCCTCTATCATCTTTAACCGAGAAAACATCACTCTTAAATCTGATATAGATTTTCAGCTCAAAGCATCGACCACCATATTGGCCTTACTGTGATGATACTCTATGATACAGTCATAATCATTCAACAACTCAATCAATCTTCTTTCAACTCTTTTTGAGTGAGGAAATACTTCAAACTTTTATGATCCGTATAGACGTAACACTTCTCCCCGTAGAGGTAGTGTCTCTAAATTTTTAAGGCGAAGATAATTGTCGCCAATTCTAAATCATGTGTGGGGTAATTCTTTTCATATGGCTTAAGATGCCTCGAGGCGTAAGCCACAACCTTACCCTCTTGCATCAGAACACAACCTAACCCACTCAATGAGGCATCACTGAAGCCCACATAATCTTTTCAGGCATGGGTTCCGTTAACACTAGGGCCTCTGTAAGATACACCTTCAACTGCTCAAAACTTTATTATCTCTTCTCATTCCATTCGAAAGGGACTCCCTTTTGTAGGAGCTTGGTCATAGGCACCGCTATGATTGAGAAACCTTTGACAAACCGCCTATAATACCGATAAGTCTAGGGAACCTACAGACCTCTGAGATGTTTCTAGAGGGTTTCCACTCAACTACTGCTTGGATTTTCTGAGGGTTAATACGGATCTCATCTACAGCGAAAATGTGGCCCAAAAATGCCACCTCGAAAAGCCAAAACTCATACTTACTGAACTTGGCATAAAGCTTCATCTCTCTCAAGGTCTGAAGGACAGCTCGCAAATGGTAATCGTGCTCCTACTCTGAGTGCGAGTACACCAAGATATCATCTATAAAAACCACCACAAACTGGTCTAGATAAGGCTAGAAAATCAGTTCATTAAGTCTATGAAAGCTGTAGGCGTGTTAGTAAGCCCAAATGGCATTACCAAGAACTCGTAATGTCCATGTCGTGTCCTGAAAGTGGTCTTTCGGATATCCCCTTATACCACTTTCAACTGGTAGTAGCTCAATCTTAAATCAATATTTGAGAACACGTAAGCACCTCTTAGCTAGTCAAACAGATCATAGATCCTCGGGAGGGGATAACGTTTCTTTACTATTACCTTATTAAGCTCTCGATAGTCAATGCACATCTTTATTAACCTATCTTTTTCTTAACAAACAGGACCAGTGCACCCCAAGGTGAGATGCTCGGTCGAATAAAACTCTTCTTAACAACTCTTAGACCTAACTCTTTAACTCTCTCAACTCAGTGGGTGACATATGATACGGTGCTATCGACACTGGTACTGTTCCAAGCATCACCTCAATTTTGGACTCTAACTCTCGGTCAAGGGGTAATTCGGGAAGCTCCTTAGAAAATATATCAACAAACTTTCTAATCATTCAAATATTTTCTAACACCGGACTTTCAACTCTGGTATCTACCACATGAGCTAAAAAGACTTTACAATATTGTTGAATCAACTTCTGAGCCGTCAAAGTTGCCACCACATTAGAACTTAACCACAAGCTGGGATCCATTCGAAACATGGAGTTTTAAACTCTTAGTTCTACAACCCAAACTTGCATCATGCTCAAAAAGCCAATCCATCCCTAAAATGGCATCAAACTCTTGAAATAGTAGCATCATCCAATCCGCATGAAACACTGAACCTTGAACCTCAATAGAGCACATTCTATAAACTTTATCAACTAGCACATCATACCCTAACAGTCCTTCTGTGCCTTTACCACATGCTGTCTCATGGGAGCTCTTACTGTTGACTAGAAGGTGCCATCACCCTGATGTCCTGTCATATGACTCGCCCCTCCTTTAGCAAAATCGTGGCCCTTCTGTGTTGCAAAAGAGTACTTCTAATTTTGAACTAGAGTGGTATCCAAAGCCTCATGACAGTCTATCAAGAAGTGGTCTGGTGATCCACATCCATAGCATACCTTGGCATTGTTGTAACACTCCCTATAGTACTTATACCCACACTGGGCATAAATTAGTACATAAGATCCTCTAGATGAGCCTCATGAACTCATAGCCAAAGAGAAGTTGGGCCTCCTACGATCTATAGATATAGACCTGCGATCGAACCTTCCTAACTAATTTGATGCTCCACATATTTAGTTCCAATTTCCTCGATCCCTCTACTTGTATTGATGTGGCCCCCAACCCGCTATACGTCAACCCTTACACTTGCTCAAGGGACTTGGCACTAGCGGCCATATTAGAGAACATCTTTAGTGGATCCGCTGTCAAAAACGTCTTTATTTCTTTCCATAATCTTTTTTTGAACTACTTGTATTTTATTTTCTTCGTGGCAATAAGTTCTGGAGCATACCTACTCAGTTGTAGGAACTCTTGTTCATACTCATAAATCAGTCGATTTCCTTGCAGCAGATAGGTAAAACGGTTTCACAAACTATCCATGTGAGCTTCTCCAACATACTGCTTCTCAAACACATCAAGAAAATCATCCCAAGTGGGTCAGTTAGGATACCAACCTAACTCCACTGTCTCCTACCACTCACGAGCATTCTCCTTCAGAAGAGAAAGAACAAACTTCAACTTGTCTCTTGGCTTCTGACCTATTTGATGTAAGATCCAACGCGTATCCCTCAACCATTGATCTGTTTTAATTAGGTTATCTTGTCTCGACCCCAAGAAATTAGTTGCACTATATCTACGAAGCCTCTCGATTGGGGCTTCGTAAGGGGTACCAGAAGTTCTTAGAATAACACTCACTATCCGATCAAGTGCCTTATGCAGTGGGAGAAGTAATTGACTCTTTGCTGCCCCTCACTCTCTGACCTTTCATCAGTCTCCAGGATAAAATCCTCATCAAAGCTCTCATCTCTAGGGCCTCAAATCTCCTTTGGCTCATGATGTAACACCTGAAAAAAGTGAAAATAAATAAAAATTTTGAATAAGGAAAAAATGCAGGTTGTGGGAATCAAACCCGCAACTTGTGGTTGTTAAGCTTAACATCCAAACATCTGAGCTAAGCAAGCTTTTGGTGTTAAGCTACCTAAAATAATATTTAAGCTAACCCGAGTTAACTTTAATGAAATTAATAAAGGTCTAAACCAACCCTATCTACCTTATTTTTTTCATTCGAATCTTAATAATTCCTCGATCTTTTTCTCACCTACCTCTTCGTCTCTCCAGCTCCGATCGCCTTGATCTCCATCACCGTCGGCCAGTGGCAGTGCACTACTGGTACCAAAGATGGTACCAAAGTGATCATCTTTGGTACCAAAGTGATCATCTTTTTCGTTCGAGTATAACCCTACCAGCCACTTACCGAATTACCTCCCCGACCACCATCCAAAATGGCTTAAAGCTTCGTCAGAATCCCCATGAAATTTGCCTTTGCCATTCTTCGTTTTTGGCTAACTGCGTCACTTTTGTGGCGTGTCAATAGTCTGTGCTTGATCAGCGTAAAAAGACAATCAAAACCCCCTTTGACCGATTGTTATTTGACGCCAGTAAGGCTATCATCAGAGCTTTGTGTATATTTCATCTGGTCGACCTCTGGTGACTCCGGCGTCATTTTTTGGTGATCGTCTGATGACCAGAATATTATAGGTTTTCACAGTTCATGGTACCTAAGATGTTGAGAGACATCGAATTCGGGTTTAAGAGTGATCGAATGGAGTAACAATGATAAATAGTTGTAGCTCAGAGTCCGGGTAATACATTACTACATCTTACATGTTTTATGAAACATGTAAGTAATTGGTTAATGTATGCATGAATATGAGTAAGTACACTGATAAGTCCGCTTAAGTTAAATCGATTAAGAAAAATAAGAATGGTAATTTGAATAAGATCGTAATATCTGAATGTGAAATTATTAAATCGAAAAGATTTTGAGTGAAATAAATTGTGAATAAGACTGTAAATCTCCAAATTTGAATAATAGTGTTGATGGATTCAGCAAATAGTCGGTTATATAATTGTGAAATACCCATGTTGATGAATATCGATATGGAAATCTACATCTATTCTGGTATACAATTAATTCATTTGAAAACTTTGATGTACTTGGAAAGACACTGTAACACGACTTAAGCCTCCGAAAATGATAAGTACTTGGATTCAACCTAAAATTTAGAATAAATCTATGATGATAAATTTATGGAAAACTTTTTGTATGTCATGATTAATCTAATTGTCAGAAAATACGGAATTGATTATAATGACGAAAATGAGTTAGAGAATATAAATACTAATATGGTTGAATTAGAAAATAACCAAAATATCCTCGGGCATTGGAATTTCTAATTTAATTAAAATGACAGTTATGCCTCTGAGTTTTGAAATAAATTGATGGTTTGGAAAGTCGAAAGGACCGAGATGACTGGAATAGTTGAAAATACTGATATGCATGAATTGGCAAAAAAAACTAAGATACCATCAGACACCATAACTACTAAATTAACCAAATGACTGATATAACCTGGAGTTTTAAAATGAATAAATGGTTTAAGAAGGGCTGAAAGAACGTGGATGACTGTACTTTAGTAATTAGAATACCCTCTTGACTCGAGACAAGTAGAGCCTTTGAAATCTTGAATTTATGATATGCTGTAAATGACCATAATACCCATATGGTTTAAAGTTTGACTTATGAAAATCAACTATTCTTAATATTGTTACAATAATGAAAGAATACTGCACAAATACAAGTTCAACCATTTAAGGCTCGTTCCGGGATAATTTGTGACAGTGACCTGTTCAACTATACCATGCAGCTAGAACTAAATATTAAAAGCGTGTGAGGTGTATCTATTCGAATACTTAAAAAGAAATATATTGATGAGACGTGGTTAACAGAATAGACTTGGAAGCCTGTCATGCTGACAACAATCTTCAACACAACAAATTACTAACTTAACCTATTGGGTTAAACTACGAAATTGCCCCTGAGGGTTAAAATGACCAAAATGCCCTTATGAACAAAATTGACTAGAACCCTCTTGATATATCCATATTCTTGATTGATCATGACTTTTATATATGATCTAAAAACATGCTCTCTAGTTACTGTTTCAATAAAAATAATTGTCTGCATTATATCTATTGCTACAACTGCTTACTATTAATTACTGTTATTATTGCTTAACTGTTTTATTTGGGGTACTTAGGATAGGATTTGAGGTCTCTACAGGTTTCTATGCTTCGGCTAGGGTAATACCTTCTGGCTTCTGTATCAGGTTCCTATGCTTCAGCTAGGGTAATACCTTTTGGTTCTGTATCAGGTTCATGTGCTTCGGCTAGGGTAATACCTTTTGTACCAGGTTCATATGCTTCGGTTAGGGTGTTTTCTTCTGGACCTAAGTCATTTTTAGGTCAGCATCTATGTCCAATGGGCCTTGGTTAAGCCTTATATATACATCTCTAGGGAGCTGTATACTAGAGTTCAGTTGAAGGGCAGTTGGGTGATTAAAACAAAATTTTATTGTTCCCTTTAAGCGTTTACCGAATGAATTAGTATATCAAAGTTTGAAACTTTCAATATGTTTCCAATTTGAACTCAATGGAAAACACTAAGCTTCATTGTTTAGCTCCGTTATCTACCTCTCTTTTGATTCTTTGGACTAATGGCATTTGATCTAGTATTCATGTGATCAAATAAAAAACAATCCTTGTTACCTTCAAGTATAACACTAATATGAAACATCATATTATAACAAAAACCTGTTGATATCAAGCTCAACATGTCTGTTTCATGTTTAGTCTTATACCTCCTAGTGCATATGGCATCTTTTGGTAGTTTTGTATTACTGAGTTTTCCATGCTCATATTATTTGTACCATCGTAGGTTCTAAAGAATTGAACATGGTCAATTATCGACATTAGTATGGGAGTTCTTTCGGCATTGTTTGCGGAGTACGATGCTCATCTAATTAGGGGGTATGTATGTCACGCCTTGTTTTTATATTAGAGTCTGAAATTTATATTATAACTTGAACTATGATTTCTGTTTATTGTTCGAATAATTTTTTGAAACTTATGTTTTGATTCAAAATTTATTTTATGATTTTAAATGTTTGTCAATTTGTTTATTTGAAAGTTTATTGTGGGTCGCTCTTGTGACCCTATTGTGACACTTCAAATCCGAAAGGGGTTACAGTTAGTGGTATCAGAGCTTAGAGTTGCGTTATCCTGGATAGATCGGCCGATCGTCTGTCATAGGGTGTATGGTCTATGTATGCCCTTAGATCTTATCCGTACTCATTTGTGTCGAAACTCTAATGTCGAATCTTTTTCTTGAAATAAGTGAATCTAAGTATTCTATCCACTATAGCTTGATCTATATTGGCAAGAAATGCATGTAACGTTCATCTGTGATTTGGATTAACTTGATGGATTTGAATTTGTGTAAAGAACCTGAGATGGTTTATACATGTGAAATTGAATATCTGATTCATATGAAGAATAAATGTTTGATTATGTGAGTTAACCGCTATAAGATTTCATGTAAGTCTATTTGGTAACAATGATTATGTTTGAGAATATTTTGATGGAAATTTGATAAAATATTATGAATTTAAAAGAAGGGTGTTCGTAAAAGTGGCGAAAGTGTAAATTCTGAGGTGACTCTATTATACACGAAAGGAGTCGTTGCCTGAAAGTTACGTTTAAGGTAAGTGATATATGTTTGATCAACATAAAAAAGGCTTTTTCCTTGAGAAACGTGACATGGTGTACCATTATTTATGTATAATTTCTGACTGAAAGTTGATGCTTACATTCTAATTTTGGAAGGTCTTAATGGAAGCCTTGAGTACTTGTCTGAACTACAGTTACAATGTTCATCCGCAAACTGATGGTCAATCTAGAAGAGTTATGCATATTATAGAAGATATATTTTTGGGTCATATGAGTGACTTCTATGATAGTTGTGAAGGTTTTGTAACCCTGATCGAGTTTGCTTATAATAATAAATAAAAGACAAGTATTCATGACACCGTATGAGGCATGTATGGCTACAAATATCGTATTCTGATCGGTTAGTCTAAGATGTATGATGGGATGACTCTGTGTCCAAAGACAGTAGGAATGATTGAGGACACTACCATATTGATCTGTGATCGTGTAGAGTTTTTAGAAATAAGATATTCTGATTGATAAGTTCAGTACAAGAATGGATAAAGGAGCTGTTTCTGCATTTCTTTGACTCTTGTAAATTTCGAGGACAAATTTTCTTTTTAAGGGGATAGTTGTAACACCTGAAAAAAATGAAAATGAATAAAAATGTTGAATAAGGGAAAGATACAGGTTGTGGAAATGAAACCCGCAACTTGTGGTTGTTAAGCCTAAAATCCAACCATCTAAGCTAAGCAAGCTCTTGGTGTTAAGCTACCTAAATAAAATTTAAGCTAACCCGAGTTGACTTTAATGAAATTAATAAAGGTCTGAACCAACCCATCTACCTTTTTTTTCATTCGAATCTAAATAATTCCCTGACCTTTCTCTTACCTACCACTTCGTCTACCCCAGCTCCGATCACCTTGATCTCTATCACCGTCGACCGATGGTGTGCACCGATGGTATCAAAGTGATCATCTTTTTCGTTTGAGCATAACCCTACCTGCCACTCACCAGATTGCCTCCTCAATCACCGTCCAAAATGGCTTAAAGCTTCGTCAGAATCCCCATGAAATTTGCCTCTGTCATTATTCGTTTTCGGCCAATCGTGTCGCTATTTTGGCCCGTCAATGGTCTGTGCATGATCAGCATACGAAGACAATCAAAACCCCCTTTGACTGATCGTTATCTAACGCCGGTAAGGCAAGGCTCTCGTCGGAACATCGTGTATATTCTGTCTAGGCGACCTCTGGTGACTTTTTCCGGTGACTGTTCGACGACCAGAATATTGCAGGTATTCACAGTTCCTGGTACCCGAGATGTTGTGAGATGTCGAATTTGGGTTCAAGAGTGATCGAATGCAGTAACAAGGATAAATTGTTGTAGCTCGGAGTCCAGGAAATACATTACTACCTCTTGCATGCTTTATGAAACATGCAAGTAATTGGTTAATGTATGCATGAATATGAGTAAGGTGTACTGATAAGTCCGCTTAAGTTAAATCAATTAAGAAAAATAAGAATGGTATTTTGAATAAGATCGTAATATCCGAATGTGAAATTATTAAATTGAAAAGATTTCGAGTGAAATAAATTGTGAATAAGACTGTAAATCTCCAAATTTGAATAATAGTGTTGATGGATTCAGGGCCTAAAATAGTCGGTTATATAATTGTGAAATACCCATGTTGATGAATATCGATCTGGAAATCTACTCCTATTCTGGTAAACAATTAATTCATTTGAAAACCTCGATGTACTTGGAAAGATACAGTAACAAGACCTAAGCCTCCAAAAATGATAAGTACTTGGATTCAACCTAAAACTTAGAATAAATATCTGATGACAAATTTATGGAAAACTTTTTGTATGTCCGGATTAATCAAACTGTCAGAAAATACGGAATTGATTATAATGACAAAAATGAGTGAGAGAATAGAAATACTAATATTGCTAAATTAGAAAATGACTAAAATATCCTCGGGCATTGGAATTTCTAATTTAATTAAAATGACAATTTATGCCCTTGAGTTTTGAAATAAATTGATGGTTTGAAAAGTCAAAAGGTCCGAGATGACTGGAATAGTTGAAATTACTGATATGTATGAATTGGCAAAAAAATGAATAAGATACCATCGGACACCATAACTACTAAATTAACCAAATGAAGGAAATAACTTGAAGTTTTAAAATGAATAAATGATTTAAAAAGTACTGAAAGAACAAAGATGATTGCAGTTTAGTAATTGGAATACCCCTGACTTGAGACAAGTGGAGCCTTTGAAATCTTGAATTTCTGATAGACTGTAAATGACCATATTGCCCATGTAGTTTAAAGCCTGACTTTTGAAAATCAACTATTCTTAATATTGTTACAATAAAGAAAGAATACTGCACAAATACAAGTTCAACCATTTAAGGCTTGTTCCAGGTTAATTTGTGACGGTGACCTGTTCAACTATACCATACAGCTATAACTAAATATTGAAAACGTGTGAGCTGTATCTATTTGAATACTTGAAAAGAAATATATTGATGAAACGTGGTTAACAAAATAGACTTGGAAGCATGGCATGCTGACAGCAATCTTCAGCACAGTAATTTACCGACTTACCATATTGGATTAAACTACGAAATTACCTCTGAGGGTTAAAATGACTTAAATGCCCTTATAAACAAAATTGACTAGAACCCTCTTGATATATCCAGATTCTTGATTGATCCTGATCTACCCGATTTCCTAAAATTTATCCCGATACATCTGAATTCTTGCATAATCATGACTTTCATCTGTTTAAAATATAATTTTGTATCTGATCTAGAAATATGCTCTCTAGTTACTGTTTCACTAAAAATAATTGTCTACTTTATATATACTGCTACTACTGCTTACTATTGATTACTATTATTATTGCTTAGACTATTTTATTTGGGGTACTTGGGATAGTATTTTAGGTCTCTTTAGGTTCATATGCTTTGGCTAGGGTAATACCTTCTGGCTTCTGTATCAGGTTCCTATGCTTCGTCTGGGGTAATACCTTTTATACCAGGTTCATATGCTTCGGTTATAGTGTTTCCTTCTAGACCTAAATCATTCCCTTAGTTCGACATCTATGTCTAATGGGCCTTGGTTAAGCCTTATATATGCATCTATGGGGAACTACATACTGGAGTTCAGTTGAAGGGTAGCTGGTTGATTAAAACAAAACTTTATGGTTCCCTTTAAGAATTTACCGAATAAATTAATTTATCAAAGTCTGAAACTTTCTATATGTTTCCCATTAGCACTCAATGGAAAACACTAAACTTTATTGTTTAGCTTCGTTATCTACATCTATTTTGATTCTTCAGACTAATGGCATTTTATCTAGTATTTATGTGATCAAATAAAGAACAATCATTGTTACCTTCAAGTACAACAATAATATGAAACATCATATTATAACAAAAACCTGTTGATACCAAGCTCACCATGTCAGTTTCATGTTTAGTCTTATACCTTCTACTGCATAGGGCATCTTTTGGTAGTTCTGTATTACTGATTTTTCTAAGCTCATGTTGTTTTTACCATTGCAGGTTCTAAAGAATTGAACATGGTCAATTATGGACATCATTGTGGGAGTTCTTTTGGCACTGCTTGCGGAGTAAAGTACTTGTCTAATTAGTGGGCATGTATGTCACGCCTTGGTTTTATATTAGAGTCTTAAATTTATATTATAACTTGAACCATGATTTCTATTTATTGTTCGATTATTTTCTTAACTTAAGTTTTGATTCAGAATTTGTTTTATAATTTTAAAAGTTTGTTTATTGTTTATTTGAAATTTTACTGTGGGCTGCTCTTATGACCCTAATGTGACACCTTAGATCCGAGGGGGTTACCAATGAGCTCTTCTAGGCATATTTAACTGTACAGATAACAAACAAGGTTACTTTATCAGATATTCAGCCTTAATTTGAGTACGACTTCAATTTGTGGGCATGTATTCACTAGACACCCTTTTATGACTCTATATTACCCCGGGGTTCCTAGAACCGGCTAAACTTAAGCTCTAATACCACTAAATGTAACATCCTAAACCAGTGTCACATTGGGCCCCAAGCCCAAACCCATTTATAAAAATTTGCAAGCGATTTAGCCCAAATCTAGGAGTTTTATAAACCATAATAATTTAAAAAAGAGTTGTACAAATATTCAAACGTTACTTTGGAGCTCTAAATTTAAAACATATTAAGTTAAAACATTCAATATGAGAACAAATCAAAATGTGTTACAAATATAACATAAGGGTTCTGTGAATACTTTGCCCCTACAAATCTAAGTATTGTACTCTTCACATATCGATGAACTGGAGTCCTACTCTGATGGCTCATTGCAAAATACGCAGCAACCTAAAGACCTGCGTAAGGAAATAACTATTCCAAAGGCTGAGCTCGAAAGCTCAATGAATACACCTCTATTCTACCATGCTTCATGCAGATCATAAAAATAAGCATGTAGTCAAACAATGATTAAGCTGCAAGAATATCATGTGGCGCTACTCTGATCGCCTAAACACATGGGATCAACATAAACAATCATCCAATCAATTAAGGGCTCACAAGGCCCCACATACCATACCATACCATACAGGAGTGAGGCTATGTCACATAGCATCGGTATATATACTCCGGGTGAGGCTCGGTTACACAGCATCAAAATATACACCTTGGGTGAGGTCGGGTCACATAGCATCGGATCATACACCATGCTCAGAATTATCCTTCGAGCATATATGGATAAGGCTCGGGTCACATAGCATCGGTAACCTCTATCCCCTCAACTTACCGTGGTGTTGCAACACATTATCGGGCATTCGAATCCCATCAACCAAGTGCTCAATAGCACAAAGCAATATTACAATACCAATACATCAATAACTTTAATCATTATAAGGTTTACTCAAGTCTAAGTCTCATTTTATTCTTATTTATTCATATACGGTGTTGGACATCCGATTTCTCAGTTTTACAATTTATTTTATCCTTTAAGGACCCATTGGGACCTTTACCTAGAATTATGAATCCCCCAAACTAAACCTCAAAGTTCTTGGGCAGATTGCCTAGCGAGTACCGATACTCCTATATGGGTATCAGTACGTTCCTCTAGGCACTAGTACTCCTCTAGGAGTACCGATACTTAAATTAGGTTCAAAAAAATAAATCCTCAAGCCATACTGATACACTCACCTCCGTATCGGTACTCAATATCGATACATGAATCACCCCATACTGATCCCCTCCCGTATCGATACCCTCACCATTCCTTACTGGTACCCGAAAGCCTTCCTCAGGCAATAGAACAGTGGCACCGATATGCCCCCTAGCGTACCGGTACGCGAAAATGCTACTAGAATTCCTAATAAGCAAGGGGTATCGATACTCAGGAATTCGTACTGGTATGCCGTTCATAGCTTTACTCCTTCTCTAGAGAGGGGTACCAATACTGAACCACCCCATACCGATACGCGAACCCAGATTTCCAGGTCTAGGGTTTAAATTTCTCATCTTTAACCCCCAAACTAACTTGGTAACCCCCTAAAACTCATCCTTCAACTTATGAAAGGTGTTTAGAGTCAGTTTATACCAATTTTACAAATTATTAACATCAATTTTAGATTTTTCCATTAACACCCATCAAGATCATTCAAGCATACTTAAATCGCCAAAATGACATACAAAGCAATTATCTTTTTGATATGGAGTAAACAAGGAATTGGAAGTGTACTAACCTTCTTCAAACCTCCAACAACCCTTAGCTATCCTTGATTCAAGCTTTGCCCTTGCCTTGAGCCTTAGAGTGCTCACCAAGTTCTTTAACTACACCCAAATGTTGTAAAACGAATTACAATACTATCAAGGAGTAAAAAGGAACTAAAGAAGATTTAACATAACAAGAAAATAAGATTAAACTCCTCAATTTCGTTTTTCCTCACTAAACCCCTTCAAAACCCCAAGATTTTCATCCAACTCCAAACTTTGACATTTTTACCTCAAAAGATAGATCTCTTGATGCTGAAACTTCTTCTCTCAATAGGCTAAACGAGTTTCTTACAACAAACTCCAAAGATTCCACCTTTAGTGTGGTGTTTTAGGGTGGAAGAATGGGTTTAGAGGATGAAGGAGATAACCCAACCAAAATGATCTCATTAATTCTCTACATATGCAGAAAATTAAAGAGACCATGTCTCTCTTTTTCATCCAAAGGCTCACTTACCAAAATAGCCCAATCCTTACTTCTAAGCCCAACCCACGACAAGAGGAAAGCCCACTAAGGCTTTACACATGGCCTAAAATGCAAGGCCCAACTCTCGGGTT
Organism: Hibiscus mutabilis; assembly: GCA_019671005.1. Lineage (NCBI taxonomy): Eukaryota > Viridiplantae > Streptophyta > Magnoliopsida > Malvales > Malvaceae > Hibiscus > Hibiscus mutabilis. Next base: position 44,014,576 of record CM033720.1, on the reverse strand, counting down.
AACCCGACGGTCAGATTTTGAAATTTAGGTTATTATACATTGCTTGCAAGTAGGATAGGCATTTGATTGGTTAAGTCAACGATTGATGGAATTTGGATACCCAGAGAAAGAGTGTTGCAACACCATGGTTAGAGATGGCGAATGTACGTTCTCGATGTTGGGTGACACTAGGCCTCATTCGATGATACTCAAGGAGAGATGTTGAGTATGTGTGTACGTTCCCGAGGCTGTATGACACTGGGCCTTACCTAGAGAGAGTATGTACATTCCTGAGATTATGTGACATCAAGCCTCACTCAGAGTGTACGTTCCCGAGGCTGTGTAACAGCGAGCCTCACTCTAGGTTAGTGGTTATAACTTTGCGTGCTTTAGCTCGAATTATTTGATGTGATCCTGAGTATGGTTGGGCTTTATGGGCCATGTATGATGTTTTGATATGATGAGAGATTGTGTTTAGGCCATTAGTGGTAGTGCCACATGTTTATTTATCTCTCCTTATTGCTCGTACTAGCTTGCATGTTTATGTTTATGATTAGCATGAAGTATAGTGGAATATATGTGTACCATTGAGCTTTGTAAGCTCAACGCTCGGAATCTTTGTTTCTGTGTGTAGGTTAATCGTCGGATCGTGGGCTCGATGAGCACTATCAGTATAGGATTCCAGCATATGGAGGTTTTCAGAGTACGATACTTGCGTTTAGTGGGATATGTATTCATAAGACCTTACGAGGTAGATTCTGTAACTCTTATTATTTTAAATTATATTAATCAAATTGAATGTTCAAATGTTTTAAATTTAAATTAGAGCTTATTTGTACCGTTTTGATTATTTATCTATATTTTCAATTGTTGGTTTTAAATGTTTTTGAGAAATACCTTGTTGGGATAAACCTAGTTTGAGAAATTTTATGATTTTTGGTTTGGGCTTGAGACCCAATTGTGACATCTGGGTCGGGGGGTGTTACATCACCATCATTGGGACAGCGAGACTAGAGCTTGCTACAGTCGTCTGACCACCAGAGCACCCCTCACGCGCCACCCCTATGATTAGGCATGTGTCTACCTAGCGGGTACACCATGCATCTCCTCATTCTCGCACTGGATCGGTGCCTGCGGGTGCACCCTGGTTACCCTGCATCATGCCGCACCAGATCGTCGGACCGTTGACCAGAGTTGATCGACCTTGACTTTTTCTATAGAACTCTACCCGAGGGTTTTTTGACGTTCTAAGTTTGTTGGAGCAGTCCGATTTGCCAAATTTGAACCTGGTAAGCTGTTTTTACGTGTTTGACCTTGTAAATTGCTTAGTTAATGCAGAAAATTAATACACATTATATTTGTATTTATTTGATGAATATTCTAGATCAAATATCGTAACAAGTAGAGTAAAGGGGAAGCTCGAATAAAGTTTTATCGCTAGTGCTTGACGTTAGTACACCTCGAACTCTGAATGCTTCATGAGCATCATAAATATGATTGCTTTATGCGTTTGTATGTACAAAATAGGTACATGATGAATAAGCATGTTTGGAGACCGATAGTATGAGACTTGATATATGAGTGATGCATGATGATTTTACGAATATGATGAGACTTATAGAGGCTTTAAAGACCATGTAGGGTCGTTTGAGATACTCGTATAATTACTTGATGATTGGTTGATAATTATGATGCCTTGTATGCCAGTTTGAATGGTTTAATATAAATTAATGGAAATCATACTTAAGAGATAAATTCTAGATTAAATGATTATGAAACCGGTAATTGATATTAAATGTGTTAGTAAACAAACCTTAACGACTTTCATAAGCTTTAGGGATCAAATAAAGCATTGTAATATTGTAATTCGAGAAAATGGGTCGACCCGTACCAATACTTGTAGAAATCTAGAATTTCTAGTAAGTAATGTCAGTAACGGTACGCGTGTGGATACGGTACCTAGGGGTACCGTATCGGTACTCGTATTCGAGTATCGGTACCTACTGAACTTGTTGAGATATTTGATTTTGAAATAACTTAATGAAAAATGTTTTTAGACTTAAACTAATTTGCAAAAATATTTTAAAAGTCCATAAACTTGAAACTTTGAAATGTTTTCAAAGGATTTTTGACATGTTCAAAATGTTTTTAAATAGCCAAAGTGTCAAAAATAGACCCTAAGTAACGATACAGTTTGACCCGTACTGATACTAGAAGAGTACATACCAGTACGGTTTCCTGAGTATCGATATGCTCTTTTGTCCCATTGTTTTGACAAATTTTAGTAGACAAAATAGGTATCAATACGAATTAGACCATACCGATACGGTTTCCCGTGTATTGGTACCTAGTGTATTTATTGCCCAACGACTCTTTCTTCTTTAAGTAGCATACCGATACCAACATTCGTGTACTGATACGCCATGCTTTAGAAGTGCATTAAATGCTAAAAATAAAGTCCCCAATGGCTCCAAACCAACCTCAATGGCTAGTAAAGGCCACAAACTCCTTAGAGGGTTTAAAAGACTCAATCAAGCAGCCATGCAACAACAAGAAAAACTTGCCAACATTCATGTAATGAGAAATTGTGTTTGAGCATAAAATTGTCATAAGAAAACACTAGTGAGCCAAATTGTCACATTTGCTCAAGTGTTTAGGATTTTGGTTGAATGCTTAATTGTGTAAACACATTTACCTTGTAAGGGTTTTATGTTTGTAACACCCTCGACCTGGATGTCACATTTGGGTCTCAAGCCCAACCCAAAACCATAAAATTTATCGATTCAATTTAGCCCAAAAAATGTTTCTAAAAAATGTTTAAAACCAACAGTGAAAAATATAGATATGTAATCAAAATGTCACAAATGAGCTCCAATTTAAATTCAAAACATTTGAAAATTCAATTTGATTATTATAATTTCAAACTAATAATTACAGACTCCATCACGTAAGGTCCAATGAATACACAACCCACTAAATACAAGTACCGTATTTTAGAGATTTCCCCATGCTGGAATCTCGTACTGATAGTGCTTCTCGATCCCATAATTTGACACTCAACCTACGCATAGAAACAACAATTTTGAGCGTAGAGCTTACAAAGCTTAGTGGTACACATCTACTCTACTATACTTCATGCTAATCATAAACAAAAGCATGCAAGCTAGTACGAGAAATAATGAGAGATAAATAAAAATGTGACGCTACCACTAGTCGTCTAGACACATACTTACACCATAGCAATCATCATACACGACACCAATGGCCCAACCATACCCGAGATCTCATCAGATCATATAAGAAAAAACACATATCAACATCAACAACCCTAGAGAGAGGCCATGTCACGTAGCATCAAAATATACACTCCGGGTGAGACTGAGTCACATAGCATCGAAACATACACCCTGGGTGAGGCCAGGTCAAAGAGCATCAAAACATACACCCATACTCGAAATCCCCTCGAGCATCTTCAAATAAGGCTCGAGTTATATAGCATCGATAACCTCCATTCGGCATCTCTAACCACGGTATTGCAATACTCTTTTACTGGGTATTCAGATCCTATCAATCATCGACTCAATCAATCAAATGCCTATCCGCCATACAAGCAATGCGATCCCAAGGATCTCCTATTGTTGCTAATCGTTGTTTGTTATTTTACATTATCGAGTCGTTAATACATTATGGAAAACTGTATAATTAATCTCATTCATTGTCTCTATGAATCCACGTTATCTTATTTATCAAGGCATAATTCTATTGTTAATATTCACATCAATTTTCATCCTTGATTTGCATTTAGAGATTATTCCCTTTAGTGGGTAGTGGTACTTGAACACGAGTATCGATACGGTACCCTTGAGTACCGGTACTTATATACGTACCGATACTAATATTACTTATTGGAAATCCTAGATTTCCATAAGTACTAGTATGGGTCAATTCATACTGATAAGTCATCCAACCGCATACCGATATGGCCAAAGCTCGTATCGATACCCTATTTACGGGTTCGTACCATTTCCTTGAATTATGGTTTTACAACACTTAATTCGATCTCTAAAGCTTATGAAAGTCATTATGGTTTGTTTACTAACACATTTATCCAATTATTATAAATTATTGGCTTTATAATCATTTAATCAAGTATTTATCCCTTAAGTATAATTTCCAACGAATCACGTCAATCTATTCGAACAAGCATACAAAGCATCGCAATTTATCAACCAATCAATCAATAATCAAATAATCATACGAGAATCTGAAATGACCCTAAACGGTATCTAAAGCCTTCATGAGTCTCATTATATTCACAACATCATCATGCATCTCATAGATACCAAGTCTCATACTATCAGTCTCCAAGCATACATATTCATTGTCTACCTATTTTGCAGATACTAACACACAAGGCAATAACATTTATGATGCTCATGAAGCAATAAGAGTTCAAGGTATACTAACCTTAAGTCAAAGAAATAAATCTCTATCCAAGCTCCCCAAATATCTCTTTAATTCTAATATTCGAGTCCACTAAAACCTCAGATAAAACAAATGCGACTATATAAGCCATTCTACATTATCATACTACTTTAGGGGATAAAAGGCGTAAAATAGATTATCGAGTTTAAATTTGGCAAAACAGACTACGTCAACGGACTTAGAGTGTCAAGAAACCCTCGGGTAGAGTATTCCAAAAAAGTCAATACCGATCAACGATGGCAACAGCAGTGATCAACGGTCAATGGTGGCGGTAGCAGTCAACGACAACTGACGACATGATGGTTGGCTCAACTGGTAGCTTGATAAAAGCTCTGTCAGCTTGGTCAATAGTTCTCTCAGCTCGGCCAGCTGTCTAGTCGATCCTATACGATGCAGTCTACGATAAAATAATACACTCGCGAGCTGTTATCTAGTGCATGCGGGTGTAGTACACCCAGTAGATTAGGTTCTTATGTGGCACGATGCACTACAGTAGCGTGTACCTACTTACTGCTGTGTACGCCCATGCTCGATAGCGACGGGTGAAGGCGCATGCTGTGGCCACTAACGATGAAAAATGACCAAAATTCATCAGTCGGCTATCCCCAAGTCGGTGGTTCTGATGACGACAACAACTCTCAATGATGATTGCTAGAATCTGGCGATTTAGGTTCTCCCAAACTTTATCCTATTTACTTTGGCAAACGGTAGCTCTGATGATGGCAGAAAAACCACCAGTCGACTTGTTGAGCTGAAGGTGATGGTACCAACGGTGTCGTGCACGATAGTCTGAACAGTAATAGATCTTGGTTCTAAACACCCCATATACTTTTCTCCTTCTTCAAAATATCTTGTCCAAACTTATCATTTTCTCCCCTTTAATTCAATAACATCTCCACTTCCAACAATGGATAAAACAATTAAATGGGCATTTATCTTTCTTCTTGACCTTATTTGGGCCCTATTTATAACCCTTATTCGTTTAAGTCCATAGTTTCCTTAAACGAGCTTCACTTTAAATCTCTATAATTTAATTCATCAACTTAAAGGATCCAAACCCAGATCCGAGGCCCATTCTATTGACCTAAATATTTTGTCGTTACAACTCTTCCATTCTTAAAAAAATTTTGTCCTCGAAATTTGTATTTATAAACCAATAAAGATGCTCAAACTCTTACAACTCTTCGACGTTCTCAAAGATTTTCTGCTGCGTTACTCTGATCTCAACACTTATCAAATATAACCATTATCTTCTAACGGTACAAACATAATATCAACTAATTCTTTCTCTTAGAAGGAATCCATCCTCGCTCAGTACAATACAAACAACAAGCAAAACCCAACGCTACCCCGTCAAGGATGTTACACAAAGATGTCATCTAGTAACTTAACTTATACTGTAGAACCCAAAGGGTTATTGCACAACAAAATCCTTCTACGACTCCGAATGATCTAAAAGAATTGAAGGTCAAACAGCCATTGCAACCAAAACAAAATGATTCTTCTCGTGGTGACTCCTTGAAGGAGACTCTAACTCTGATGACATCATTTATCAACATCATTGCTTGCCTGGTGCAAGACTTCTAAAAATGAATGATGTCTCTACCCGTCTTAAGAACTTACCTTAAACTCGGCATGATAACTCAAAATGGCAAGTAATACAGCTCCCACTAACTCGGTTCACACAAGAGTCTTACACTCCAAACTATAACACGTGTGGAAACATATTATTGTACCTTCACTCGGATCTGTCATCGCATAGAATCCTACCAAGGGATAAGGTTCCACTATAAACCTCGAACCTCATGGTAAAAGGTAGTATGTATGCACTGTAGTGTCGTACAACCCAACCCACAATCAAACCAAGCAGACTTTCTATCTAGATCTTGCCTTTGTACACAAAACGAACAATACTTCCAAAGAAAATACCATTACTCAACGAAATCTTATCGAAATTTTCCTTCACAAAACCTTTACAAGGTTCACGATCATATATGTAATTTTCACTGATGAATATTAAAGCATCATAACAGCTCTGAGAAACTTAATGTTTGATTCCCAACCGATGGCAAGTCAAACACTTATCACTATCTCAAACACACAACTCCACATTGTCTCCCAAAACACGTGGTGAAAGTTGGTACAAACTGTCACTCTAAAAATTCATCATATACTGACCATTGTACTATATAAGAAGGATCTCCTTCCTTGACATTTTTCTCTTTAAAACACCCACAACAAGATCTCATGGTCTATCAGAAACCATCTGACCTAAAATTCAACCACAACACCGAGCCCACTTAAATATAAGCAACCGATACTTTTCACAGTTTTCAAAACTAATTAATCATCAACACGAACCATACAGGCTGATTAGTATCAACACCACATGAAATGAGTACCGGTACTGTATAGAGCTAGTATCGATACCCCTCACACAGTCACCGGTGTTAATCCTCGATCACCCTACACGAGCGATATAATACTTTGACCCGAACTAACTCCGTACAATTCGTCACTTATCAAGTTCACTTTACTTAGGGGTGATCAATCACATGATGAGTAGTTCATGAATACTTCAGCTTACTTCGTTGTCCAAATCTTAAATTCTTTAAAGATCAAGTACCCAAAACTTTACACTATTGGGGTAAACACAACCTTTCATCCTTTAGCACAAAATACAGTCTTGACAAAATAACAAAACATCCTCGAAGATCTCAAAATCTTATTCGACTCTAATCGAGTCAGCACTATTATCACAACAAAATGGTCTTACACAGCTCGGGTCTCTACCAATGTTCCTCAGCTCCTTTCAAGGAAACTGTGATACAGCTCAAAAGTATTTATGAAGGCCCAACTCTTGCTTCCTTAACTGATTACATAGTAACCAACCTTTTCCATACATAAGGTCATTATCTCACCAACGCTCATATTTCCATATTCTTATACATTCACACGTGTCACATAAAGTATCAACTTATATTTATGGGATAATACATTGGCCCTCACCTTATCATAGCAGAAACACCACAAACGTTACTGCAGACATCAAACATTACCACGACACACCCTAAAGAGAGAAATCCTCCTTCCAAAATTCATTTTAAAACTACTAGTCTCCAACACTTTAACCGTAACCATCTCATTCTCAAACCAATCCTAGAAAAATACACGAGTACTTCATAATTGGTTAAACGAGTCATCCACCCTAGAAGTCACATAATGGTTCCACACTGTCACTTAACAAGCTATCAACAATTTAAACATCATCTCAACGAACCAACTTTTTACTAGTGAACAAGCCCAATCATTCTTTGGGCGAAACACTTAGACAAAAGAAACCTTATTCAAGTTTCACCTTCGCAACTGAATCTATGACTCTCTCAACTGGGTTGGTATCCTCTGACAAGGGCGATGGGCACCAACGTCAAACTCGGCCTTACTCAACATCTACTAAGGTTCTTGACATGGAAAAAGTCTTGACGAATCCTCCAAGAAGCATAAACAAGCACTCTAATAGTTTGAAAACTTTTGAGCGTTAAACTACACACGTTGGCATCTACCAAACAGTTAAACATATCTCACAACCTCATTATGCTATTCTCTAAACAACCACTATAGAAATAACGGTAGAAGGACAACGATGCAACATTCTCATTACCAAAGGTTGGGTTATCTCGAGGTCTCAAAACCTTGAGCTCAACTGTCGATATTACTGGCTAGCATCGCGCTTGATTAACCAAAGCGATTTCCAAGGTACCATAACTTTCAAGAAAGTAGCTGTCTCTCAAACTGTAACACCTCTTACCCGGTTTAGAAATAAATCCAGCTCAAAAAGTTTTACACACAAACAAGCATTAAAAAAAATTGGATTAAAGACTTAAAACTATCTTATGAAAACATGAAATTTTCAGGATAATTTAAAACCTTTAATCTTATTCACAATTCATGCTTCTAACTTTATTACATATATGAACAAGAATGCACACATTATGTAGTGCACTTCAACTATTAACTTAAAACATACACCATTTTAATATTTTAGTACACAACGCTACCATATTACTTCTACAAACTCATAAGATTGTATTCTTATTCATAAACTTTATTCTTCTTAAACTAATTACCAAATTTGGTATATTTCTGTCCATTTAAGTCATATAGATCAATGCTTAAGAACATTCAAGATATCGGTAACCCAATATTTAAATATCTTTAAGTCTACATGTTTGTATCATTTAATCTTCAAATCTTATTATTAAGACTGCTAAGACATTCAACAAGTTCTCATTTTCTTTTAAGACATTATGGAATAACTTTCATTGCTTATCTCAATTCCTTATTAAAACATTATAAGGATTTCACAAATTTAAAGCCTAGTCTCAATTACTAGGTTAACCTTCCTTTAGTAAAAACTTCATTACTCCCTAGTCAAGGTATCACTATAACAATGATGTCACAAACACACAATCATATACTTTCATACACTTGTTTTTAACATTGACCTTTCTTATTCATTCAATCTTACAAAACATGGATTTAATTATTCATACAAGTTCCCTATATCATTTACCATCATTAACCAATTATGCATATTTGTTTCTTATCACAATCTAGCAATACAAGCATCAAGCAAAACAAGTTAACATATTCTTTGTAATTTACCCATTTATTCTTCTATTGTTCCCTGAATTTAGGTTCGTGGATACATTTTCAAGGTCTTAGAGAACTAGTATTCTATAACTTAAGGGACTTTAAGGATAAACATGGTATTTTTCCAAATCAGATTAACCTTTAACAAGTAATACATATATAGTTCAAAGCCATACTTATTAGTCATATCCTTAAAAGTTTGTTTAACCATCTTTCATCATTTATTCTCTAGAACTAATTCGTTACTTATCCTATATCATTGCAACTCTTGCTTATCAACAAATTAATAGATTAGTTTAGTCAGACTCATTATTACCTATCATATCAAACATTCATTAATCATACCTACTCAATCATATGCGAGCAATAATCTAACATAGTATGCGTTCTCATCACCCATATATTCAATCATAAGCACACAATCAACTACCCTAGCAAGCAACTATACTTCACACATATGCTTATTAATAATACAAATCTTGTACCTTCTTTATAATGTACTTTAAACATTACTTGAATGCACAAATATGTTATCTAACCAAATAGATAACATAAACCTTAATCATGTAGTGCCATATTAGGAATTTAAAACAATTACTACTTATCACATACTATACTCTTAGGTCTTGTGTGACTTGCTGCCAGAAGTTGACATGATCCTCGCTACCTGAGAGATTAATCATTCAAACATAAGTAAGTTTAAAAGAACTTAGTGAGGTAACTAAAACAATCCAACATACAATGATACAAGGAGATGTATTTGCAATACAAGATCCTTATGATTTAGTTTTGATCAATTTCTTTCATTTAGTCAAGTTCACTTTACTTGACCTTTCTTTAGATCATTTCATGTTTAATTTACCAAGAACCATATAACTTAAGTTTTCAACTCATGTCTTCCATGCTTCACCCAACAGTTCACATTTTTATCTTGCAAAAACAATCCACTTACTTTACAAAATAGTCCACATTTTAGCGTGTAAAATAGTCCACATTTTAGCTTGCAAAATAGCCCACATTTTAGCTTGCAAAACAATCCACTTATTTTACAAAACAGTCCATATTTTAACTTGCAAAACAATCCACTTATTTTACAAAATAGTCCATATTTTAATTGCAAAACGATCAACATTTTAGTTTGCAAAATAGTCCAAATAGTCCATATTTTAGCTTGCAAACCAGTCCACATTTTAGTTTGCAATACAATCCAGTTTTAATTTGCAAAACAGTCCACTTATTTTACAAAACAGTCCACAATTTAGCTTACAAAATACTCCACTTATTGTTTATATCAAGCAATTAGGCCAAAAATTCAAGTTTCCAGCACAAGCTACGCAATCAACAATGGTTCATTCAAGTGCTCAATCTATCTCAATAATTTAAGCTTGTTTAATGATCCATAAAACAGGACAAATGTCATGGCAAAACTAATTGTCATATTAAAACTAATTGCGTCAACTTAACAATTCTATCTAACACAGAAGTAATAAAACTCATGGTTAAGCAACTTAGCATTTTAAACCATATATCAGTTTCACATAAAAGCATGACAATTTATCACATGTACTATTCGAATGATTCAATTACTTAACATTAATGCCTTATTTTCTTTACATACACAATTAGCATTTTAAGGGTTATACAACAAGCAATTTCTTTAATTTCATTATCCTAATTTGTCCCTTACTCATAAGTATACATATGTCTTTCATATTTTTTTAAGGATCAATCATAACAATCAATACCATATCATGTTTCTTTATAAAGCATATTATAACAATCTTTCATATTTTAAGAAATAGATTGGAAATGAAACTTAGTTTAGTCTTACTTGTCATGCAAGCAATCACTTATCTTAATGTTTTGGGATAATGTTTCAATCATATTTAATTTGATTTTAAAACCTTGGTAGTCAAGTAGTCTAAGTACTCGAATCCCCAGCCAACTGTCGCCAAATAATGTATTCAAAGTACTGGTCATCCCCTCCTACTGTCGCCAAATGACCACAACACTTTCCTCCTACTGTCGCCAAATAAAGATCGTAGTCCATGGACCATAGTTTACCCCAAACACGAGCTCTATGGACTCTATGACATGCCAACTATACCTATGACTGACTCGAAACCAAGGCTTTTCAATTATATTATATCATATTAGAATCAGAGTTGAGCTTAGCTCCTTATTCAGATAATCAAATAACATCTCTTATCCAAATCAGAGATGAGCATAGCTCCATATTTGATTAATCAAGAGGAGTATGACTCTACTGATTTATTTACTTATATCACATAATTTCTCATGTATCTTCAAAGTTATCAATTTATATCAATAAGATATAACTTCATTCCTTTCAGATACAAACATAAACATTCATAGATCACAGTTCATGTCACATGATTCATTAATATTTCTCAAATCCAAACTATATAACTTAGCTAATTAAATTATCATCATTCATTCAATCAAAGAGATACTGACATTCACATAACAAGAATTTATACCATGCTTCACTTTATCATCAATCAATAACTCATACAAGTAACTTACCTTGAGCTAACCTGTAATTGCATCCTTATACATCATTCGACCAAGCACATTAAATTATAAGATTATTTAGTTCAATTTAAACCTGTCTTGTTTACAAGTATTACAACTCTAAGTGTCCATATACCATTCATTGATTGTTTATCATTCTTTTTATCATTTCTTAATATTTATTTATCTTTGGATTTGAACCGAAATTGCATTTCGGTCTTAGGTATTTATTCTAATGATATTTAATTTAACATCATTTTCATACAAAGGTGTAGTTATACTCACCTTATATCCTGAAGTTACAGGACATCCCGATCCACAAATTACACCCTAGCTTCCTTCATTCGATACTTGCTTTCACCCGAGTCTTTTGATCTTGAACTATCTTTCCTTGATCCTTGCTTCCTCTACCAATCTTTAATTCGAGTAATCACAAGTACATCCATTAATCTACATGCCTTTCATCGTATATTTACTCTATATGCATAACCAATATTATCATTCAAACAAAAACCATACATATACTAATCATTCTTCAATTCATTTCAAACCAATTCTCTTTGCTAAATTCCTTGTTGATCCATGATTTTATTTACTCTCTTAGTAACCCCATTGAAAGGTCCTAATTTACTTCACTAAAAATCTTAACCCGATTTTAGGGGTGTTACAATTCTCCCCCTTAAGAAAATTCATCCTCGAATTTTCCTATATGCTCTGTGCTAAAACAGTACAAAGCTTACAACCTGATTTCTTTATTCAGAACTATTACCAAAACAATTTCATGAGGTTTCCTTTTCCATTTTCTTTTCATTTTTTCAGTGAACTCTGTTCTTCTTATTTTTGACCTTCTCGTAACTGTAGTAACAACTTTAGCTTGAGTAACCAGGGCTCAAAAGTCTACCATTCCTCAAGGTAACAAAGAAGGGTTGTACATTATAGTTTAAACCATCGGTAAATACTTGACACTTATCTATTTCAAACATTATATATTCTATCCCGTCCTTGGATTGTCTATAGAATTGCTACATATAACAACTTAGCAGTTTATTTCCCCTGCCTTAATCCTAATATTTGTTTCCTTCTTCTTGCTATGTTCTCTATGACACACACACACACATACACACACATATATATATATATCTCTTCTGAATCCTTTCTTGTGCTAGAAAACCCTTTGAAAGGTCCTTGAAATTAATCTCAATCATTATAAAAATTTACATCCAGAAGTCTAATGGAATCATTTTTAACTTATTTCCCATATTCAAAGGATTCATGGAGTGTTTTTCATCAATACTACTTATGTTTATAATAGACATATTGCTATTGAGAACATAAGATCGTTTCAGGTCTACAAGTCACATTCTTCAATAACATTTAAATTCCTAGGCGGCGAATGCATTTAGTATGACAAAGATAATGCAAACAACTTCAGTTTAGTCCAAGAATCGACTAAAATCTAGCTCTGATATCACTAAATGTAACACCTCTTACCCGGTTTAGGAGTAAAACCATATCAGAAAGTTTTACACACAAACAAGCATTCAAAAAATTTTGGATTAAAGACTTAAATTGTCTTTTGTAAACATGGAATTTTTCGGGCAAATTAAAACTTTTAATCTTATTCACAATTCATGCTTCTAACTTCATTACATATACGAACAAGAATGCACACATTATGTAGTTCACTTCAACTGATAACTTAAAACATACACCATTTTAACATTTTAGCACACAAAGCTACCATATTACTTCTACAAACTCATAAGATTGTAGCCTTATTCATAAACTTTATTCTTCTTAAACTAATTACCAAATTTGGTATATTTCTATCCATTTAAGTCATATAGATCAATGCTTAAGAACATTCAAGATAGCAGTAACCAAATATTTAAAGATCTTTAAGTCTACATGTTTGTATCATTTAATCTTCAAATCTTATTATTAAGACTGCTAAGACATTCAACAAGTTCTCATTTTCTTTTAAGAAATTATGGAATAACATTCATTGCTTATCTTAATTCCTTATTACAAAACATCATAAGGATTTCATATATTTAAAGCCTAGTCTCAATTACTAGGTTAAGCTTCCTTTAGTAAACTTCATTACTCCCTAGCCAAGGTATCATATAACATTCATGTCACAAACACACAATCATATACTTTCATACACTTGTTTTTAACATTGACCTTTCTTATTCATTCAATCATACAAAACATGGATTTAATCATTCATACAAGTTCCCTATATCATTTACCATCATTAACCAATTATGCATATTTGTTTCTTATCACAATCTAGCAATACAAGCATCAAGCAAAACAAGTTAACTTATGATTCTTTGTAATTTATCCATTCATTCTTCTATTGTTCCTTGAATTTAGGTTTGTGGATACATTTTCAAGGTCTTAGAGAACTAGTATTCTATAACTTAAGGGACTTTAAGGATAAACATGGTATTTTTCCAAATCAGATTAACTTTTAACAAGTATACATATATAGTTCAAAACTATACCTATTAGTCATATCCTTAAAAGTTTGTTTAACCATCTTTCATCATTTATTCTCTATTCGTGCATAGGTTGATAGTCGGATCGTAGGATTGGGGAGCACTATCAGTACGAGATTCCATTATTGGGCCATCTCCAGAATATGGTACTTGTATTTAGTAGGCTATGTATGTATATGACCTTATGTGATGGAGTCTGTAATCCTTATTTTAAAATTGTATTAATCAAATTGAATCTTTAAATGTTTTGAATTTAAATTGGAGCTCCTTTATAACATTTTGATTATTTATCTATATTTTCCACTATATGTTTTAAACGTTTTTGAGAAATACTTTTTGGGCTAAATTGAATCTAGAAATTTTATGTTTTTGGGTTGGGCTTAAGGCCCAAATGTGACATATGGGTCAAGGGTGTTACATTTAGTGGTATTAGAGCTTAGGTTTAGCCGGTTTTAGGAAACCAGTGTGGTATAGGTGTTTTAGTAAGGTGTCTAATGAATACAAGCCCTTAAATTAAGTCTGTACTCCTTAAGACTGGAATTCTGATGGTCCGTCCAAAGTTGTGCAGCTATGATAGTTATGATCATGGTCGAGAGGGCCGAGTTAAGTGTTGAGCCGCTCATGGGAATGATATGGGGACGGGGTTACCCCAGATTGTTAAGATGCGAGTTAGTTGAATAATGCCGGAGTCTAGGATATGTCATCTTCCCACCACCTGAATGATGTCTTTGTTGTGTGTTGTAGTCATTCCGAAGCCTTTGGATACGTTTTGAGAGTTTATGGCAAAGAATCTTCACAGTTATGCATGAATAACGTTTGTGTTGCGGGTATAGATAACCTGCTCTCAAAATCAATCTATGGTTGCACGTTAGTTGATGACCCTTTATTTACTTAAAGAGAGTCTCATTGATACTTGAGAAGTATAATCGCCCTTTTCAAAGGTTTTCTCAAAGATAATAGATCTGGGATATGCTAGTTCATTAGAGTGTGGCTGAAGTTAGATGTTCTATAGGTTTGTGTAACACTCCTAAAATCGGGTTAGGATTTTCAGTGAAGTAAATTAGGAACTTTCAATGGGGTTACTAAGAGAGTAAATAAAATCATGGATCGACAAGGAATTTAGCAAAGAGAATTGGTTTTAAATGAATTGAAACAGAAGTAGGGTGACCGAATTGGAATAATAAAAGAACTAGATATATGGACCAAGTTGAAATAAGAGAGAAATATTTGCTTTGCATGGCTATTTTCCCCTTGTTGCATGGTGTAGGACATGTGGTTATGTTGTGAATTATCATTCAAATTAATTAAAAAAAGAGAAAAGAAAATGAAAATAGAAGGGAGAAAGAGAAGAAATAGCCGGCTAGCTAAGGAGAAAGAGAGAGAAGCTCTCATCTTCCTCTTTATCACTCTCTATCTACATTGTTGAAAGAGCTTAAAGCTAGCTTGGAAAGCATGGATTTTTTGCTGGAAATTAATGGCCTTGGGAGCTAATTGGGTCTTGGTTATTAAGATGTCTTGAAAGAAGAAGGTATCGATTTTTAACCTAGCTAATTGTTTTTGAATCTTTGAGAAAATGATATTATTGCTTTGATTTATGAATGAAAGCATGCTGGCATTTTGATATATTGTTGATTGAATTGAGAATGAGTTGTGGGTTGAATTAGTTAAGTTTGAAACACTTAAGTTAGTTATAAACAAAGGCCAAACGTAATCTGCCCAGAGGATTCTGTTCTGGTAGTAAGTTTAGAAAATCATAGAAAATTGAATATGCTGAGTTTGAGGACGAATTTTATATGTGTAGAATCATGTGTGAGTCTAGTTTAATCTCTAACAAACGGTGATTGATTTTGAATTCAGAATCAAAAGTTATGAATTTTTAAGTGAAAGTAGTGAAGAAAATATGGAGGCAGATTCTGCTCTGTCTAGTTTCTGTTTTAGAACTTCAAAAAAATTCTCCTAATTGCTATAGAACTTGTTAAATTATGAGGCTTATACTTTTAAAATCGTGGTTGAATCTAGTTTGTAGATGTGTAAAGAGCTTTAAGTTCCAGTGTATAGTTTGTTCTAGAGAGACAGTTCTTTGATGATAGCTCAAGTTGCCAAAAGTTAAAAATAAGGACCCAACTTGGAAATGGAATTGAAAAATGATTAGTACATGTATGGTTATTGTTTGAATGATAATATTGGTTATGCATATAAAGTAAATGTATGATGAAAGGCATGTATATTAATGGATGTATTTGTGATTCTCAAATTAAAAATTGGTAGAAGAATCAAGGTTCAGGGAAGGACAGTTCAAGATCAAAGGACTCGGGTGAAAGCAAGTATCGAATGAAGGAAGCTAGGATGTAATTAGTGGATCGGGATATCCTGTAACTTCGGGATATAAGGTGAGTATAACTACACCTTTGTGTGAAAAATGATGTTAAATTAAATATCATTAAAATAAGTGCCTAAGATCGAAATGCAATTTTGGTTCAAATCCAAATATAAATAAAGATTGAGAAATGATAAAAAGAAGGATAAACAATCAATGAATGGTATATGGACACTTAGAGTTGTAATAGTTGTAAACAAGACAGATTCAAATTGAACTAAATAATCTTATAATTTAATATGCTTGGTCGAATGATGTATAAGGATGCAATTACAGGTAAGCTCAAGGTAAGTTACTTGTATGAGTTATTGATTGATGATAAAGTGAAGCATGGTATAAATTCTTGTTATGTGAATGTCAGTATCTCTTTGATTGAATGTTTGATGATAATTTAATTAGCTAAGTTATATATTTTGGATTTGAGAAGTATTAATGAATCATGTGACATTAACTGTGATCTATGAATGTTTATGTTTTTGTATTCGAGAGGCATGAAGTTATATCTTATTGATATAAATTGATAACTTTGAAGATGCATGAGAAATTATGTGATATAAGTAAATAAATCAATGGAGTCATACTGCTCTTGATCAATCGAATATGAAGCTATGCTCATCTCTAATCTGGATAAGACATGTTATTTGATTATCTGAATAAGGAGCTAAGCTTAACTCTGATTTTGATATGATATGATATAATTGAAAAACCTTGGTTTCGAGTCAATCATAGGTATAGTTGGCATGCCATAGAGTCTATAGAGCTCGTGTTTGCGGTGAAATACGGCCCGTGGACTACTGTCCTTATTTGGCGACAATACGAGAGAAGTGTTATGTTCATTTGGCGACAATTGGTTGGGGATTCGAGTACCTAGACTACTTGACTACCAAGGCTATAAAATCAAATTTACTATGATTGAAACACTATCCCAAAACATTAAGAAAATGATTGCTTGCATAACAAGTAAGACTAAACTAAGTTTCATTACCAACCTATTTCTTAAAATATAAAAGATTGTTATAACATGCTTTATAAAGAAACATGATATGGTATTGATTGTTATGATTGATCCTTAAAAAAATATATATGAAAGACATCTGTGTGCTTAAGAGTAAGGGACAAATTAGGATAACAAAATTAAAGAAATTACTTGTTGTATAATCCTTAAAATGCTAATTGTGTATGTAAAAAAATAAGGCATTAATGTTAAGTAATTGAATCATTCGAATAGTACATGTGATAAATTGCCATGCTTTTGTGTGAAATTTAAATATGGTTTAAAATGTTAAGTTGCTAAACCATGAGTTCTATTACTTTTGTGTTAGATAGAATTGTTAAGTTGACACAATTAGTTTTGATATGACAATTAGTTTTGCCATGACATTTGTCACGTTTTATGGATCTTTAAACAAGCTTGAATTATTTAGATAGATTGAGTACTTGAATGAACCATTGTTGATTGCGTAGCTTGTGCTTGAAACTTGAATTTTGGTCTAATTGCTTGATATAAACAATAAGTGGACTATTTTGCAAGCTAAAATGTGGACTGTTTTGTAAAATAAGTGGACTGTTTTGCAAATTAAAAAGGGGACTGTTTTGCAAACTAAATTGTGGACTGATTTGCAAGCTAAAATGTGGATTGTTTTGTAAAATAAGTGGACTGTTTTGCAAACTAAAATGTGGAATGTTTTGCAATAAAAAATGGACTATTTTGTAAAATAATTGGACTGTTTTGCAAGTTAAAATGTGGATTATTTTGTAAAATAAGTGGATTGTTTTGCAAACTGAAATGTGGATTGTTTTGCAAGCTAAAATATGGACTATTTTATAAGCTAAAATGTGGACTGTTTTGTAAAATAAGTGGAATTTTTTTGGAAGATAAGAATGTGAACTGTTAGGTGAAGCATGAATGACATGAGTTGAAAACTTAAGCTATATGGTTCTTGGTAAATTAAACATGAAATGATATAAAGAAAGTGCAAGTAAAGTGAACTTGACTAAATGAAAAAAATTGATCAAATAAATCATAAGGATCTTGTATTGCAAATACATCTCCTTGTATCATTGTATATTGGATTGGTTTAGTTACCTCACTAAGTTCTTTTGAACTTACTTGTGTTTGAATGATTAATCTTTTAGGTAGTGAGGATCGTGTCAACTTCCGGCAGCAAGTCACACAAAAACTAAGAGTAGAGTATGTGATAAGTAGTAATTGTTTTAAATTCCTAGTGTGGCATTACATGATTAAGGTTTATGTTATCTATTTGGTTAGATAACATATTTGTGCATTCAAGTAATGTTTAAAGTACCTTATGAAGAAGGTACAAGATTTGTATTATTAATAAGCATATGTGTGAAGCATGATTGCTTGCTAGGGTAGTTGATTGTGTGCTTATGATTGAATATATGGGTGATGAGAACGCATACTATGTTAGTTTATCGTTTGCAGATGATTGAGTAGGTATGATTTATGAATGTTTGATATGATAGGTAATAATATGCCTGACTAGACTAATCTATTAATCTGTTGATAAGCAGGAGTTGTAATGAGCTTACAAAGCTTAGTGTTACACATCTACTCTACTATACTATGCTAATCATAAACATAAGTATACAAGCTAGTACGAGCAATAAGGAGAGATAAATAAACATGTAGCGTTACCACTAGTTACCTAAACACATGCTCTTATCAAAACAATCACCATACACGGTACTCATGGCCCAACCATACCCGAGATCTCATCAGATCATCTAGGCAAAAACACATATCAATAACAACAACCCTGGAGTGAGGTCGGGTCATGTAGCATCGGGACATACACTCTGGGTGAGATCGGGTTACATAGTATCAAAACATACACCCTGGGTAAGGCCAGGTCATATAGCATCATAAAATACACCCATACTATAAATCCCACCTCGAGCATCTTCGAATGAGGCCCAAGTCACATTGTATCGATAACCTCCATTCGGTATCTCTAACTATGATGTTGCAACACTCTTTCACTTGGTATCCAGATCCCATCAATCATCGACTCAACCAATCAAATGGCGATATGACATACAAGCAACACGATCTCAAGAATATCCTATTATTTCTAATTGTCATCATATTTTTTATTTTACATTATAGAGTCGTTAATACATTATGGAAAAGTATCTAATTAATCTCATTCATTATCTCCATGAATCCATGTTATCTCATTTATCAAGGCAAAATTATATTATTAATATTCACATCAATTTCCATCCTTGATTTGCATTTAGAGATTTTTTCGTTTAGTGGGTACTTGTATTCAAACACGAGTATCGATACGGTACCCTGAGTACCGGTACTCATACGCATACTGATATTAATATTGCTTACTGGAAATCCTAGATTCCTACAAGTACCGGTATGGGTCGACTCGTACTGATATGGTCCCCCAATTGCGTACCGGTACGACCAAAGCTCGTACCATTCCCTGTTCGCACCATTTCTTTGAATTATGATTTTACAACACTTAATTTAATCCCTAAAGCTTATGAATGCCGTATGGTTTATTTGCTAACACATTCATCCAATTATGATAAATTATCAGCTTTATAATCATTTAATCGAGAGTTTATCCCTTAAGCATAACTTCAATCTTATCACATTAATCTATTCAAACAAGAGTACAAAGTATCACAATTTATCAACAATCAATTAATCAATCAATCATCAAATAATCATATGGGCATCTTAAACGACCCTAAATAGTATCTAAAGCCTCAACGAGTCTCATTATATTCGCAACATCATCATGCATCTCATAGATATCAAGTCTCATATTATCGGTCCCCAACATGCATATTCATCGTCCACCTATTTTGCATATACTAACACGTAAAACAATCATATTTAGAATAATCATGATGTAATAGGAATTCGAGGTGTACTAACCTTAAGACAAAGCAATAAATCCCCATCTAAGCTTCCTCAAACATCTCTCTAATTCCAATATTCGAGTCCACCAAAACCTCGAATAAAACAAATACGACTACATAAGCCATTTTATGCTATCAAATTACTTTACAGGATAAAAACGTGTAAAAACAGCGTACATGTAACCCCTTAGCCCGACCTAGCTGAAACCAAACTAAAAGGATCATATTAGGGTTGCCGAAGCAAACTCGAGCTAAAAACTTACACCGAATTCATTTTTTTCTTTTTATATTGCCTAAATGCATTGATTTAATTCCTACGGTGAACATTCTTCAGTAGAAACGTCACATAGAATTATATTTCAAAACAAGTTTCAATTGCTCAAATGTACACATTAGGGACCAAAATGCAATTTGCACAAATTATATGGTCTCTGTTAAAATTAAGATTACCAATCCTTAATTAGTCCAATTTTATGCTCACATGTTAAATTCCAGCTCAAACAATCATCTGAGCTCATTCAATTGCATACATAACATTCAGGGACCAAATTGCAAGATTTCCAAACTTCAACAAACTGTCTTGCACAGAAATCAACAAAGCGTACTGATACGGGCCTAACGACTATAACGGCTACGCGTACCGATACACGTACAATTGTATCAATACGGTGTGTTGACCCACCTGTATCGATACAGCCTTAACCTCGTACCGATCCCTCTTGTGATTTCTCTAATATCGCAATTCTAGTGACCAAATCACGTACTGATACGGTACGTATCGGTGTGGCTCTTTAAAAATAAAGGGATTGTACTGATACTCAAACCCGTGTACCGACACTAATACAAAAATTCCTCAAAGCGTATCGATACGGTGGCTAGGCGTACCGATACCCCTTGTTAGATTTCGATGAATTGAGCCTTCCCAGACCCCACGTACTGATCCCTGGGTACCAGTATGGGTACGCAGAGGCCTTTTGTGACGTCTAGGTCCAACATATGATTCTTTGGCTCACTCTAATCAACTTTACCCAACTCCTAGACAACATGAAACATCAAAAGCATGCTTGACAACAACATACCAACATATAAAGCAATCCTAACAAGTCTAACACAATCATCTACAAAGTCCATAGGTATGCTCCCTAGTCAACATCCAAAACATAAATCCATCCACATCTCAAGCACTTCGAGCCTCTTACAACTCCAAACCAACAATTAAAACTTGCACAAACAGGGAGTTCATCCAATAACTCTCCCAAAACAACATTTGACACATTGCCCTTATTACTACTATGTATAGTTTCAAACCATACTTTGCAAACAAGTCCTTGGTTATCCTTTCTTGCTTTCTTGCTGTCCTTCAACCTTTAATTCTCTACATTGATGGAAAAAGAGAGCGTAAGCACACTAGGCTTAGTGAGGAATGCTCAATAACCAACCACCATCAATGCATTTAAAACCATTAAACAATCCTGTTAAAAAAACCACTTTCCAAAACACCTTTCAATCATCATTTCAGCATCACGCCTTATCAAACCATGCACTTATCATTTCCAAAACATGCATATTAAACCATATGCAACATGTATCATGGATCAACAACAAAATCCCCTTTTGCTACCCTCAATTTAAGCTTTCCCATGCATACTACCAATGCAAGGCTTAAAGAGTAAAACATGTTTAAATCAACATTAAACAACATAATCCATCTCATGATACATCATCAATTATATTGGCTTACAAGTGATCATTAACCAAATTTCTCTTTACAAAACATAACATCGGATACACGAATTCATGTGTTCCCAACACTTCATGCCATCTCAATCTAAATTAAACGTACCATTACAACTGGTTACAATCACAACCTCATACATCGGTTGGATGCATAACCCACTAACGCGAGTCTTCGGTACAAAGATCAAAACCCCTCGACCGTTAGGGAACTTGGATGGAGTTTTTGGTACATCGGATCAAAACCCCTCAACATCCAAGGCGACTTTTTATAGTGCACTATCAATCCTATGGCCGGCCAACTATATCCGATAACATTTCCAAAACCTTTTCATATCATCACTTGCCAATATAATTCATTTCATTAACATTAACTCACTGTTTTCATATGCATCCACAAAATCATTTAACCAATGCAATCAACCTTGCATTAACCAATGTTTAAAAATATTAACAAAACATGCATTACCCCACAATGCATCATCATCATTATATAACTAATTTCTAGCATTAAACCATGCTCAAAACATGCATATACAGTGAGTAATCAAGTTATCAAAACAAGTGCATTAAAACCAATTGTCAAACTGAGTTTGAGAGAGAAAAATCACCCTTTACTTATTTCCGAGATTAGACCACGTTTCAAACTTGATCTAAACTCCCAAACACAACTTTCAAACCTTTGAAAAGCTGTAAAACATGTTCTCACTCACCGACACGCGAAGCCTCGCTTGCCGATATAGTAAACATGCCTCCAAAGCTTTCAGAATGTTCGTTCAAGCTTAAGGATCAACTTCCCCTATTTTATCCATACAAAAACAGAGGATTCAATGCATCAAAATGCATTCAACAATCCAGCAACACCAATTCACATAAATCCTCAACATCCACTACCCAATTTCACTCCTCAATAACCGAAATCAATGTCAAACATCAACCAAACTTAACCCATCCAAAACCTAACATTTTACCCATCAATTAAAATTTAAAAACACAATAACATCATCCTTATACCTCCAACATTCATTAAACCTCCACAACTACCAAAAAACTCACAACTAACAACCTAGAAAAGTGGTTCACATAGTTTCAGAATTCCAATGTTAAAACCCACCTATTAACATTATTAGACATAAAAAATTATGATTAAAATCAATCAAGAACTCAGTAAAACAAAGACTATACAAAAATCCATCAATCTAATCAATTAAACCTTGATTTAACCAAATTTCCATAATTAAACCATCAAATCAAGTTAGAAAACATATGTAAAGGATCAATAACTTGGGAATTTCAGTAAAGAACCTTGAATTAGAAGAGAAGAACGAAACTCACCTCTAAATTTGGTTTTCCTCTTAATTGGATGACTTTTCTTGAGAAAACAAGAACAAATCAAATAGGTTTTGTTAGGAAACCATTAAATATTCATTTGATAACAAAAGAATGTTAACATCAAGTATTTACCTGAGAAAATTAAAGTGGAAAAAAGTGTTTGGATGGAGAGAATTTGAGAGAAAAGCTTTTGGTGAAAAGTTAGTTACACAAAGTTTTCTTTTAAATCTTATTATGAAATTAATCCCCCCAAGCCTTTTTATTTCATTTAAAACCTTTTTAAAATATTTAATTAAAATAGAAAAGTCTGATATTAGAATTTGGCCAAATAGCTCCTTAAAGATTCTAAGTTTTGACCCTTTTACAAAATATTCACTAAAAATAGTTTTAAAACTTTACATTTTGGTCACTAACGAAAATGTCCAATTTCGATATCTCTTTTTGTAAAATTGATTTTACCAAAATAATTTAAATATTAAATAATGATTATAGAATATTTTTCTATATTTTTATCTCACCCAAAAATATTTATTTCCATTTAATCCCGAAATTGACTCGAATTATCAATCTGTTCCATCGGACCGTCTAAACCACCTAGAAAACTCCTAGGCCCAAAACCGGGGCGTTACAACTCTCCTCCCCCTTAAGAAATTTCATCCTCAAAATTTACCTGATGGGAACAAATGCAGAAACTGCTCAATCATGTATGACTTACTCTCTTACGTGGCCTCCTCAACACCGCGATATCACCACAACACCTTAACAAGCTCAATCATTTTGCTACGAAGAACTTTACTACTGGAGTTAAGGATATCCACTAGTTCCTCATCATAAGACTAATCCGGTCGCAAACATCCTCAATTAGCATCACATACGACGAATCCGATCGATACCTCTGCAACATGGATACATGAAACACATCATGAATCTTTTCCAACTCAGGAGGCAAACTCAACTGATAAGCCATAGGACCTATACGTTCGAACACCTCATACGGTCTAATAAAAATCTCAGACTCAACTTTCCTTTATGCCCAAAGAGCAACATCTTCTTCCAAGGTAAAACTTTCAAGAAAACTTTTTCACCAACCGCGTACGCAACTTCTCTACGCTTCAAATACACATAGGATTTCTGCCTATCTGAGGTCACTTCCAAACGATCACAAATAAGCATTATTTTTTCATTTGTGTTTTTCAACATATCAGGCATGGAAACATACTTTTTCCCTAGCCTTGGCCCAACACAAGGGTATATGGCACTTTCTACCATACAAGGCTTCATACGGTACCATCTTTATACTTGCTTGATAAATATTATTGTATGCAAACTCTACCAAAGGCAACCGCCTTTCCCAAGTTCCTTGGAACTCAATGATGCAACACATCAACATATCCTCCAAAATCTGAATCACACGCTCAGACTGACCATCCATCTGAAGATGATATGAAGTACTGAAATTCAAGCGAGTACCCAAAGCTCGATACAAACACTCCCAAAACGTTGCTATAAACCGCGGATCCCTATCCAAAACAATCAACTTGGGTACCCCGTGCAACCTCACAATCTCAGCAACATAAAGATTTGCCAACCTATCCAAGGTATACGTCGTAAGTACTGGTAAAAATGTGCACACTTCGTAAAACGATCAAGAATCACCCAAATGGAATCCATTTTAGTCAGTGTCAAAGGCAACTCTGATACAAAATCCATGGTGATCCTCTCCCATTTCTACTATGAAATTCTTAACGGTTGCAACAACCCAGAAGGAAACTGGTGTTCAGCCTTCACACGCTGACATACCATACATCTAGCAAAAAAATCAGCCACATATTTTTTCAAACCCACCCAATAGTACTTTTCCTTCAAATCTCGATACATCTTGGTACTACTAGGATGCATAGCAAAAGGACTAGTATGTGCCTCGATCAAAATCATCCACCTCAACTCCACATCAGTAGGCACCACTATCTGATCTTTAAAACACAACACCCCATCACCATTAAAATGAAATTCTGTAGGATTTCAATCCATGATATCCTTGACATTCAGTACCAATGCCTCATCATAAGGTTGTTTTTCCTTAATTAACTGCGACAAAGATGGCTTTACTTGCAACTCTATCAACAAACCTCTATCACGGGTCACACTCAGCCTCGTAAACATGGCCCTCAACTCCACAACAACTTTTCTACTCAAAGCATCAACCACAACATTTGCCTTGCCCGAATGATGCTTAATTGTCAAATCATAATCCTCAAGTAACTTCAACCATCTACGTTGCCTAAGATTCAATTCCTTTTGCAACATAAAATACTTCAAACTCTTATGATCCATGTATATAATACACTTCTCACCAAAAGGTAATGTCTCTAAATCTTCAACGCGAACACAACCACATCAAGCTCTAGATCATGAGTAGGTAATTGCGCTCATGCACCTTCAACTGCCTTGATGCATAAGCTACAACTTTCCCACCTTGCATCAACACACACCCTAAACCAACATAGGATTCATCGTTATAAACCACAAATTTTTTGAAACATCTTTATCTTTAACTTTTAACTGATAGTATCCATATCTCAAATCAATCTTGGAAAACACCATGGTATTCTGGAATTGATCGAACAAATCATCAATTCCCAGCGAAGGATACTTATTTTTAATTGTCAACTTATTCAGTTGCTGATAGTCAATACACATCCTCAGAGTGCCATCTTTCTTTTTCACAAACAACATTGGTGCTCCTCACCATGAAACACTAGGTCGGATAAAACCACGGTTTAACAACTTTTTGAGTTGCGTCTATAAATCTTTCAACTCTTTGATGCTATACGATACGGTGCAATCGACACCGGAGCCGTATCAACATACATTTCAATACAAAACTCCACCTCCCTATCTGGTGGCAATCTAGGCAATTCTTCCAGAAACACACCCGAAAAATCACTAACAGTACGAATATCTTTGGTATGCACTTCTTCCATATTCGGGTTCAGAATATAAGCCAAATATGCCTGACACCCATATTCCAGCAACTTTTACGCTTCTAAGGCTGAAACCACATTAGACAAGAACTTAACATTCTCGCCCACAATGACCACTTTATAATCATCAGCAAGTTTCAAAAACACTCTTGGTCTCAAATTTGACCACAACTTAATGTTATGACAATTAGAGGACACATACTATACAACCTCCTCATAACGACCGTCTCTCTAAAAGAACTTGTTACCTACATACCCACATCTAACATTTCTACTGGTATATCAAGCAAATATGCATGCTTATGCAAAATATATGATTACGTAGAACCAGAATCTATCAGAGAAAGTAACGACATAGACTGGAAGGTAAAAGTATCTGCTATCATAACCGTGTCATTCATTCCTTCATGATGCGCATAAATCCTCACTGGTCCACCACCCTCAAGTCGAAACACCACTGTATACACTACAATCTTCTGTCCTTTATCCTTCTATTGGAAATTTCCTCGACTACGCCCTTGGCCCCTCTGTGGTGCAACAATAGGTGCATGTACCTATCTACCTCTAGTAAGAAATAGACAATCACGTCTCATATGATCCATAAATCCACAACCTCAACAAGAATTCACAACCACAACTGTACGAGCCTATCCCTCTCTTGCCAAATATGGACAGTCTCGTCTTAAATAATCTCACGATCTACAAACCCAGGAAACATTATACGTTGCTCTAACCTGGGTA
Source organism: Hibiscus mutabilis (assembly GCA_019671005.1). Lineage (NCBI taxonomy): Eukaryota > Viridiplantae > Streptophyta > Magnoliopsida > Malvales > Malvaceae > Hibiscus > Hibiscus mutabilis. The sequence continues at coordinate 43,987,343 of CM033720.1, read as the reverse complement.
CACTGCCCATGTGGTCCTCGTCTAGCACCAACTCTACCACGTCTCGCATCTGGACGAAATCTCCTATAACCATGCCTTTTGGTCTGACCACCACCAGAACCAAAATATGTACCTCTCTTCCCTAAGCTAGAACCCTCAAAACGAAGAGATAAACCTAAAATCTGCTTAATATCCTTTGTCCGTATAACCAAAATGTCGAATTCTATATAATCAATGGCCAACATATATGTCTTAACATCCTGCTCTAACCTATAGTAAAATTGATCACAACGATGCCTCTAGTCCGGTACCAACTTAGGCGCATACTAACTCAGCCTCACAAACTATACCTCGTACTCATATACTATCATACAACACTAAGCCAAGGCCATGAACTCAAGTTTATTCTCATCTAAGTATCTAACTCCATATACTTTTTTCTAAAGGCAGCTTGGAAGAATTTCCATGTCACGTCACTAGGTTCCATGCCCATGATCGCAGTGGTCCACCAACTGTATGTATCACCCTACAACAGGGACACAACACATCCCAGCTTACGAGCATCATTACACCCTATCTGATCCAAAATCTAATATATACTGGCAAACCACTCCTCGGATGCCTCGAGTGCCAACCCTCTAAACTCAACTTCTCTCAAGTTACGCAAACGCTCTAATTGTAGCCCCAGATTAGCAGTAATAGGTGTCGATGCAGGTACATATACTCTAGTTATCATAGCTTAGAATGCTCTAGTCATTGCCTGAACCAAAGGCGTCATATCATCATACACCAAACCAGGTGGTGCAGGTGGTACTTGCTCCACTCCCTCATGAGGATTAGGCAGAGGAGGTGGCAATCCCTCAGAATGCACTATCTTACCCTCAACTCTCTACCCTCTGACAACAGCATTTTTGCTCGATCGCAATTCTCTCATAGGTGGCATCGTATATAAATGTATCTAAGGCATGATAATTATACCAAAACAAAAACAATCAGGCTACCTTCAAGCAAGGAACTAAGACTTTCATTTCAACCAAAAATTATTTTATAACTGTAGTAATAAGGTAATGTGTCTCCAAAAATACCCCAACATGGAATATAAAAAACACCGTACATATAAAAATCACTGTTCATAGCAAACAACATTGTACAATCATCAACAATATCCCAATTTTTTATAAACCTAGCTCTGATACCACCAAATGTAACCCTTTTAGCCTGACCTAGCCAAAATTAAACTAAAAGGATCACATTAGGGCTACCGAAGCAAACTTGAGCTAAAAACCTAAATCGGATCTATTTTTTTCTTTTTATCTTGTCTAAATGTATTAATTTAATTCCTATGGTGATTAGCAAAAATGTCACATTGAAATCAGATTTCAAAATAAGGTTCAATTGCTCAAATGTATCCATCAGGGATCAAAACATCATTTTTACAAATTATAGGGTCTTTGTTAAAATTAAGATTACCAATCCTTCATTACTCTATTTTCATGCTCGCATGTTAAATTCCAGCTCAAACAATCATCTGAGCTCATTCAATTGCATACATAACATTCAAGGACCAAATTACAAGATTTCCAAACTTCAGCAAATTGTCTTGCACAAAAATCAACAGGGCGTACGAATAAGGGTAAGCTCGTACTAATAGGCCTAACAACCATAATGGCTACTCGTATCGATACACGTATAATTGTATGGATATAGTGTGTTAACCCACCCGTATCAATACGTTCTTGACCCCGTATGGATCTCCCCTGTGATTTTTCCAAACTCACAATTCCAGTGACCAAATAGCGATCGGTACAAATTTTAAAATAAAAGGGTCGTACCTGTACTCAAACTCGTGTACCGATACCAGTACAAAAATTCCTCAACGCGTACCGATACGGTGACTAGGCATACTGATATGGTGGCTAGGCGTACCGATACCCCTTATTAGATTTCTATAAATTAAGCCTTCCTGTAATGCCCTAGTTTTGTGCTTAAATGTTTTAAGGGTTGGTTCGAGGGTCCGGTGGACCAGTATTAGAGACTCGAGTTAGTATCGGGATTAAATCGAATTAAATATTTTTGAAGGTGATAAAATTATGGAAAAATATTCTAAAATCATTATTAAATATATTAATGACTGTGGTAACGAGTTTTGGAAATCAGACATTTTGGACTAGTGACCAAAATGCAAACTTTGAACACTATTTTTAGTGACCGTTTTAAAAAAGGATCAACACTTTGAATCTTTAAGGAGCTAATTATCTAAAATATTTTTATCAGATTTCTCCCTTTAATTAATTATTTTTAAATGGGTTTTAAAAGCTATTAAAGTGGAGAGAATTAATAAATAATATTTTAAGCTTTTAACAAAAATCACGTAACCAACTTTGTGTCTTCTTTCCCTCAAATTATCTCTAGCCAAACATCTTTCCAACTTCAATGTCTTCAGGTAAAAATCTGGATTCAGAGATTTCTAATTGATTTCCTAAAGTTTTCCATTAAATACTTATTATTTCAATCTTGATTTTCATGTTTTATCAAGCAATTAAGGGGATAAATCATCATTGGAGGTAAGGATTCGTTCTTCTCCTCTAATGAAAGGTTCTTTATTGAAATTCCCAAGTTCTTGATCCTTTGCAATTGTTTTCTAATGCGTTTTGATGGTTTAATTGTTGTAAATTGGTTTAATTGTGTTTTGATTGAGGAAATGGGTAGATTTTCAGATTGGAATTGTTTTGCTGGGTCTTTGATTAGATTAGATCACGATTTTGATGTTTAATAATGTTAATAGCTTGGATTTATCATTGTAATCCCGAAACTAGTTGAATATCTCATGGTTAAGGTTGATAGTTAAGGGTTTTTATGTTGTTAATGGAGTTTAATCATTGCTGCAAGTAAAAGGATGATTTAAAAGGGTTTTTAGATGTTAATTGATGAAGTTTGCTGTATTGAATCGTTGAATTGTGGCTGGGTTAGGATTGGAAGGTGTTTGAGGTTGATTTCGATAAGTTTTAGATGGTTTTTGAGTGGGCAACTTGTGAGTTGCGGGAATTTTCTTTGAAGCAGTGTTTGGATGCATTTTTTATGCATGTTCCTCTGGTTTTGTGTGGCCAAAATAGGGGTTAATCAAGGCGAAGCATCTTAAGGTGGTTTGAGGCTTGTCGGGAGCTTGTTTTGCTTTGGCGAGCAAGGCGACATGAAATCAGTGAGTAGAAACTGGTTTTAAATGATTCCTAAAGGTTTGCAAATGATGTTGGGAGTTTAGGTTAAGCGTGAAACACTTACCTATGCTCGGAAGTAAGTTTCCCTTATTTTGCTCTTGAATATCGGTTTGGATATGAGCATGTTGTTTCATGTTTTGGTTTTAAACATGTTTTGATTTACTACTGTAAATGCATGGATTTGTTAACATATGCAATGGTTTTAAAGACATGAAATGCTAGTGAGCATTGGTTTTCATTCCGGTTGGGAATGGGGTATTACTCTGGTAATGTGATTTGTATTTGTGGTGATTTTGTTTAATGCATTGTAAAACAGTAAGTAAATGGTTTTGGAAATGATATACTGGCTATGTGACAAGTTAAGAAACATTCGGATATAGTTGGCATGCCATAGGATTAAAGTACACTATAATATATACAAAAGTCGATCGTGGCTATGGGTCCTTGAGGTATGGCGGTTTAACTAAGTCACTCGGACTATTAGGACATCACTTGGGGTATGCGGTTTAACTAGGCAGCCCAAGATGATGGTGACATTACGGTTTAAGTAGGTAATGTTGGTAAATCTTGTGGTTTAACTAGGCAAGGTTGTCAAATCTTACGGTTTAACTAGGCAAGGTTTGGGGTATCATGCGATTTAACTAGGCATGGTACAAGAATCCGTGTATCCGATATGTATATGGATAGGGGTGACTATCTAAGGTAAGGTTTGTGTACCCGAGGTCACTATAAATGCTAATATATGAAAGTTCATGTGTTGAACCTATTTTATGATTTAATGATTTGGGATTTAAGCAAGGTAATATGATTTAATGCTTTAGGATTTAAGCATGGAAATATGAATTAATGCTTTGGAATTTAAGCATGGAACTTATACATGATGTTGCATAAGGATTGTTATGCATGTTTTGATTGGAAACAATGAAAAAGCTTTGGTCGTTAAGCATGTTTTGAAACAAGGGACTTTGGTTTTCAAATGGTTTAAATGCATCATTGTTTTTATGAGCATCCTCACTAAGCATGTGTGCTTACGCTCTCTTTTTCCTAATGATGCAGAGCATTGAGGTTTGGGGTAACAAATGCAAAGTCTAAGTGATCCAAGGACAAGAGTACTTTGAGTATGAACTCGATTTTAGTATTCGGTTAATAAGGCAACGTGTTTGCCAAATCTTTGTGGGATTTGTAATCATGTTTTCCCTAGATTTTTGTGCATGGTCAATGCTATATTTTGGAGTTGGATTGTTTTTGATATGCATGTTAGTGGTTTTGCTTATGGTTGATGATAGGTGGTTGCCTAAGTATGCATCTAGTAGCCTTGTTTGATTGACAAGCTTTGATGTTTTTAACATGTTGATTATGGTACCAATGATTTGTTGGAATGTTGCATATGTTGGATAATGTTGGGTTTGGTATGTTTGGTGATAGTTTTGCATGAAAGTTAATGTTTTGATTTGGGGCCTCAGGGGAAATATAAGCATGTTGGGTATAAATCATACTTATAGGATTACTTTTGTGGCCGTAATGCCTATACTTGCATATTGTAGTGGTCTTTGGTTGATATGTCATTTGTAAGTTGTTTTAATAAGATGCTTTGTGTGTTAAATGATGTTTGGGGTTAATTCTGATATGTTTAGAAGGGTTTTAAGGTGTTTTGAATGTGCAGAATCTGTAAACCTATAGGGAGGTTTCGAAACTAGAGGTCATTTTCCTCTAGGTACATATCGAAACCAGGCCCTAGGTTTCGAAACTAGCAATCCCAATTTGGCTACTGGAGTACAGGTTTCAAAACCACTTGTACAGGTTTCAATATTAATCGTGGGGACTTATCTGTTAAGCTGAAAAATAGTTTCAAAAGTTATATTTTGGTCCTTAGTTGTTATGTATGCAATTGGATGAGTTAGGATGATCATTTTATGCTAGAATTTGACATGTATGCTTGTAACCTGACTAATTGAGGATTTGTATCTGTAATTTTAAGTGAGCCATTATAGTTTTGCAAATTTACATTTTGGTCCCTAAAATGTATACTTGTATAATTGGTTGCCTTTGCGATGTCCTTTTCTTTTGTATTTTCATCCGCTGCAAGCATGATCAATTAGGTTTAATATTATGCATCTAGACAAGATAAAAAGGAAAAAAATGGATCAGTTTTTGTAATATTTATTTGGTTTGCTTCGGCAAGCCTAATGTAGCTCGCTTGGTTTGGTTGGGCATCTAGGCCGAGTCGAGGGGGATACATTTGTTGGTATCAAACCATGTTACGAAAGGTTGGGGCGTTGTTGTTTGATTGTATGTTATTGTTTGATATGTATGGTGATTGTGAATATATACGGTGATTGTTTTACATTATGTTGGGGTATGAATTGGGAACACATTGCCTATTACCGTGGTTTTAAAATGTTTTATAAGGTTGTCTTGGATCCTTTGCCTTATGTTAGCCTAACTTTAATGTGTTTTGATGCTTTTGTTAGCATGTCTTGACGTGAGACTCGTTCTATGGCTGGTAATATCGGGTTTGGGTAAAATAATAATGAAGGAGTGAATCCTCGTATTACCTTACCTCCCCCCCTCCGTTGGTTCTTCCTATTAATGCTGGGGTAGTTGGTGTACCTCAGGCTCCATAAGGGCCAAATTTTGAAGATTTGACTCCGTTAATTCAAGCAATGACATGAGCCTTTCAAGCGAAGATGGCTAGAGTGCATGTGCAAGCAACGACACCTGATGTGGTAGTTAACCCTGGATTACCATTAGAGCGTCTCCGTAGCTTGGGAGGTGTAGAGTTTAGGGGTCTAAACCCTGAGTTGGCCAAAGAATGGCTAGAGAGTACGATTTGTATTCTTAATTAGATGGGCTGTAATGATAAGCGCAAGTTAGGATGTACCGTGTCTCTATTACATGGTGATGCATATCATTGGTGGGTGACCATGATTGCTAATGTTCTAAAAGTGAATGTAACTTGGGAGTTCTTTCGAAGGGCTTTTAAGTAAAAGTACCTTGGTCATCAGTATTTGGATGCAATGAAGCGCGAGTTTATGGCTTTGAAATAGGGTGGCATGTCTGTGGCTGAGTATTAGGTAAAGTTTGTCCGCTTGAGTCAGTATGCTTTAGAGTTGGTTTCAGATGATCGTGAGAGGTGCAACAGGTTTCGTTATGGTCTTGTGATAGATATCAAGACATATTTTTTGGCGACAGACTATACGAATTTTGATGTGCTTGTGAACCGTGCCAAGGATATTGGGCAGTCTTTGGATGCATCCTTATCATCGACAAGTAAGATTTTGGGTAAGAGAGCAGCTGATTCTGGTTATTCTGGTCAAAGAGCTATAGCACATATAGTTACTGTACGACCATAGAATAATGGACCGGCTCGGGTTTATGCTCATCGGGAGGGGCACAATAACACTGATGTAATCGCAAGTACTTTTACCTTGTAATCTTTATCATTGTTTTCTTTGATTGACTCGGGGTCTACTCATTCATATATCTTAAGTGAGCATGCACGTTGCTGAATGTTCCTGTTGAGATCTTAGATGCTGGCATGTTAGTAACTAGTTTCTTTAGAGAGATGGTTACAACTAGAAGGTTGTATAGGCATTGTCCTTTGGTTGTGGAAGGTCATGAGTTTGTCGTGAATTTGATAGAATTGCCATTCCATGGTTTTGACGTTATTCTGGGTATGGATTGGTTAAGTGAGCACAAGGCAGTGGTGGATTATGAATCCAAAATGATTTTCTTGATGTTAGCCGATGATTATGAAGTTGTGGTGGTTGGCGAGAATGTGAAATTCTTGTCCAATGTTGTTTCGGCAACTCAAGCGGAGAAGATGATGTTTGATGACTGCCAAGCTTATTTGGCTATTGTTATGAATCTGAAAGCCAAGGGTGTTCGAGTGCAGGACATTCGAAATGTGTGTAAGTTTTTAGAGGTGTTTCCTAAAGAGTTACCGAGTTTACCGCCAGATAGAGATGTGGAATTCAGTTTTGAGACATATGAGGGTTCGACTCCGATGTCAATTACTCCTTATCCGATGGCACCGAAGGTGTTGAAGGAGTTAAAAACGCAGCTTCAAGAGTTGTTAGACCATAAGTTCATTCGACTGAGTGTGTCACCTTGAGGTACTCTAGTTCTTTTTGTGAAGAAGGAGGATGGATCGATGCGTATGTGCATTGATTATCGCTAGTTGAATAAGTTGACGGTGAAGAACAAGTACCCATTACCGCAGATTGATGACTTGTTCAATTAGTTTCTTAGGGAAGCGGTGTTTTCAAAGATTGATTTAAGATCGGGGTATTACCAGTTGAAGGTTAAGGATGTAAATGTTCAAAAGACGGTGTTTTGTACGAGGTACGGGCATTACGAGTTTCTAGTGATGCATTTGGTTTGACGAATACCCCGACTGTTTTTATGGACATGATGAATAGTATGTTTCATGAGTACCTTGATCAATTCATGGTTATTTTTATCGATGGTATACTCGTGTACTCTCATACCGAGGAACAAAATGACTAGTATTTGAGGATTGTGTTGTAGGCTTTGAGGGATAATCAGTTGTATTCTAAGTTGAGCAAGTGTGAGTTTTGGCTCACTGAGGTGATATTTCTTGGTCATATGGAGCGGAAGGTATACGAGTTGATCTACAGAAAGTTGAGGCTATTCTCAATTGCAAGCAACCTAAGTCAGTGTCCGAGATTCGTAGTTTTCTTGGGTTGGCTGGTTATTATAGGCATTTCGTGGATGGATTTTCTAGTATTGCGGCACCATTGACGAAGTTGTTACAGAAAAATATTCCGTATGTATGGACGGAGAAGTAAGAAAGTAGTTTGGAAAAATTGAAGAAAATTTTGACACATGCTTCTATGTTGATCCAACCCAAATCAGGGAAGGAGTTTGTGGTTTATAGTGATACATCATACGTTGTTTCGGGTTGCGTGCTGATGCAAGATGGCAAGGTTGTGACCTATGCATCGAGACAGCTGAAAGTTCATGAGCGAAATTACCTGACTCATGACTTGGAGCTCGCGGCTGTAGTATTTGCCTTGAAGATTTGGAGACACTACCTTTATGGCAAAAAGTGTGTAGTTTTTACGGATCATAAGAGTTTGAAATATTTGATGTCTCAAAAAGATTTGAACCTTTGGCAACGTAGATGGTTAGAGTTGCTTAAGGATTATGACTTGACAATTGAGTATCACCGGAAAAAAGCAAATATGGTGGCAGATGCATTGAGTCGTAAGGTTGCGGTTGAGCTTAGGGCGATGTTTGCGAGGTTGAGCGTTACACGGGAATGTGGGTTATTGGCTGAATTACAAGTTAAGCCTACATTGGCACAAATGATTAAAGCTAAGCAGCCGTATGATAATTCTTTGGTTGCTCATGTTAAGGATATCTCGGATGGTAATCTGACGAATTTTCATTTCGATGATGATAGGGTTTTGTGCTTTAAGGGTCGAATAGTGGTTCCGAAAGATTCTGAGCTAAGGCACACTATATTGGTAGAGGCACACTGTAGTCCTTTTCCTATGTATCCTGGTAGAACCAAGATGTATCGTAATTTAAAGGAAGTGTACTATTGGGTTAGTTTGAAAAAGGATGTGGCTAAGTTCGTTTCTAAGTGCATGGTGTGTCAGCGGGTTAAAGCTGAATATCAGTTTCCATCCGGGTTGTTGCAACCATTGAGAATATCAAAATAGAAATAAGAAAGAATCACTATAGATTTTGTGTCAGGGTTGCCATTGACACCGGCTAAAAAGGATTATATTTCGGGTGATTGTTGATCAGTTTACGAAGTGTGCACATTTTTTGCTAGTGCATACGACGTATACCTTGAATAAGTTGGCATATTTGTACATTGTTGAGATTGTACGGTTTACGGTGAGGTTCTGGAAATGTTTGTATCAGGCTTTGGGTACGAGGTTGAGGTTAAGTACCGCGTATCACCCTCAGACGGATGGACAATCTAAGCATGTTATCTAGGTTTTGGAGGATATGCTGAGGTGTAGTATTATTAAGTTTCAAGGGACTTGGGAGAAGCATTTACCCTTGGTTGAGTTCGCGTACAACAATAGCTATCAAGCAAGTATCCAGATGGCACCGTATGAGGCATTGTATGGCCGGAGATGTCGTGCGCCTTTGTGTTGGGATGAGGTAAGGGAAACGCATGTTTCCTTGCCGCATGTGTTGAAAGACACGGGTAAAAAGGTAAAACTTGTGTGTGATCGCTTGAAAGCGGCTACGGATCGACAGAAATCTTACGCGAATTCAAAGCGTTGGAAGATTGAATATGCGGTTAGTGATCGTGTGTTATTGAAAGTATCACCGTGGAAAAAAGGTGATGCGGTTCGGACGTAAGGATAAGCTTAGTATGAGGTTTATTATACCATATGAGATTGTGGAGCGTGTTGGTCCTGTGGCTTATCGGTTGAGGTTGCCCCCATAGCTTGACAAAATACATTATGTGTTCCATGTATCTATGTTGCGGAGGTATCGGTCGGATCCCTCGCATGTTATGCCAGTGGAGCTTATTGAGTTGAGACCGGATTTATCCTATGATGAGGAGCCGGTGGAAATCCTTGATTCCAGTAGCAAAGTTCTTCGTGGCAAGACGATAGAACTAGTTAAAGTCTTGTGGTGACATCGAGGTGTCGAGTAAGCCACTTGGGAAAGCAAGACAGATATGTTAGAGCAATTTCCGTATCTTTTTCCTCCAGGTAAATTATGAGGAAGAAATTTCTTAAGAGGGGTAGAGTTGTAACGTCCCAGTTTTGGGCTTAGATGTTTTAATGGTTAGTTCGAAGGTCTGGTGGACTAGTATTAGATATTTGAGTCAGTTTCAGGATTAAATCAGATTAAATATTTTTGAAGGAGATAAAACTGTGGAAAAGTATTCTAAAATCATTATTAAATATATCAATGATTGTGGTAAAATCAATTTTGGAAAATGAGTTTTGGAAATCGGACATTTTGGACTAGTGACCAAAATGCAAACTTTGAAAACTATTTTTAGTGACCATTTAGAAAAAGGATCAAAACTTTGAATCTTTAAGGAGCTAATTATCCTAAATGTTTTTATCATATTTTTCCCTTTAATTAATTGTATTTAAATGGGTTTTAAAAGCCATTAAAGTGGAGAGAATTAATAAATCATATTTTAAGCTTTTAACAAAAAATTACGTAACCAACTTTGTAACTTCTTTCTCTCAAATTCTCTCCAGCCAAACATCTTTCCAACTTCAATTTCTTCAGGTAAAAATATGGATTCAAAGATTTCTAATTGATTTCCTAAAGTTTTCCATTAAATACTTATTAATTCAATCTTGATTTTCATCTTTTATCAAGCAGTTAAGGGGAGAAATCATCATTGGAGGTAATGATTCGTTCTTCTCCTCTAATGAAAGGTTCTTTACTGAAATTCCCAAGTTCTTGATCCTTTGCAATTGTTTTCTAATGTGTTTTGATGGTTTAATTATTGTAAATTGGTTTAATTGTGTTTTGATTGATGAAATGGGTAGATTTTCGGATTAGAACTATTTTGCTGGGTCTTTGATTAGATTAGATCATGATTTTAATGTTTAATAATGTTAATAGCTTGGATTTATCATTTTAATCCCGAAACTAGTTGAATCTGTCATGGTTAAGGTTGATAGTTAAGGGTTTTTATGTTGTTCATGAAGTTTAATCATTGCTGGAAGTAAAAGCATGGTTTAAAAGGTTTTTAGATGTTAATTAATGAAGTTTGATTATCGAATCGTTGTATTGTGGCTGGGTTAGGATTGGAAGGTGTTTGAGGTTGATTTTGATAAGTTTCAGATGGTTTTTGAGTGGGCAACTTGTGAGTTGCGAGAATTGCTTTGAAGCAGTGGTTTGGATGCATTTTTGATGCATGTACCTCTCGTTTTGTGTGGCCAAAATAGGGATTAATCAAGGCGAAGCATCTTAAGGTGGTTTGAGGCTTGCCAGAAGCTTGTTTTGCTTTGGCGAGCAAGGCAAAGTGAAATCGGTGAGTGAAAACTGGTTTTAAATGATTCCTTAAGGTTTGCAAATGATGTTGGGAGTTTAGGTTAAGCGTGAAACATTTACCTAAGCTCGAAAGTAAGTTTCCCCTATTTTGCTCTTGAATATCGGTTTGGATATGAGCATGTTGTTTCATGTTTTGGTTTTAAACATGGTTTGATTTGCTACTGTAAATGCATAGATTTGTAAACATATGCAATGGTTTTAAAGGACATGAAATGCTAGTGAGCATTGGTTTTCATTCCGGTTGGGAATGAGGTATTACTTTGGTAATGTGATTTGCATATGTGGTGATTTTGTTTAATGTATTGTAAAACATTAAGTAAATGGTTTTGGAAATGATATATTTGCTATGTGACAAGTTAAGAAACATTCAGATATAGTTGGCATGCCATATGATTAAAGTGTACTATAATATATACAAAAGCCTTGAGGTATGGTGGTTTAAATAGGCCACTCGGACTATTGGGACATCACTTGGGGTATGCGGTTTAACTAGGCAGCCCAAGATGATGGTGACATTGCGATTTAACTAGGCAATGCGGTAAATCTCGCGGTTTAACTAGGCGAGGTTGTCAAATCTTGCCGTTTAACTAGGCAAGGTTTGGGGTATCATGCGATTTAACTAGGCATGTATGAGAATCCGTGTATTTAATATGGATATGGGTGACTATCCAAGGTAAGGGTTGTGTACCCGGGGTCACTATAAATGCCAATATATGAAAGTTCATGTGTTGAGCCTATTGTATGATTTAATGCTTTGGGATTTAAGCATGGTAATATGATTTAATTCTTTGGGATTTAAGCATGGCAATATGAATTAATGCTTTGGAATTTATGTATGAACTTATACATGATGTTGCATAAGGATTGTTATGCATGTTTTGATTGGAAACAATGAAAATGCTTTGGTCGTTAAGCATGTTTTGAAACAAGAGACTTTGGTTATCAAATGGTTTAAATGCATCATTGTTTTTATGAGCATCCTCACTAAGCATGTGTGCATACGCTTTCTTTTTTCTAATGATGCAGAGCATTGAGATTTGGGGGCAGCAAAGGCAAAGTCTAAGTGATCCAAGGACAAGACTACTTTGAGTATGAACTCGATTTTAGTATTCGGTTAATAAGGCAATGTGTTCGCCAAATCTTTGTGGGATTTATAATCCCATTTTCCCTGGATTTTTGTTTAATGCATTGTCAATGCTATATTTTGGAGTTGGATTGTTGTTGATATGCATGTTAGTGGTTTTGCTTATGGTAGGTGGTTGCCTAAGTATGCATCTAGTAGCCTTGTTTGATTGACAAGCTTTGATGTTTTTAACATGTTGATTATGGTACCAATGATACGTTAGAATGTTACATATGTTGGATGATGTTCAAATGAGGGTTTGGTATGTTTGGTGATAGTTTTGCATGAAAGTTAATGTTTCAATTTGGGGCCTCGGGGTAAATATAAGCATGTTGGGTAGAAATCATGCCTATAAGATTACCTTTGTGGCCGTAATGCCTATGCTAGTATATCGTAGTGGTCTTTGGTTGATATGATGTTTGTAAGTTGTTTTAATATGATGCTTTGGGTGTTAAATGATGTTTGGGGTTAATTCGGATATGTTTACAAGGGGTTTAAGGTGTTTTGAATGTGCATCATCTATAAACCTACAGTGAGGTTTCGGAACCAGCTAGCAGGTTTCGAAACCAGGGGCCATTTTCCTCTAGGTAGGTATCAAAACCAGGCCCTAAGTTTCGAAACCAGCAGTCTCAATTTGGCTACTGGAGTACAGGTTTCGGAACCACTTGTATAGATTTCGATATTAATCGCGGGGACTCATCTGTTTAGTTGAAAAATAGTTTCAAAAGTTATATTTTGGTCTCAGGTTGTTATGTATGAAGTTGAAAGAGTTAGGATGATAATTTTAAGCTGAAATTTGACATGTATGCTTGTAACCTGACTAATTGAGGATTTGTAACTCTGATTTTAAGTAAGCCCTTATAGTTTTGCAGATTTACATTTTGGTCCCTAAAATGCATACTTGTGTAATTGGTTGTCTTTCCGATGTCCGTTTCTTTTGTATTTTCATTTGCTGCAAGCATGATCACTTAGGTTTAATATTATGCATCTAGACAAGATAAAAAGAAAAAATGGACCGATTTTCGTAATATTTCTTTGGTTTGCTTCAGCAAGCCTAATGTAGCTCGCTCGGTTCGGTCGGACGTCTAGGCTGGTTCGAGGGGGTTACATTTCCCAGACCCTACGTACCGATCCTTGGGTACTCGTACCATTACACAGAGGCCTGCTACAAAATCAGCCACATCCCTCTTCAATCCAACCCAATAGTACTCCTCCTTCAACCTCGATACATCTTAGTACTACCAAGATGCATAGCAAAAGGACTAGCATGTGCCTTAGTTAAAATAGTACGCCTCAAATCTTCATCCTCGGGCACCACTATTCGACCTTTGAAACACAACACCCCATCATCGTTGAAATAAAAATCCATAGGATTTCCATCCCTGATATCTTCCACATGAGATACCAAACTCCCATCATACAGTTGCTTCTCCTTAATCTTCTGCGACAAGGACGGCTTCACTTGCAACTCAGCCAACAAACCTCTGTCATTCGTCACACTTAATCTAGAAAACATGGCTCTAAACTCCATATCTGCTTTCCTACTCAAAGCATTGGCTTTCCCCGGATGATACTCAATGGTCAGATCATAATCCTTAAGCAACTCCAACCATCTACGTTGCCTAAGATTCAGCTCCTTCTACGACATCTGATATTTCAAGCTCTTATGATCCGTGTAAACCACATATTTCTCACCATACATATAATGCCTCCAGATATTCAAGGCAAAAACTACCGCTGCAAGCTCATGATCGTGAGTAGGATAGTTACGTTCATGCACCTTTAACTGCCTAGATGCATATGCCACTACCTTACCCTCCTGCATCAACACGCAACCAAGCCCGACATACGACGCATCACTATAAACAACGTACTCCTTCCCTGATTCTAGTTAAACCAAAACTGGAGCTCGCATCAAGGATTCCTTCAACCTTTAGAAAGCTCGCTGCCTACCCTCCGCCCACTCAAACTTAACATTCTTCTGTAGCAACTTTGTTAACGGAGCTGCCACACTGGAGAACCCTTCCAAAAACCTCCGGTAATAACCCGCCAAACCGAGGAAACTCCTAACTTCCGTCACAGACTTGGGCTCCTTCCAACCCATTACAGCCTCAACCTTATGCGGATCGACACGAATTACTTCGACCGACACAACATGCCCAAGAAACACAACTTCCTTAAGCCAAAACTCACATTTGCTTAACTTAGCATACAACTGATTCTCCATTAGTTTCTGAAGCACAATCCGCAAATGGCTATCATGATCCTCCTCGGTACGAGAGTACACAAGGATATCATTGATAAACACCACCACAAACTGATCCAAAAACTCATGAAACACACGGTTCATCATGTCCATAAAAGCAGCCGGAGCATTGGTCAAACCAAACGGCATCACAAGAAATTTGTAATGCCCGTATCTTGTACGGAAAGTTGTTTTAGGCACATCCACCTCCTTCGCCTTTAACTGATAGTACCCTCTCAGATCTATCTTGGAAAACATTGAAGCTCCCCTAAACTGATCAAACAAATCGTCAATCCGCGGTAAGGGATACTTGTTCTTTATTGTCAACTTATTCAGCTATCGACAGTCTATACACATTCACAACGTACTTCTTAACAAACAACACCGGCACTCCCCACGGTGAAATGCTGGGTCTAATAAAGCCCTGACCCAACAACTCCTGCAACTGTGTCTTCAACTCCTTCAATTCCTTTGGAGCCATGCAGTACGGAGCAATCGATACTGGTACCGTGCCTCCAAAAACCTCGATGGCAAACTCTACCTCACGGTCAGGTGGCAACCCCGGTAATTCCTCTGGAAAAATACCCAGAAACCCACATACAGTGTGAACATCCTGCACTCTCAACTCCTTTGATATAGGATTTATAACATAAGCCAAATAAGCCTGACATCCCGAATCCAACATTCGTCTTGCCTCCAAAGCCGAAACAACACTAGACAAAAACTTGGCATTCTCGCCAACAACCACCACCTCATAATCATTCGACAACCTCAAAGATATCCGCTTGATCTCAAAATCCACCACAGTCTGATGTTCGGTCAACCAATCCATATCCAAGATCACATCAAAACCATGGAATGGTAGCTCCATCAAGTCTATGGCAAACACATGTCCCTGAACCATCAGCGAGCACCTACAATACAACCTCCTAACCACGACTATCTCTCCAAGAGAACTAGTCACTCTAACTCCCATATTAAGAATTTTAACAGATATATCAAGTAACTCAGCATGCTTACTCGAAATGTATGAATGAGTAGATCCAAAATCAACCAATGAATACAACGACAGAGACTGAAGGGTAAAAGTACCTGTAATCACATCAGAGTTATTGTGACCCTCACGATGCACATACACCCTAGCCGATCCACCACCCTCAGGCTGGATAGCAACAATATAAGCCACAGTCCTTTGTCCCCCATCTACGCTGAAACGGTCTGCGGCCACAACCACGACCCCACTGCGGAAGAACAACAGGTATAACATCTTGCCCACCTCAAGCCAACAATGGACAATCACGCCTCTCGTGGTCGCCTGACCCATAACTCCAACAAGCATTAGCCACCACAGGCGCATGTGCCTGATCCTCCATGGCCAACCTTGGGCAATCTTGCCTCAAATGGTCTCGAGATCCGCAAACCCAACAAGTGTTATACGAGGCTCTAACCTGGGCACCCTACCCATGGACTCTACGCCCCACAACACCTCCACCTTGTCTCAGCTCCGGACGAAACCTCCTATCATGGTGTCTCTTGGCCTGACCACTGCTATAACCTGAATCACCAGCTCTCTTACCCGAGCTCAAACCTCGTGATCCAGAAGCCAAGCCTAAATTTTGCTCCACATCCCTGGCTCGCAAAACCAACACATCAAAATCGGTATAATTAGTAGCGAGCATGTATGTCTTAACATCCTACACAAGCCCATAACGGAAACGATCACATCGAGTACACTCGTCAAGAACCAACTCAGGTGCATACTGACTAAACTTCATGAACTGTACCTCGTATTCTGCAACAGACATACTGCCCTGCACTAGAGCCACGAACTCTCGCTTCCTCTCGTCTTGATATCGGACTCCCAAAAACTTCTTCCGAAAAACCTCACAAAAAACTCCCAAGTCACATCTTCGGTCGCCATACCCAATATAGTGGTAGTCCACTACGTATAGGCATCACCCTGCAATAGGGAAACAGCACAACCCAACTTACGGGCATCAGTGCACCCCATCTGTCCCAATATCATCTCAGTATTGGCCAACCAACCCTCTGAAGCCTCAGACGACAACCCTCGGAACTCAACTCTGCCCAAACTACGAAGACGCTTGAGTGGCAGACCTTCCCATCAATCGGTGGTCCTGGCACATGAACACCCAGCAACTGCTGCCTGAAACGCACCAGCCATAGCATGTATCAACGGTGCCATATCACCCATCCATGGCCTAGCCGGCACAAGTGGTACTTGCTCCACTCCCTCAGGTGGATTAGGTGGGGGCGGTGGCAACCCTCCAAGAAGTACAACTTCTCTTTCATCATCCTGCCCAATGGCAGCAGCAATTGCACTAGATCGCAACTCTCTCCTCGGTCCCATCGTGTTAAAATATATCTAAGGCATGATAATTATTTCAAAACAAAACAGTCAGGCCAGCCTCAAGTAAGGATTCCAAGACTTTTATTTCAAAATAAAACTTTCCAGACTATAATAATAAGGCAATAGGTACCCCAAAACATCCCCAACATAGCATACGACCACCAAAATTCATATATCAATCACCGTGCATAACAATCAGTGTACAAATAACAATCACCGTGCAAATCAAACATGGCAACAACACAGCAACCTCCCAAACAAACCAAACCTGGCTCTGATACCACCAAATGTAACCCCCTCGACCCGGTCTAGACGCCCAACAGAATCAAGAAGGCTACATTAGGTTTGCCGTAGTAAACTGAAGAGATACAACCAAACCCTATCCATTTTTTCCTTTTTATCCTTTTTAGATGCCAATTATTAACCCTACATGTTCATACAAACATTAGGTGCAACCCTAGCTCAATTGGGCATCAATTTGACATCCAATTGATCACATTTGCAAATTAAGGACCAAATCGCAAATACAAAATTTTTTTGGATTAAAACTCATTTTTAAGTTACCAATCTTATATTAGTCGGATTTCAAACCTTCATCTTAAATTTCATCTCAATTTGATCATGCATGCTCATAGAATCTCATGGACAAGTTTTGGGGACTAAAATGCAATGAAAGCAAAATTGCCAAACTAAATTACAGAAAATGGCCTCGGGTATCGGTACGTGAGTCACCGTACCGATACACATAGAACTATCCCGTACCGATACTCCAAGGCAGGTATCAATACACCATAACAAACTTACCTAACTTTTGAATTTTTTTAACATACGTACCGGTACGCTTACATGGGTATCGGTACACGGGTTTGGATTGAAAAAGTGAAATTCCAGAGGCTAGAATGTGTACCGATACACCATTGCCTGTATCGATATGCCAAGCAAAAAATGCCCTGGCATACCGATACGCCCTAGCGTGTACCGATTCCCTAGACTAGAAAATGTCCAACCGTACCGATACGGTCCCCCGAGTATCGGTACGCCTGGACCTGTAATGTCACAAACTACAGGTTTCTCATAATAAAAGCATTCTCAAACCATTCTAACATATTCATAACATAACCCTAGCATACCAAGCATACCACAATCATTCAGGCTTCACAAATTCAACATCGCAATATGACATCGTCCAACAAAGAGATTCTATAGGCATGTTTCCTAATTTCCATCCAAGCAACTTGTCAAAATGGTAAACCAGCATCAAAACAAACTTTAAAGGCCATTTACAACCCAAAAGCAACTAAAAAAACATGCTCAAATAGGGAGTTCCACAAAACATCTCCCAAAACACAATAGGTACCCCATTGCCCTTATTCATTATAGTCTAAACCAAGACATACTTTGGAAACAAGTCTTGCCAAGATCCCCTTGTTTCTTGCTGCCTTCCAAGACCTCAATTATCTACATTGATGGACAACAAGAGCGTAAGCACACAAGGCTTAGTGAGGAATGCTCCAAACATCCATCATCAATGCATTTAAAACCATTTATTTAACACCATCCTTTAAAAAAACATCATCATCATGCCCCTTTTGAAAACATGCACTTTATATCATTAAAACTAGCATAATAAACCATATGCTACATGTATCATTAATCAACAGTAAATCCCAGCCTTCCCATGCATTACTACCAAATGCGAAGCTTAAGGAGAAACATGTATAAATCACATTATACAACATAAAACATTTCAATGATACATTAACAATTATATTGGCTTACAAGTTATCAGCATCAAATCCATTAAAAAAAGTGTTCACCGGATACATGGATTCAACAAGTGTTAACCCAACACTTCAAGCCATCTCAATCGGAATAACGATACAATCACAATAACGGTACAATAACAACCAGGTACAATAACAATCGGGTACATTTTCAACCCGCATGGAAACCCATCCCTCTCATCGGTTAGATGCTTAACCCTACTAACGGGAGTATTCGGAACCGTTAAACCCCTCTACGGTTAGGGTACTTGGATGGAGTATTCGGTACACAATATAAACCCCTCAACATCCAAGACGACTTATTTTACAGTGCACTCAATCCTATGGCCTACTATATCTGATAACAATTTTAAAACCACATCACTTTCCAATATAATTAACCATTTAACATTTACCTCACCGTTTTAAACAAGCATTAACCAAAACACTTTTCCAAAACAACAACCATGTTTTAAACCACAAGTATAAACCACATACTTACAAGGATCACTTACCATGTGTATCCTTCAGCATTTCATGCTTAAAACCAGTGTATCAAATACTTTAAAACATGCTTAAATAGTTGGTAACATGTAAATTAAAACAAGTGCATAAAATCATTTCAATCTAGCACGACCGAGAGAGATATCCACTTTATACTTACTTCCGAGTCTAGGTAAGCATTTCAAACTCTACCATAACTCCCAAAACTCTGTTTCCAAAACATCAAAATGCTTTAAACCACGTTTTCACTCACCGATACGCGAAACCTCGATTCGCCGACGCGAAATCAAGTATCTGAAGCCTCCAAAGCTTCTCCAATTACTTCCAGATCAACCTCCCCTATTTTTACCACAAAACAACAGAGGATTAATGCATTCTAAACACAGCAAACACAATCTTCCTCGGATTTCCACAACACCCTCACAATTAACCCTCCACAACAATTGAAATCAAGACCAAAGCACTTTGATTCACAACCCAGACAACATCTATCAACCTAGCATCATTTTCAACACCAAAACACATCTAAAAATTGATCCAAGACAACCTACCACCTCCAGCAACCTAACAACCATAATTTCAACACAAAACCTCAAAACTAACAACCTAAACAAATAGAGACTCTTATGTTTCGAGATTCCATTGATAAAAATCACTTATCAACATTGTTAAACATCCAAAATATGAGTCAAATCACTATTACATACTGGAAATCAGATTAAATTCGCGAATCAACACATTTTCCCCAAAGTTCTCATTAAATCATTAGAAAATCATCAAAATCAGATTAGAAATGCAAAAAGCAAGGATCAAATGCTTGGGAATTTCAATAAAGAACCATACAATAGAGGAGATCTTGGACCTTACCTCTATTGTGAAGTTTCTCCCTCAATTGATTTGTGAAAAGCTAAGAAATCACAAGATTAATGTGAAATTTTGTATAAACAATCTTTGTAAAACAATTTGGAACAATAAAATCAAATTAGAAACCACCTTACCTCTGGAAATTTGATGAAATCTGAGTGTTTGGCTGATGAGAGAATAGAGAGAAAAAGTTGAGAGAAAAATAACGTGATTTTTGTTTAAGAAAAGAGAACCACATTTTTAACAAAATCCACTTTAATCATTAATTAAAGCATATGTTTAAATTAATTAAATTAAGGGAGAAACCTTCAGAAACAAATTGGTAAAATAGCTCCTTAAAGATTCTAAGTATTTGACCCTTTTCATTTTAGTCACTAGAAAATCATAGTTTTCAAAACATTCATTTTGGTCACTAACCAAAATGTCCACCTTCCAAAACTATTTTTTCAAAATTGATTCCACAATTATTAAATATATAATTAATAATGATTTTTAAACATTTTCCATAATTTTCCAACACCGAAAATATACGATCCTAAAACCAACTCAAATATCTACTTCGATCCACCAAACCGGCAATAACCCACTACACCGCTAAGCCCTAAAACCGGGACGTTACATCCATTCTCTTCATGCACGAATGGATATGCAGGTTCTATCCTCCTTATGCTCGAATAGATAAGCAGGTTCAAAAAAGGGTTCCATTCTCCTCATGCACGAATAGATATGCAGGTTATATTATCCTCATGCTCAAATAGATAAGCAGGTTCAAAAAAGGGTTCCATTCTCCTCATGCACGAATGGATATGCAGGTTCTATTCTCCTCATGCTCGAATAGATAAGCAGGTTCAAAAAAGGTTTCATTCTCCTCATGCACGAATGGATATGCAAGTTCTATTCTCCTTATGCTCGAATAGATAAGCAAGTTCAAAAAAAGGTTCCATCCTCGTCATGCACGAATGGATATGCAGGTTCTATTCTCCTCATACTCGAATAGATAAAGAGGTTCCACTCTCCTCATGCCCGAATAGATAGGCGGGTTCTATTCTCCTCATGCTCGAATAGATAAGCAGGTTTCACTCTCTTCATGCCTGAATGGATATGCGGGTTCTATTCTCCAAGTGCTTGAATAGATGAGCAAGGTTCCATTCTCCTTATGCCTGAACGAATAAGCAGGTTCTTTCAATGAAGAGTTTCTGCATGCCTGCAATATTTTGTTGTGCATGCCCCTGAGGATGTCTAAAATATGAATGCATGCTAGGTTTTAATCTTTTTCTTAGCTTGTTTTAATCTAGACAAACATCTATCTTCATTGTCTTTGTCATTCACATTCTTAGTATCTCTTTACTTCATCAAACGATCATCTTCTACTTCACCAATCTTTGAATGGTAGTTTTCTTCTTCACTATTCCCATTCTTTGTACTCTTTGCTTATTGGAAAACATATTTTTTCGCACATTCAACTATCATTGTAGTTGATACATCAGTATTGTGTGAGTGAGTTTCAAGCAATACTGTGTATGACAAGGCCCTTTTGAGGATCTTCATAAATTCTCATAAAACATCCTCGAATGATATGGTATTTTAACCTTTTTCTTTCCAGGCTTATTACCAAAGCTGTTGGGTATCAATTGCCCTCGTTCATAACATGCCCCATATTTGAGGCTTAACAAGGGACCATGTCATAGTCCCTATGTTCTTAAATCATTTCCAGAGTAATACACGAAAACCTCTTACTTATTTTAATAATGTCTAAACAAAAATGACCCTTAACCAAATAAAAGACGTTCATGTAAAGGGGCATTCAAAAAAGATAGGCTTAAAAGAAGAATTTCATTAATGTTGTGGCAAACATGAAAGAAAATTACAAAAGAAGGATCAAAAGACAGGTATCCAGATATCAGAGGTTCGAACTTTCCTCGAAACAATCTCGAGTGATACATTTGTCGAGAAAATTTTGTCCACTACAACAATGAATGAAGATATGAAATTCCTTCCGAATAGCCAAGCCTCTGAAGGGATTATTCGTTGTCTGTAATAATTCGAGCCATCCTTTGCGGGTTTTCAACTCGAATCCTTATTCAGTTTCAAGACACCATTTGCGGGTTTTCATCTTGAACCCTCTTTTTCTTTTTCTCTTTTTTCTCTTTCTTTTGAATGCCATTTACGGATTTTCTCTTTTTTTTCTTTTTTTTCCTTCATCATTTCATGCTTAATATTTCTTGACTGAATCAGAATTCACTGGATTCTTGAGCTCGACTCTACCCATTTCAGCCAGAATTAGCGCCCCTCTATCAAAAGCTTTTGATACCACATATGGCCTCTCCCAATTTGGTGCCCATTTTTCTCGTGAATCCTTTTGTATTGATGACATCTTCTTTAACACAATATCGCCTTCCCTAAACTTCCTCGGGTGGACCTTCTTATCATATGCTCGTATCATTCTTCTTTGATACATCTGGCCATGACACATTGCTTTCAACCTCTTTTCATCTATGAGGTTTAACTGGTCATATCTTGATTGAACCCATTCGGACTCCTCTAGTTTTGCCTCCATCAAAATACGAAATAAAGTGATTTCAAATTCAATTGGCAGCACAGCCTCCATTCTATATATTAATGAAAACGGTGTTGCCCCAGTGGAAGTTCGTACATCCGTTCTATAAGCATACAATGCGAATGACAACTTCTCATGCCAATCAGTGTAAGTGTCAGCCATCTTCGCGACTATTTTTTTGATGTTCTTATTTGCAGCTTCGACAGCCCCATTCATTTTTGGGTGATATGTTACCGAATTATGGTGTTTGATTTGGAACTGTTCACAAACCCCATCTATCATCTTGTTATTCAAATTGGATGCATTGTCGATGATGATTCTCTTTGGTAAACCATAGCGGCAAATGATATCTTTTTCAAAAATTTGCAAACAACTGACCTAGTGACATTCGCGTATGAGGCTGCTTCTACCCATTTTGTGAAGTAGTCAATAGCTACTAAGATAAACCTATGGCTGTTAGAGGCTTTAGGGTAAATCTGGCCAATTACATCAATGCCCTACATTGAGAAGGGCCATGGGGCAGTCACGACATGAAGTGGTAGAGGGGCATAATTGATGCAATCTGTTTCCATAGTGGACCAATAATATCCAAAGCGCATAATTATCCTAGCCATAGTAAAGCCACTAGGATGAGTCCCACAAACCCCTTCATGAACTTCTTCTAAGATCGGTTGAGCTTCCTTAGCACATACGCATCTTAATGGCGCTTGATCTCGACTTTTTTATATAAAACCTCACCATCAAGGACATAGCCCTCGGCCAATTTCCTAATTGTTTTCTTATCATTGTCAGTTGCCTGTAATGGATATTCTTGAGTTTTCATATACTGTAAAATGTCATGGTACCATGTGAGACCATCGGCTTCTTCTTCCAAATTGTAACAATAGACCGGGGATTCTAACATTTGCACCTTGATTGGCATTATTTTAGTACCTTCACTAGCCTTGAACATGACAGCCAGAGTAGCTAGGGCATCAGCCATCTGATTATCCCCTCTCGGGAGATGCTTGAAGATGATTTCATCGAACTCCTTAATTAGTTCAAGAACTAGCGAATGATATTTGATTAATTTTGCATCCTTAGTCTCCCACTCTATGCGGATCTGGTAAATGAACAGTTCAAAATCTCTGAAAACTCTTAAAACTTTGATCTTTCTTTCAATGGCCGCTTGCAGACCCAATAGACAAGCTCCGTATTCAGCCATGTTATTGGTGCATAAGAATTTTAACCGATAAGAGAAAGGGTAGTAATTCCCTTCTACTGAAACTAAAACTGCCCCAATGGCATGTCCCAATGCATTTGTAACTCCATCAAAGTTAATCACCCAAGATTTCTCTGAGCTATTATCCTCGTCAATCGAAATGCACATTAGTTCTTCATCAGGAAAATTAAAGTTCAGGGCCTCGTAATCTTCGGAAGCGCGACTTGCCAAAAATTCTACTATTGCACTCCCTTTTATTGCTTTCTGGCTCACATATTGGATGTCAAATTCCGAAAGTAACATTTGCCAACGAGCCATTTTCCTGATAAGGCTGGTACCTCTATCATGTATTTCAAGGGATCTAACTTCGATATCAGCCATGTGGTATGGCATAACATGTATTGCCTAAGCCTCTTGGCTGTCCATATCAAAGCGCAACACAAATTTTCAATTAGGGAATATATGGTTTCACAATCTATGAACTTCTTACTTAGATAATAGATTGCTATTTCTTTCCTCTCGATTTCATCATGCTACCCCAATACACATCCCATTGAGTTTTTGTGAACGGTTAAGTACAAGATCAGGGGCTTCCCCGAAATAGGTGGCACCAAAATGGGTGGATTCGTCATCTACCTCTTGATCTCCTCTAAGACAGCTTGACATTCTTCATTCCATGTCCCCGGATTATTTTTTTGAAGCAATCTAAATACAGGGCTGTATTTTTCTGTTAATTGTGAGATAAAACGGGCAATGTAATTTAACCTTCTAAGGAATCCTCGAACCTGAATCCTCGAACCTCTTTTTGTGTTCGAGGTGGAGGAAGTTCTTGGTTGGCCTTAACTTTGTCTAGATCGACTTAAATCCCCTTTTCACTCACAACAAATCCTAGCAACTTTCCCGATCGCACTCCAAAAGTGCATTTGGACGGATTGAGTCTTAACTGGAATTTTTTCAACCTTTTAAAAAGGTTTTGCAAGTTTTTGATAGTTCCACTTTTGAGCGAGGTTTAGCTAACATATCATCAATATATACATCTATCTCATGTCGTGGAACAAGGTTACCATGGCACGTTGGTAGGCTGCCCCTGCATTCTTTAAACCAAAAGGCATGACTTTGTAACAAAAGGTTCCCCACCATGTTACAAATGTTGTTTTATTCATATCTTCTGGGCACATTTTGATTTGGTTGTACCCTGAGAATCCATCCATGAAAGAGAAAAGAAAATGCCCTGCTGTATTATCCCCCAGAGTGTCAATGTGCTGCAATGGGAAGTTATCCTTAGGGCTTGCCCTATTAAGGTCTCGATAATCAACACACATTCGTACTTTCCCACCTTTCTTCGGAACTGGGACAATGTTAGCCACCCAATCAAAATACTTAACTGCCTCAAGGAAATCGGCGTCATACTACCTTTTCACTTCATCCCTGATTTTTAGGAGCATTCCAGGATTCATCCTCCTTAGCTTTTATTGCACAGGCTTGCATTCGGGCCTGATGGGAAGTCGATGCATAACAATGTTAGTGTTTAAACCAGGCATGTCTTGATATGACCAGGCAAAAATATCCTTATATTCTTGTAGGAGCTTGATCAACTTGTTTCGAGTCTCAGTGGAGATAGAAGTGTCGATTTTCACTTCACGCCTTTCTTCTTCAGACTCGAGATTCAGAACTTCTAATTCTTCCTCGTGAGGCATAGTTTGCTTCTCTTTGCTTTCTAACATCCTAAGCACCTCGTTAGGCGGTTCATATTCTTCTTCATCGTTACAGTCTTCGACCTCTTCTAAACACACGGGCGACTCGAAGTCAATTTCTAAATCATATTCGGAGTTGTTTGTACCATTGATATCTGGAAACTTGAAAGAAATGTAATATATATGTATAGAAATGAAAAGTCAAACAAAAGAATGAAATGACGATTTTTTTATTTTGGTTTTTACTTTAATTTGATATGGGTTTTGTTTACGGTGTTTTAGCTAAAAAAAGTCTGCCACACGAAATTTATTGGGAAACCATATTTTATTGATATAAGTACTATAATGGTTTTTTGACATTGACCCTTAATAAGAGATCTCTAATGCCTTTGAGTCTAAGGCAAAAGAGTTAGTTTCGAGCATTACTCTGTGGATGACCTAAAAGCTATAGGAATTTCTTCCACATTCCAGTTGTTCAACTTTGAACAGGGGCGTATCATGGAAAGGTACTTGTTTCCCCCATCCTTCTTTGATATGGCGTTAATGTTCAGCTCTTCAAAAGCTTTCTCGAGCTCTTTCTTTCCTTTTTCCTCCTCATCATTTGTAGTTTCAGGATTCATGATGCCTCCTAACCTGAAACTGTGACTGATAGGTAGGAATGTCATTGGTTCCCATTTAATTTCTTCTCCGTTTTGTCTTGCTTTCCTTCTTTCCTGCCCCTCTCTTATCGCTGCTCTTCTTTGCATTGGGTTAGGCTTGTAGCCTATACCAAACCGATCTCTCTTTTCAGAGATCATCACGGGGTATGGCCTCCCCTGAAGCTGCTTGCTGAGGCCTTTGTCAGCCTTTGCCCCTTTTCCCAAGGTCTGATTTACTTACATTTTTGCGTTATTTGACAATTCTAGCTCAGTGACCTTGTTTCCTTCAGCGAAAAAGGTAGCATTAACGAGCTTAAATGTCCTGAAATGACACTCGAGTTCACCTTCATCTATTTCTATATAAGGGGCGCCAGTTGATATCGAGGCGATGATATCTTCTTCAGCTCCGACTATCACTAGCTGACCATCAACTATGAATTTCAACTTATGATGCAAAGTGGAGGGAACAGCCCCTGCAGTGTGGATCCAAGGGCGCCCCAGCAGGCAGCTATAGGTGGGCTTGATGTCCATCACCGTGAAATCTATTTCAAAAGTAAATGGGACAATTTGTAGGGGTATCTCTATTTCCCCCCAAAACATCCCTCTGGGTTCCATCGAATGCTCTTACAGTGTTTTGGTATACAGTCATGTGGGAGCTGTCAACCGGCAAAATTTTCAAGGTATCCAAAGGTAATACATTCAACGCTGACCTATTGTCAATAAGAACCCCTGGCAGCATGTGCCCCTTACATCTAGTAGAGATATGAAGGGCTTTGTAGGATCCCCTTCCAGTTGTCGAAATTTCTTTGTCATTGAATGTGATGAAATTATTCACCACAATATTGCTGACCAACTTGTCCATCTTGCCAGTCGTTATCTCTTTTGGAACAAAAGTCTGATTCAGGATCTTAAAAGGGTGTCACGGTGGCCCTCTGAACTCAACAATAAAGATAGTATTGAAATTCTTGTTGGGAGTTTATGGAGATGTTCCACCACACTGTACTCACTATGTTTGAGTATTTTTAAAAATTCCTGAGCCTCTAATTCTTTCACTGGCTCCAGGTGAGTCTTGGGTTTCTCTATAAAGAAATCCCTTTCTCCCTCAGGCTCTTCAGTTGTTAGCTTCCTCTGGGTGGCATCCCTATCTTCAGCCTCTGGTGGTGAGTAACATCTTCAACTTCTTGTAAAATTGCCCACCTGATTGATAGGTTCTTCTTCTTTTCCTTCTCCACCTGATGTATTTCCTGGCGCTGTTACCGAGCAAGTGTAATTCCAAGGCACTTGTTTACTATCCTTGTATGGAAAAGGGGTAGGTGCCTTTATAACCAGCTTCAGAATTGTTCCCTTTTCAGGCTCAGTAATTCTACCCTTGGTCTTGATTACTAAGGGCTTCATTACCGCATAGTTCTTTCTTGCAGGGCTTTTATCTGAGGCGCATACATTCAACGTACAACTCCTTTCTTTCCCTTCAACGAGCACCAGTTTTTTTGTTGTCCATCCCGTCGACCAAATTCTTAAATTCAAAACAGCTTTGAATTTTGTGTCCTCCCTCTTGATGGTACTCAAAGAAAAACTTACCATCCTCCTTCAACTTCCATGTCTTGTTTCTTAGTAGTCCAGCCTTCACCATTTGGCCCCATACCCATGTCATAGGTGCCTTAACTTCTTCAACATATTCCTTAACCAACTTGCCTTCCTCCTCGTCCACTGCATTTACTTCAGTCTTCCGGTGGTTAGGCAGTGGGTTATCTTTCGCGTCTGAAGTATCGAAAGATAACATGCCTGATTTCTGTAGATCATCTACTACCCTTTTGAATGCTGTCAAATACTCAATAGTATGCCCCTATTCCCAACGTGGTATTCGCATTGAGCTTTCTCATCATACCATGGCGGGTATGGAGGAGAAAAGGGAGGAACGTGTCGTGGTAGCACCATTTGTGCTTCAACCAATTCGGAGAATAACTCTGCATACGTCATAGAGATAGGAGGAAAATATGGCTTCTTATTCCCTTGGTATTTTCGTTAATCTTTTGGCAGATTTAAAGCCACAGGATTGGTATAATGAGTAACAGGCTTATTAAGGACTACCCTTTTGAACAATTAGGGTTGTAAACACCTGTCATACTGATTTCATTATCTTTTTTCTTATATGGTTTCTTCATCTCTCCTCCATTGAGCTTCCTACTATTAACAGTTGCCAAAATCAGTTCCCCATTCATTAACATGTCTGCAAAACTCTTCGTCGCATGATTGATCATACGGTCATAGAAAGCACCTTTAAGGGTGTCCACAAACATGTTGATGAACTTGATCGGCCACATCCCGCCATCTTTGAGTGTATTGGCAGAAGCTTTCATTATGTCTTTGTTTCATCCCTTGCAAAATAAGCCTGTTGGGACCATATCAGCAACATGTTTGTACTGTTCACCTAACGCCTTAACAAATCCTCCTAGGTTCGGATGCTTTCCCGACTTAACTGATTGTACAAGCGAGTGGCGGATCCAGACAAACTATCTTGGAAGCAATGAATGAGGAGCTTCTCGTTTTCTAAGTACATCGACATTCTGTGACAATACATGATCAGGTGAGCCTTGGGACACGTAGTCCCATCGTATTTATCGAATTCAATGGTCTTGAACTTCGGAGGAATTGTCAAGTTGGATACCAGACTCAGGTCTCTAGCATCTATGCCTCAATGGGTGTTGCCTTCTTGGAATGTCCTAATGATCTCTTCTAACTTGTCACAACGATCTTCTAGTTTTTTGTTCATGTCGACCTTATCAGCAATTTCGTCAAGGTCCGGGACCTCATGATCATGCACTACCTCAGGGTTGACCACTGGCTCAATTTGTGCGTGAAAAGAAGATTCTGCAAAGTTGAGTGGGGATTTGGCCTTGAACGGGGAGGCCCCTCTTGGTATTCCAGGGTGAATCACCTGAAACTATGGTAAAGTGTTAAAATTTTCTTGGTTGTCTTGAGCATCAGGGTCTCTGAACCCAAACATGGCCGCAATCTGACCAACCGTCTTCCTGTGTGCCAATTCAATCGCATGTTTCAAGTTACTCTCAATCTTATCTAGTTTGTCCTGAGTACTCTTGTGGTTGATTTCGAGAGATATCATTCTGTCTTTAATACTTTTGTCCATTGCTCTGGTTTTGGAACGGGTACAGTAATTGTGACTTGCCATTTTGAATTTTCTATTTGGGTAAATTATTTTGATTAAAATCTTATGTATGCAATGATATTAATCTAATGCAAAATAAACAAAGGAATGCAAAAAAAAGCATGAATGTAGGCGAAGGGCATTGATTTTGTAAAGAATTGCTCTAGAAATAATTCTTATTGGATGCCAGAGGTCCTTATTACAAAAGATTTTGACTTTTCTACAAATACATCTCATCCCGAGCACCCAGCTCCTTGATTTCTTCAATTAGCCACAGAAGTCTTGGTCCTACTTTTCCCACTGGCCTAATGTACTTACGAAGGGCTGCAGCTTTAGTAGCTAACATCTTTACATGCTTTGCTACGTCTTAAATCTGGGTTATAATGTTTTTTTTAAATTCATCTCGTTCCTCGAACCTTCTGGCGTTGTCTCTCAACTGAGTAAACCAATAGTCATTGCCCCTTTCATTGATATCTTCGAGAACTAGAATCTTCGTTCTATACTCCTGAATGATGCCCTCCATAGCTTCCACTTGCTTCTTCAATGTATCAATTTCACTCAAGCTAGCTTGGAGTTCGATATAGGTATGACGATTCTAGAGCATGTTCAGCGAATGATTCAGGTCTTCTATCTTGGTTTGCAACTCGACAACGGAGGCTTGGCTCTGTTTCAGCTTCTCATCTGTCTCATCACATACCGTCTGCAACGCAAACAGACAGACCTTGTTGTCATGGGCTTTCCTCTTTTATGCAGCCACATTTTATTTTTCTTTTTCGAGGGCCCGCTTGTTATTTTCCCTCTCAACTACTTGATTCCCTCTCTTCTTCTCATCCATTAGCAATTGTTTATATTTTTCAACTTCTTTCTTGCCATGCTCTTTTTCTTTTCCCATGGCCTGCTCAATTTCTTGCCTCCATTGCTCTGGAGTCTTCCTCAAATCGGAATTTCAGACTGTAGCCTAAATTTTGAGAAAATCCACCCTCTGAATCTCAAATTTTGCTTCAAGGTCCTTATACATCTTTATCACCCAATCTTTCTCTCCTTTATACTTGTCCACATCTAAACTTGCCTCGAATAAGTCCTTCGTGAACTGGCTTTGCAAGTTTTCAATCTCAGCCTTGGTCCTCTTTAATTCAACTCTCAGAGTATCAACCTTAGACGGGACCACCTTCAGATGTTCCTCTAAAGATTTAGCCTGCCCCGAAGTAGGTGGTAAAATTTTGTCATTCACCCTAACATGCCTCCATACATCGTAATCGGGGGTGAACATACACTTATTGTCGTGCTCTATTTCCATGAGATAGCAATGCTTCCATGAATCATTGATGGTTTGGATCTTTTCCCTGAACTCCCATTGGAACTCAAGTTCTGACAAGTCAAGACCCATAGTGAAGGAGACAAACTGTCAAGAGCTATAATGTCGAGACACTAGTAAGGGGGCATAACCAATTCCACCCCTTAGGCCTAACAACATCAGATAATCATAATCCCCACACTTGTACAAAACCTTGGCGTGGCCCATCCACGGAACTCTCCATACAATGTCCTGATCACGGCGATCCCGAAAGATATCAACCCACTTGTTCCTCTTAGCTACCGGCCACTTCTTTGCCAGAAATTCTCGGAGTGGAGAAAAGTTTAGGGAGTGTATGTTAGGCAATGCTAGGGTTGGACACTTCCAGAAATGGCTAAGGGCCCAAACCTGGAGTAAAGGTGCACACCCTCTGAAACGCACATCTTCTAGCTTCTGGCACAATTCAGAGAAATAAAGGTTTCAGCTAGTACAGCTGGTACTAGATTAGTTTCCCTTTTCAACTGCTCAAGGAAATCTAGCATAGCCATATCGATATTTTCCAATACTCTTGGAAAGATGACCAGGCCGTAGATTGCTATAGCCAAGAGATCCACTCTCTTTTCCTTATCTAGATAAGTGGGAATTATGTTTCAGATGCTCCACCAAGGGAATGAAAAGCTGCCCCCTCTTTTCTGTATCAGTCATTTTACCCAACCATCTCTCATGCCAGCAAAAGATTTGAGCTTCAAGTGACCATTCTTGTTCTTAAGAGGTTTAGCATAGACTCCGTCCTTCTTCACCCTGCGTAGGTTGAAAAGTGCAAAATACTCTTCAAATGTAGACATCATATCTTCGCCATTAAAAGTAAAACAACAATACTCAGGATTCTAGAACTGAATTAATGCTTTGAGGAATGGTTAATCCAGTTCCACATGTAGCAGATATGCTATGTCACTATAGGCATCGAGGAACAACTACTTTGTTGCATGGTCAAAACAGCCCTGTATCTCTCGCAACTCATGTACACTATTCTGTTTGACACTTATATGGGCATACTCTGATGTCTCTGTCTTGTGATCAACTGTCAAACTATCCATGTGTGCTCCCTGGTTGACCTCAGACCAGTGACGTACATCCGCATTGTCTTTTTCCTTTTTTAGGTACCTCCCATCCATGGCAAGAGTTGTTTTCTAATTGAGCAAATGTCTTGAGAATCAACCCCTTTTTTATATGGAATGAGGATGCAATCATGCAAAACAAAATCAAGACAAGGAAATGAAATGAAATGATTAGTACTTCGAAAAAAAACGCAATAAGGTCCAAAATAATTTCATTGTACAATAGTAACTGGACAGTGCATTCCAACACTTTTGGAAATGTCTCCACAGACTATCCTTACGAAATAACTTTGACCAAAATCAAAACCTGGGTTTTCCACATGGCTCTAATGAGGTAGGCTTCTAGATTCACACACGTGGTTTGGTTCTAAAAGGTTCCCGAATTGTCCTCGTTGTCCCCTACTAAGGGTAGCAAGGCCCCTGATTCTCACCCACTCCTATGCCCATATGGAGGATCAATATCCACAAGGGGACATAGAGCGTGGGCCCCAGAGGTACTTGCTAGGCCCATACGGAGAATCAATATTCCCATGAGAGCAATAACGTTTTCCCCTACTTAAACGATTGGGACAAAGCTTGGGCTTAGAGCTTGGATTTAAGTCTTAATTGCGTAAAATAGAATTAAACTTATAAACGGACAATTAAGTTAAGCTTTACTTAAGTTCGCAAATTCTGACATTAAATCAAGATGTAACCGACTTGTGGCCTGACTCTTTTTTTTTTGTAAAAATGAAAAAGTGATCCCAGCGGAGTCGCCAAGCTACCGCAACCCTTTTTAAGGGTCTCGACTATTTTTTTAAATAAAAAGCCAAAAAATAACGGAGTCGCCACCAATCTTTTTAAAAGGTGTGATTGGATCACCTAAAATGGGTCAATTTTAATAAAACAATTTTATTTTATTAAAATAACAGTTTTGGTCTGCAAAAACTCAAAAATAGGTTTGGGAGTCGGTTACGCGTGGGAAAGGGTTAGCACCCCCACAACGCCCAAAAATTGCTATCTAGCCGATTACAAAAAAAGTTTTAATGTCGGAATTTGCAAGTTCGTGTAAAATTTAAATTATTGTCCATTAATGAATATGATTTCATTTTAATGGCCCTACCATCAGAAGTGTAAACTTTAATCACCGCCAACACTTCTGACGCTAACCCGTTACCTCCTTTTGGTAGGAACTGCATTAATTAAGTTTATATATCCAAACAAAGCATGTCATATATAAGTAAGCATCCAATGATAAGAATAAATAAATAAATAAATAATATATACACATTATACGATACTAATTTACAATATATATGTAAAATATAGCTATACAATAGTATAGATTACATATATTAAATATTAATACTATAGGGTAAAAAAAGAAGTACATATATACACGCGTATAATATAATACATATACTATTATAAAAGGAAGTAATAAATTTTATAATATAGTATGAAATTTTAAAATGAAACATATCATACATATATATAAGGCAAAAATAAAGTCTATTAAAATGCATATAAAAGAATATATATATTACCATAAAAATATTATCATACCCATAAATATAAAATACTAAAAGTATACCAAAAATGAAAATACCCTTCATAATACCCCTTTCAAAAAAATTTGGATCAAAACCATGCATTCATCACATGTTTATCGTCAGTTTTTCCCCAAAACCATATTTTGATCTTTAAAAACATAAAACCACTTTTTATTTGGTGTTTTTTCGATTAAAAGCTTAAAAACCCCAAGAACATATTTGAATGTTTTCACTTTTTTCAAAATATTAGAAACAAGAATATGAACAAATAAAATAAAAACAGTAAAAGAAGGAATACCAAAAAGAGAATGCTTGCTTCTTGTATTTCCAACAAATATTCGTTACAAAATCTGTTATTTTCTTACAACTCTCGGATCAAGAATGGTGTGGTGATGATTACATAGGAGTGTGGTGAATGATGATGAATGAAATGTGTTGTGGTGGTGGTGAGTGAACGAGTGGGTTACAAAGGGGAATGGGGGTTGTATTTATAGGTATTTTTCATACCTAAATTACAACGAAGAATAAAATTAAAATCCTTAATTTTGGTGATTGTTTCCCAAATCTGAGCTGATTTGGATTCCTTCCCCTTTTCTTTAATTGCTTCCCCTATTTGATGATTCCCCTCCATATTTGTTTGGATTCAGATTTGACTTTCCCCATTTATTTTTCTGAATCTGATAGCTTGAATTTTGGGTTGATATCTTTCCCTTTTGTATTTTTGAGCCAAAAATCAGTGACAACAGTTACCTTTGTTTATGTTAGTATTGTTGATTTCTTCATGCATTTTAAATTGCCATATTTTGTTGCATCCGAGATATAAATGATCAATGCGGTGCCCTTTTATTCGAGTGTAACACACTAATAATTAAAAAACAAGCAATTTAAAATAATAAAGAAGTGATTTCAAGGGGATTTGAAACCTTGACCTATAGAGTTGTAATCCCAAGTCTTAGCCAACCAGGCCAAGACAATTCTTGGTAATGACCTGCCTCAGGTTCTCTTTAAACCATTCTGTGTAAATTTTGAATTTTAAATAAAAAGTCTGGAAACCCCCATGCCATAATTAATGGTTTATCAGACTTAAAATTTGTTCGGGAATACCAAAAGTTTTTCCCCCCAACCACTCAAACTCGACCGACGGCCGATCTTCCCCACCGTTTGACCGTGGATGTCACCGCCTATACCAATGTGATCATCATTCCACTCTGACCAAAACCATGGTCACCACTCTCGGAGATCAGCCGTCCTTCGCCGTGAAAGGCACTTGGAAGTTTCGGTGAAACCTTCCTGTCGTTTTCTTTGCGCGTCATTTATGGCTGCCCTCATCGTCGTTTGGGCGCGTCGTCGGTTTACAAGAGGTCGGTGTGGTAAGGAGAATAAAACCCTGTAATACCCCTTTCCTGTATTCATAGCTGAATACAAGTCAGAGATATCACAAATCTAGTTATTCGCGTAAAGTTTAAAAATAATATTTTCATCTTCAAATCGAATTTATTTTCAGGCAGTAACTTATCAATTTAATTTGTCTTGATATAATTAATAAAACTGCCTAAAAACTACTTGATTTAAAATTCATCCAGATACCAAATAAAATACAAATTCTATCGGAGCATGCATACCCTTTTAATATACATGCCAACTAGTAATTATCAACCAGTATCAAAAGATATCTTACTGATACTGATGTACCTGTTATTGATTGATGATGTCCGTATATGCTCCTTACTCCAACCATTTCTTCTTTCCTACGTGTAAAACAGTTATACGCTAAGAATTTACTTAGTGAGGCAATAATTCAAATTGAAGTGCAATTGTCATAATATCAATCTCAATATTAATTATTAATTATTAATAATGCATATAATCACCTTACCATTACATGCTCATTAACATAATTAGATATGTAATAGCATATATGTATATTAAAGTGATAAGATTAGATCTTACCAATATTGGTGCCATTTCCATCCGTAAGCTTTCAATGCTTACCAATACCTTTTTCCAACTCTGTCTACAAGCTTTCAAGCTTATCATTCTATTTTTTTATTTCAATTCAGTTTACTTAGCCCAAGGTATCGAATTAAGAGATTCTATGTACACGAGTCATCCCCCCATACCCAACCTTTCTTGAGTATGTTTATTATTTGCACTCTACCGGGAGTGCTTCTATATACTTACCAGAGTATACAATATATCCCTCATTGAGTTTTTATGAAATTACTCCAAAGTGCTTAGCACTCGTAATAAGTCTGTATACTCAAACCATGCATGAGTATACTCCTCAATGAGTATTTATAAAATTTGCACTTTCTCTGAAGTGCTTAGAATCTTTATACAGTTGTTTATGACTCTATGACTAGCCAACTATACCTTTGAACCTCTATATCATACGTGGGCTTTATATCATCAAATATTTCATCCATGACAATGTATATCAATTTATATTAACATGAAGCAGTTCATAACCGAATAACATTAATAGTAAATCATCATCAATAACTAGTGATCAATGCATTTATTTTCAACCTTTGACATATTTAAAGTATGTCAAATATATGATCAATGCAATAATTATCATGACAATATATAAACGAGTAGACTCATCGCAAGTCCTACCGGTGATGTATGAAACATCCATGTATAATGTTATGTATGCATTGCACTCACCTGAGCCATGTATTAGTATGCCTCACTAAGTCCTCTTTGATCCTTTCCTTCATTGTACCTCGAACCTCCCTTGATTCGAACTTAACTTCATAATTCAAATAAGTAAAATATTTGTTAGATCCCAATCTAACAATATTTTAGACATATTGCCCAATATAATCATTTGAGCACAAAATCTCCAAACATTTTCTTTTCTTCCTTGTATTGTTCAAAAACTCATTATGGTCCTTAGTGACCAATTTGAACTTCCATTAACCCTTTTCAATCTTACTAATCAACCTTAGATACAAAGTGTATCAATTCTAATTTTCTGACAGTTTGTAGTACCTCCAAAGAAATATTTCTATAAAATAATCTACAACTCGAATTTGATTCCGTTTGTTCTGATAGAAA
Organism: Hibiscus mutabilis; assembly: GCA_019671005.1. Classification (NCBI taxonomy): domain Eukaryota; kingdom Viridiplantae; phylum Streptophyta; class Magnoliopsida; order Malvales; family Malvaceae; genus Hibiscus; species Hibiscus mutabilis. The sequence goes on along the minus strand of CM033720.1, from coordinate 43,951,003 downwards.
CTAGATTCAATAAGCTTTTCAACCATATAAATTAATAGCCCAAATTTAACTTGTACGATTTATGGAGAATTTTCAAAGTCAATTTCCAGTATTGAATTTCGGAACATCCTGCTATACTGTTTTCTAACCTTTCACCACTTAAAAATTCATATCCTTTTACTCGAAACTCGTATTCAGTTTCCGTTTGTTGGAAACGAAACTGGACGAATAAATCTTTACATAGGTATAAAATTCACCTTCTAACCATTTTTGTAGAATTTATGGTGAAATTTTCAAAGTTACTGCCATAAACCAGTTTTTCTACACAACTTCCATAAACAACTTCAACTTTTATACTAACTTCTCCTTACTTCTCTACTTTTCAATTTAGTCCAATCACTAGGTTTAAACCACCAACTCATCACATTCTTCTCCAGATAATTATTCACAATAATTCTCCCTATTTTTCTTTATTTACCGAAATAGGTACTAAAATGCAAAGATACAGATTCGTGCTTCTTAACTTTGCAATTTAGTCCTCAATTCAACATTAATACCTTAATTCCATCATTACAACTAAAAATCAGATTTAGCCCCCATACAAAACTTCCATTTCAATTTGGTCACTTAACTTTGACAAATTGTCAAAATGGTCACTAATTCAATTCAACATTAATTTGGCATTCTAACTTCATTTTCTTATCTCTAACATCATTAATAACATAAATACGCTCCAAATTCTAAAAATTCAGATTTGGTCCTTCAACTTTTCAATTTGCCAAAATGGTCCATACACAATTTAACTTAGGGTTTTGCTTCCAAACAACAATTCAAGCTTACTAGATCATTATTTCAACATCACAAACCCTAAATTAAACTTGAATCCATAAACCCTAATCATCTTCATAATAATCAAAACATGTAAAACTTAAATCCCAACTCAATATCATGATTTTTAACATCATACTAGCTTGATTTCAACTTGAATTCAATCATGGAATCATAAAATCTCAAAAGCCCCAATTTGATCCATAAACCTAATTTCTTTCTCATGTAAATTATCATCAATCAAGCATGGATTCCATGAATTATTGATATCAAAAGATAGGGCTTGAAGAGTAGAACAACTTTGTAGTTGAAGAGATTACCTGAAAATCGAGTTTTGGGCCTTGAATCGAGCTTGGAAAAAAATTTCTCTTTCTTTCCCAAGACCTCACGTTTGTTGCTGGAAAAGCTGAACATTTGGTTCATCTTTTTACCATTATATTACACATATATCTATTAAATGAATATTAAATTCATTTAATAGTGAAATTATAATTTTGCCTTTTTTATCCAATGGTTAAGATTGATCTTATCATCAATCAAGGGCCAAGATTTAATATTACATTTTCTCTTTCCAAAATTGCCCTTATAACTTTTTAAATATTTCAAAATTTTTATTGGGGTCAAATGACCAAATTGCCCTCCAACTAGTTTTTATTTACTAGTTTGCCATTCTTGTAAAAATTCAACTAAATCTAGTTGGAATCCAACCAACTATAATAAAATATTCATAAAGTAAAATTTTATGAATTTTTCCATATCTTTTGGATCAGTCTCCAAATTTTCGATTCGATCTAATATACTGATAAATAATCCTTTACTCAGAAATAAACGGTAGGATTCTTCTTGAATCGAACTAAAAATATTTCCAACACCTGGAAATGACTTTTATAACCTTTCTCTATCATATGGTAAAATTTCAAAATTTTCCAGATTCGATCTGGGTATCGACTTCCACTTAAACTTTAATTGTAATTTTCCCAATAATCGAAGTATCAGATCGAACCAAAAATTCCGCATTCAATTCACACCCTTAGGTGATCTATTTATTTATGAAATAAAAACCCTTAACTTTTGGGAAATTACAACTTTAGTCCCCAAACTTTTCCAAAGTTTATACTTTAGCCATAAAATTTTCAAAATTTACATTTTGGTCACTAAACTTTTAAACTTTAATTTCCATTACAATTTTCCTTGGTATTCAACCAAACTTTAAGAATACCTTATTCAATTCACTATCTATCACATGATACCTTTAAACCTTAGAAATTCCTTTCCAAACCCATAATTAAAGAAATCCCAACTTTCGCATTTTTGTCATTTTAGTCACTAAGTTAGCTTTTAAGCTATTATCTTAGTACTAAATGACCCTTAATAAAATTAGTAAATTTTGGGGTATTACAATTCTCTCCCCTTTAAGAAAATTCATCCTCGAATTTTCAACATGCACCTGATTCAAAAGGTGAGGAAACTATTTTCTTATATTTTCTTCTTATTTCTCTCAAATCGTTTCTTTAATCTTATGATTTTTTTTGTCAAAGAACTTTAACAAATAGGATTGTCTTGTTTTCTTAGTTCTTTGACTCCATGTGCTAGGATCTTTACCAATTCTTTTCATAGCTTAAATCCGACTGAATCTCTATTTTTTCCGGAATAAAAACATGTGAGGGGTCTAATCAATATTTCCAGAGCATCGATACATTATGAATCTTGTTCATTTCCAAAGATAAAGCTAACTATTAAGCTTAACTATAAACTAACTCTTTTCACAATTTCTTATAGCCCAATAAATTTTGAACTTAACTTTCTCTCTTTGTCTAAACCATAACACCTTCTTCCAAGGTGAAACTTTTAAGGAATACTTTATCCTTAACTTCATATTAAATATATTTCCTTTCAGGGTCAACATATAGTTTCTATCATTGAGATAGAAATTCTTCCTTGATAATACAAATATCTATCAAACCTAACTTCCAAGTTTTCAATTTCACTCTTTTCCACTTGTTTGAACCTTGACAACATTTCTCATCCTTTCTTTAAAGATATCTTATTTAATCCAATATGGTAAATTTTATTCTTAACTTGACAATCAAAACACCATCTTCTTTTAATGTAAATCTTGCATTCATAACTCTTAAGACAACAATTGTCTTTCGACTGATAGCGTCAGCTACCACATTAGCTTTTTCTAGATGATAATCAATGACCATATCATAATTCTTAAGAAACTCGATCCAACTTCTTTGCGTCAAGTTCAACTCTTCTTTAGTAAGCATATACTTTAAACTTTTATAACCTATATAAATATAGCATCGTTCACTGTATAAATAGTGATGCTATATCTTTTAAAGCAAATACAACCATTACCAGCTCCAAATCCCAAGTAAGGTAATTGCTCTCATATATCTTAAGTTGTCTCAAGCATAGACCATTACTTTTCCTTTTTGCATAAGTATGCATCCCAAACCGTTATGAGAAGCATCTCTATATACTACATAATCTTTACCCGATTCCGGTTGTACTAGTACCGTGGCTTCTATTAAGATCTCCTTTAATGTCTCAAAGTTTTCTTGGCATTTATCTATTCAACTGAATGGCATTTCTTTCCTCAATAGCTTGGTCAATGAGGAGGCAATCATCAAGAAATTCTAAACCTCTAAAACATTCTTGAGAGGTTTCCATTCAACTATAATTTGTCATTTCTGGGTCTACTCTTATTCCCACATCCAAATCCACAGATCTAATAAAACAGCCTTTGACAACCAAATTCTAAATCTCGAAGATCTTATTCTTCATTTTTCCTTGAATAGACCAAAATATACTCAGTGAACTCTACCAAAAATTGGTCCAAGCAAAATTAAAATACCTGTTCATTAGGCCTATAAATGTCGTAGGCATCATCATGAACTCATAGTATTCATACCGAGTCCGAAAAGCTATCTTTAGAATTTCTTCTTCCTTGATTTTTTTAACTAATCAAAAGATCATCAATCTTCGGAAGAAGATATTTATTCTTTACTATTACCTTCTCGAGCTGATAGAAATCAGTCTTTCTCTTTCACAATTAACACTGGTGTGCCCTCAAGATGACACACTTGACTTTATAAAACATCGACCTAACATTCCTTGTAATTTGTACCATTAAATCTTGAAGTTCGGTCGAAGCCATTTTATACTGAGGGCCATTAATTTAGGCACAATACCTAGTATCATCTTTATTTTGAATTTCACTTCTCAATCTAGAGGTAATTTGAGTAACCCATCCGGGCATACATCCAGATATTTTTTTGGACAATCGAGTTATTTTCCAATTTAACTTCAACAGCCCAGTATCCACTATATTGCTAAGAAAACTTAACAACCTTATAACAACAATTTCCTTAATTAAATAACTGAAATTACATTGGAGAATGGATTTACCCTTTTATTAACTGCTACTATTTTTGTACCTTCCGTGTTTTTCTATACTAATCGCTTTATGCAACAATTCATCATGGCCTGATAGGAAGGTAACCAATTCATGCCCACAATCATCTTAGACTCCTCAAAGTGATATGTAATAGCGTATATGTATATCAAAGTGATAAGATTAGATCTTACCAATATTGGTGCCATTTCCATCCGTAAGCTTTCAATGCTTACCAATACCTTTTTCCAACTCATGTCTGCAAAGCTTTCAAACTTATCATTCTATTTTTTTATTTCAATTCAGTTTACTTAGCCCAAGGTATCAATTAAGAGATTATATGTACACGAGTCATCCCCCATACCCAACCTTTCTTGAGTATGTATATTATTTGCACTCTACTGGGAGTGCTTAGCACCGAAGTGCTTCTGTATACTTACCGGAGTATACAAAATATCCCTCATTGAGTTTTTATGCAATTACTCCAAAGTGCTTAGCACCCGTAATAAGTTCGTATACTCAAACCATGCATGAGTATACTCCTCAATGAGTATTTATAAAATTTGCACTTTACCTGAAGTGCTTAGAATCTTTATACAGCTGTTTATGACTCTATGGCTAGCCAACTATACCTTTGAACCTCTATAACATACTTGGGCTTCATATCATCAAATATTTCATCCATGGCAATGTATATCAATTTATATTAACATGAAGCAATTCATAAATCAATAACATTAATAGTAAATCATCATCAATAACTAGTGATCAATGCATTTATTTTCAACCTTTGACATATTTAAAGTATGTCAAATGTATGATCAATGACATAATTATCATGACAATATATAAACCAGGTAGACTCATCGCAAGTCCTACCGATGATGCATGAAACATCCATGTATAATGTTATGTATGCATTGCACTCACCTAGGCCATGTATTAGTATGCCTCACTAAGTCCTATTTGATCATTTCCTTTATTGTACCTGGAACCTCCCTTGATTCATACTTGGGCTAGCCAACTATACCTTTGAACCTCTATATCATACTTGGGCTTTATATCATCAAATATTTCATCTATGGCAATGTATATCAATTTATATTAACATGAAGCAGTTCATAACCGAATAACATTATTAGTAAATCATCATCAATAACTAGTGATCAATGCATTTATTTTCAACCTTTGACATATTTAAAGTATGTCAAATGTATGACCAATGACATAATTATCATGACAATATATAAACCAGGTAGACTCATCGCAAGTCATACCGATGATGCATGAAACATCCATGTATAATGTTATGTATGCATTGCACTCACCTAGGCCATGTATTAGTATGCCTCACTAAGTCCTATTTGATCCTTTCCTTCATTGTACCTCGAACCTCCCTTGATTCGAACTTAACTTCATAATTAAAATAAGTAAAATATTTGTTAGTTCCCAATCTAACAATATTTTAAACATATTGTCCAATATAATCATTTGAGCACAAAATCTCCAAAAGTTTTCTTTTCTTCCTTGTATTGTTCAAAAACTCATTATGGTCCTTAGTGACCAATTTGAACTTCCATTAACCCTTTTCAAGCTTACTAATCAACCTTAGATACAAAGTGTATCAATTCTCATTTTCCTCAAGTTTAAACCTCCAAAGAAATATTTCTATAAAAAATCTACAACTCGATTTTGATTCCGTTTGTTCTGATAGAAGCTAGATTCGATAAGCTTTTCAACCATATAAATTAATAGCCCAAATTCAACTTGTACGATTTATGGAGAATTTTCAAAGTCAATTTCCAGTATTGAATTTCGGAACAGCCTGTTGTACTGTTTTCTGACCTTTCACCACTTAAAAATTCATATCTTTTTACTCGAAACTCGTATTCAGTTTCCGTTTGTTGGAAACGAAACTGGACGAATAAATCTTTACATAGCTATAAAATTCACCTTCTAACCATTTTTGTAGAATTTATGGTGAAATTTTCAAAGTTACACGCCATAAACCAGTTTTTTCTACACAACTTCCATAAACAACTTCAACTTTTATACTAACTTCTCCTTACTTCTCTACTTTTCAATTTAGTCCAATCACTAGGTTTAAACCACCAACTCATCACATTCTTCGCCAGATAATTATTCACAATAATTCTCCCTAATTTTCCTTATTTACCGAAATAGGTACTAAAATGCAAAGATACAGATTCGTGCTTCTTAACTTTGCAATTTAGTCTTCAATTCAACATTAATACCTTAATTCCATCATTACAACTAAAAATCAGATTTAGCCCCCATACAAAACTTCCATTTCGATTTGGTCACTTAACTTTGACAAATTGTCAAAATGGTCACTAATTCAATTCAACATTAATTTGGCATTCTAACTTCATTTTCTTATCTCTAACATCATTAATAACATAAATACGCTCCAAATTCTAAAAATTCAGATTTGGTCCTTCAACTTTTCAATTTGCCAAAATGGTCCATACACAATTTAACTTAGGGTTTTGCTTCCAAACAACAATTCAAGCTTACTAGATCATTATTTCAACATCACAAACCCTAAATTAAACTTGAATCCATAAACCCTAATCATCTTCATAATAATCAAAACATGTAAAACTTAAATCCCAACTCAATATCATGATTTTTAACATCATACTAGCTTGATTTCAACTTGAATTCAATCATGGAATCATAAAATCTCAAAAGCCCCAATTTGATCCATAAACCATAATTTCTTTCTCATGTAAATTCTCATCAATCAAGCATGGATTCCATGAATTATTGATATCAAAAGATAGAGCTTGAAGAGTAGAACAACTTTGTAGTTGAAGAGATTACCTGAAAACCGAGTTTCGGGGCTTGAATCGAGCTTGGAAAATTTTTCTCTTTCTTTCCCTAGACCTCACGTTTGTTGTTGGAAAATATCAACATTTGGTTCATCTTTTTACCATTATTTTACACATATATCTATTAAATGATTCATTTAATAGTGAAATTGCAATTTTTCCTTTTTACCCAATGGTTGAGATTGATTTTATCATCAATCATGGGGCAAGATTTAATATTACACTTTCTCTTTCCAAAATTTCCCTTATAACTTTTAAATATTTCAAAATTGCCATTGGGGCCAAATGACCAATTTGCCCTCCAACTAGTTTTTATTTACTAGTTTGCCATTCTTGTAAAAATTCAACTAAATATAGTTGAATCAACCAACTATAATAAAATATTCTTAAAGTAATATTTTATAAATTTTTTCATATCTTTTGGACCAGTCTCCAAAATTTTCATTTGATCCAATACACTAATAAATAATCCTTTACTCGAAAATAAATCAGAGGATTCATCTTGAATCGAACTAAAAATATTTCCAACACTTGGAAATGACTTTTATAACCTTTCTCTATCATATGGTAAAATTTCAAAATTTTCTAGTTCTTGAGATAGAAATTTTCCTTGATAATACAAATATCTATCAAACCTAACTTCCAAGTTTTCGTTCACTCTTTCCACTTGTTTGCACCTTGACAACATTTCTTTATCATTTCTTTAAAAATATATTATTTAATTCAATATGGTAAATTTTATTCTTAACTTGACAATCAAAACACCATCTTTTTCTTTTAGTAAAGATAGTTACTTTAAACTTTTATAACCTTAAATATAGCATCGTTAATCGCAGATAAATGATGATGCCATATCTAAAGCAAATACAACCATTGCAGCTCCAAATCCTAAGTAAGATAATTTCTCCTCATATCTTAAATTTCTCAAGCAAGACCATTACTTTTCTCCTTCTGCCTAAGTACGCATCCCAAATCGCTATAAGTAGCATCGCTTATACACCATATAATCTTACCCGATTCTCGTTGTAATCGGGTACTGCGACTTCTAGCTAAGATCTCCTTTAATGTCTCAAAGATTTCTTAGCATTGATCCGCTCAATCAACGACATTTCTTTCTCAATAGCTTGGTCAATTAGGAGACAATCATCAAGAAATTCTGAACTCTAAAAAACATTTTTTATGAGGTTTCATTAACTATAGTTTGTGGTTTCTTGGGATATACCTTTCCTCCGCTCAATCCACATAACTAATAAAGCAGCTTTTTAAACCGACCACACTTTTTACTCTGTCTACAAGCTTTCAAGCTTATCATTCTATTTTTTTATTTCAATTCAGTTTACTTAGCCCAAGGTATCGAATTAAGAGATTCTATGTACACGAGTCATCCCCCCATACCCAACCTTTCTTGAGTATGTTTATTATTTGCACTCTACCGGGAGTGCTTCTATATACTTACCAGAGTATACAATATATCCCTCATTGAGTTTTTATGAAATTACTCCAAAGTGCTTAGCACTCGTAATAAGTCTGTATACTCAAACCATGCATGAGTATACTCCTCAATGAGTATTTATAAAATTTGCACTTTCTCCAAAGTGCTTAGAATCTTTATACAGCTTGTTTATGACTCTATGACTAGCCAACTATACCTTTGAACCTCTATATCATACGTGGGCTTTATATCATCAAATATTTCATCCATGACAATGTATATCAATTTATATTAACATGAAGCAGTTCATAACCGAATAACATTAATAGTAAATCATCATCAATAACTAGTGATCAATGCATTTATTTTCAACCTTTGACATATTTAAAGTATGTCAAATATATGATCAATGCAATAATTATCATGACAATATATAAACGAGTAGACTCATCGCAAGTCCTACCGGTGATGTATGAAACATCCATGTATAATGTTATGTATGCATTGCACTCACCTGAGCCATGTATTAGTATGCCTCACTAAGTCCTCTTTGATCCTTTCCTTCATTGTACCTCGAACCTCCCTTGATTCGAACTTAACTTCATAATTCAAATAAGTAAAATATTTGTTAGATCCCAATCTAACAATATTTTAGACATATTGCCCAATATAATCATTTGAGCACAAAATCTCCAAACATTTTCTTTTCTTCCTTGTATTGTTCAAAAACTCATTATGGTCCTTAGTGACCAATTTGAACTTCCATTAACCCTTTTCAATCTTACTAATCAACCTTAGATACAAAGTGTATCAATTCTAATTTTCTGACAGTTTGTAGTACCTCCAAAGAAATATTTCTATAAAATAATCTACAACTCGGAATTTGATTCCGTTTGTTCTGATAGAAACTAGATTCAATAAGCTTTTCAACCATATAAATTAATAGCCCAAATTTAACTTGTACGATTTATGGAGAATTTTCAAAGTCAATTTCCAGTATTGAATTTCGGAACATCCTGCTATACTGTTTTCTAACCTTTCACCACTTAAAAATTCATATCCTTTTACTCGAAACTCGTATTCAGTTTCCGTTTGTTGGAAACGAAACTGGACGAATAAATCTTTACATAGGTATAAAATTCACCTTCTAACCATTTTTGTAGAATTTATGGTGAAATTTTCAAAGTTACTGCCATAAACCAGTTTTTCTACACAACTTCCATAAACAACTTCAACTTTTATACTAACTTCTCCTTACTTCTCTACTTTTCAATTTAGTCCAATCACTAGGTTTAAACCACCAACTCATCACATTCTTCTCCAGATAATTATTCACAATAATTCTCCCTATTTTTCTTTATTTACCGAAATAGGTACTAAAATGCAAAGATACAGATTCGTGCTTCTTAACTTTGCAATTTAGTCCTCAATTCAACATTAATACCTTAATTCCATCATTACAACTAAAAATCAGATTTAGCCCCCATACAAAACTTCCATTTCAATTTGGTCACTTAACTTTGACAAATTGTCAAAATGGTCACTAATTCAATTCAACATTAATTTGGCATTCTAACTTCATTTTCTTATCTCTAACATCATTAATAACATAAATACGCTCCAAATTCTAAAAATTCAGATTTGGTCCTTCAACTTTTCAATTTGCCAAAATGGTCCATACACAATTTAACTTAGGGTTTTGCTTCCAAACAACAATTCAAGCTTACTAGATCATTATTTCAACATCACAAACCCTAAATTAAACTTGAATCCATAAACCCTAATCATCTTCATAATAATCAAAACATGTAAAACTTAAATCCCAACTCAATATCATGATTTTTAACATCATACTAGCTTGATTTCAACTTGAATTCAATCATGGAATCATAAAATCTCAAAAGCCCCAATTTGATCCATAAACCCTAATTTCTTTCTCATGTAAATTATCATCAATCAAGCATGGATTCCATGAATTATTGATATCAAAAGATAGGGCTTGAAGAGTAGAACAACTTTGTAGTTGAAGAGATTACCTGAAAATCGAGTTTTGGGCCTTGAATCGAGCTTGGAAAAAAATTTCTCTTTCTTTCCCAAGACCTCACGTTTGTTGCTGGAAAAGCTGAACATTTGGTTCATCTTTTTACCATTATATTACACATATATCTATTAAATGAATATTAAATTCATTTAATAGTGAAATTATAATTTTGCCTTTTTTATCCAATGGTTAAGATTGATCTTATCATCAATCAAGGGCCAAGATTTAATATTACATTTTCTCTTTCCAAAATTGCCCTTATAACTTTTTAAATATTTCAAAATTTTTATTGGGGTCAAATGACCAAATTGCCCTCCAACTAGTTTTTATTTACTAGTTTGCCATTCTTGTAAAAATTCAACTAAATCTAGTTGGAATCCAACCAACTATAATAAAATATTCATAAAGTAAAATTTTATGAATTTTTCCATATCTTTTGGATCAGTCTCCAAATTTTCGATTCGATCTAATATACTGATAAATAATCCTTTACTCAGAAATAAACGGTAGGATTCTTCTTGAATCGAACTAAAAATATTTCCAACACCTGGAAATGACTTTTATAACCTTTCTCTATCATATGGTAAAATTTCAAAATTTTCCAGTTCGATCTGGGTATACGACTTCCACTTAAACTTTAATTGTAATTTTCCCAATAATCGAAGTATCAGATCGAACCAAAAATTCCGCATTCAATTCACACCCTTAGGTGATCTATTTATTTATGAAATAAAAACCCTTAACTTTTGGGAAATTACAACTTTAGTCCCCAAACTTTTCCAAAGTTTATACTTTAGCCATAAAATTTTCAAAATTTACATTTTGGTCACTAAACTTTTAAACTTTAATTTCCATTACAATTTTCCTTGGTATTCAACCAAACTTTAAGAATACCTTATTCAATTCACTATCTATCACATGATACCTTTAAACCTTAGAAATTCCTTTCCAAAACCCATAATTAAAGAAATCCCAACTTTCGCATTTTTGTCATTTTAGTCACTAAGTTAGCTTTTAAGCTATTATCTTAGTACTAAATGACCCTTAATAAAATTAGTAAATTTTGGGGTATTACAATTCTCTCCCCTTTAAGAAAATTCATCCTCGAATTTTCAACATGCACCTGATTCAAAAGGTGAGGAAACTATTTTCTTATATTTTCTTCTTATTTCTCTCAAATCGTTTCTTTAATCTTATGATTTTTTTTGTCAAAGAACTTTAACAAATAGGATTGTCTTGTTTTCTTAGTTCTTTGACTCCATGTGCTAGGATCTTTACCAATTCTTTTCATAGCTTAAATCCGACTGAATCTCTATTTTTTCCTGAATAAAAACATGTGAGGGGTCTAATCAATATTTCCAGAGCATCGATACATTATGAATCTTGTTCATTTCCAAAGATAAAGCTAACTATTAAGCTTAACTATAAACTAACTCTTTTCACAATTTCTTATAGCCCAATAAATTTTGAACTTAACTTTCTCTCTTTGTCTAAACCATAACACCTTCTTCCAAGGTGAAACTTTTAAGGAATACTTTATCCTTAACTTCATATTAAATATATTTCCTTTCAGGGTCAACATATAGTTTCTATCATTGAGATAGAAATTCTTCCTTGATAATACAAATATCTATCAAACCTAACTTCCAAGTTTTCAATTTCACTCTTTTCCACTTGTTTGAACCTTGACAACATTTCTCATCCTTTCTTTAAAGATATCTTATTTAATCCAATATGGTAAATTTTATTCTTAACTTGACAATCAAAACACCATCTTCTTTTAATGTAAATCTTGCATTCATAACTCTTAAGACAACAATTGTCTTTCGATTGATAAATCAATACTACCACATTAGCTTTTTCTAGATGATAATCAATGACCATATCATAATTCTTAAGAAACTCGATCCAACTTCTTTGCGTCAAGTTCAACTCTTCTTTAGTAAGCATATACTTTAAACTTTTATAACCTATATAAATATAGCATCGTTCACTGTATAAATAGTGATGCTATATCTTTTAAAGCAAATACAACCATTACCAGCTCCAAATCCCAAGTAAGGTAATTGCTCTCATATATCTTAAGTTGTCTCAAGCATAGACCATTACTTTTCCTTTTTGCATAAGTATGCATCCCAAACCGTTATGAGAAGCATCTCTATATACTACATAATCTTTACCCGATTCCGGTTGTACTAGTACCGTGGCTTCTATTAAGATCTCCTTTAATGTCTCAAAGTTTTCTTGGCATTTATCTATTCAACTGAATGGCATTTCTTTCCTCAATAGCTTGGTCAATGAGGAGGCAATCATCAAGAAATTCTAAACCTCTAAAACATTCTTCAGAGGTTTCCATTCAACTATAATTTGTCATTTCTCGGGGTCTACTCTTATTCCCACATCCAAATCCACAGATCTAATAAAACAGCCTTTGACAACCAAATTCTAAATCTCGAAAGATCTTATTCTTCATTTTTCCTTCGAATAGACCAAAATATACTCAGTGAACTCTACCAAAAATTGGTCCAAGCAAAATTAAAATACCTGGTTCATTAGGCCTATAAATGTCGTAGGCATCATCATGAACTCATAGTATTCATACCGAGTCCGAAAAGCTATCTTTAGAATTTCTTCTTCCTTGATTTTTTTTAACTAATCAAAAGATCATCAATCTTCGGAAGAAGATATTTATTCTTTACTATTACCTTCTCGAGCTGATAGAAATCAGTCTTTCTCTTTCACAATTAACACTGGTGTGCCCTCAAGATGACACACTTGACTTTATAAAACATCGACCTAACATTCCTTGTAATTTGTACCATTAAATCTTGAAGTTCGGTCGAAGCCATTTTATACGGGGCCATTAATTTAGGCACAATACCTAGTATCATCTTTATTTTGAATTTCACTTCTCAATCTAGAGGTAATTTCGAGTAACCCATCTGGGCATACATCCAGATATTTTTGGACAGTCGAGTTATTTTCCAATTTAACTTCAACAGCCCGAGTATCCACTATATTGCTAAGAAAACTTAACAACCTTATAACAACAATTTCCTTAATTAAATAACTGAAATTACATTGGAGAATGGATTTACCCTTTTATTAACTGCTACTATTTTTGTACCTTCCGTGTTTTTCTATACTAATCGCTTTATGCAACAATTCATCATGGCCTGATAGGAAGGTAACCAATTCATGCCCACAATCATCTTAGACTCCTCAAAGTGATATGTAATAGCGTATATGTATATCAAAGTGATAAGATTAGATCTTACCAATATTGGTGCCATTTCCATCCGTAAGCTTTCAATGCTTACCAATACCTTTTTCCAACTCTGTCTGCAAGCTTTCAAGCTTATCATTCTATTTTTTTATTTCAATTCAGTTTACTTAGCCCAAGGTATCGAATTAAGAGATTATATGTACACGAGTCATCCCCCCATACCCAACCTTTCTTGAGTATGTATATTATTTGCACTCTACTGGGAGTGCTTAGCACCGAAGTGCTTCTGTATACTTACCGGAGTATACAAAATATCCCTCATTGAGTTTTTATGCAATTACTCCAAAGTGCTTAGCACCCGTAATAAGTTCGTATACTCAAACCATGCATGAGTATACTCCTCAATGAGTATTTATAAAATTTGCACTTTACCTGAAGTGCTTAGAATCTTTATACAGCTGTTTATGACTCTATGGCTAGCCAACTATACCTTTGAACCTCTATAACATACTTGGGCTTCATATCATCAAATATTTCATCCATGGCAATGTATATCAATTTATATTAACATGAAGCAATTCATAACCGAATAACATTAATAGTAAATCATCATCAATAACTAGTGATCAATGCATTTATTTTCAACCTTTGACATATTTAAAGTATGTCAAATGTATGATCAATGACATAATTATCATGACAATATATAAACCAGGTAGACTCATCGCAAGTCCTACCGATGATGCATGAAACATCCATGTATAATGTTATGTATGCATTGCACTCACCTAGGCCATGTATTAGTATGCCTCACTAAGTCCTATTTGATCATTTCCTTTATTGTACCTGGAACCTCCCTTGATTCATACTTGGGCTAGCCAACTATACCTTTGAACCTCTATATCATACTTGGGCTTTATATCATCAAATATTTCATCTATGGCAATGTATATCAATTTATATTAACATGAAGCAGTTCATAACCGAATAACATTATTAGTAAATCATCATCAATAACTAGTGATCAATGCATTTATTTTCAACCTTTGACATATTTAAAGTATGTCAAATGTATGACCAATGACATAATTATCATGACAATATATAAACCAGGTAGACTCATCGCAAGTCATACCGATGATGCATGAAACATCCATGTATAATGTTATGTATGCATTGCACTCACCTAGGCCATGTATTAGTATGCCTCACTAAGTCCTATTTGATCCTTTCCTTCATTGTACCTCGAACCTCCCTTGATTCGAACTTAACTTCATAATTAAAATAAGTAAAATATTTGTTAGTTCCCAATCTAACAATATTTTAAACATATTGTCCAATATAATCATTTGAGCACAAAATCTCCAAAAGTTTTCTTTTCTTCCTTGTATTGTTCAAAAACTCATTATGGTCCTTAGTGACCAATTTGAACTTCCATTAACCCTTTTCAAGCTTACTAATCAACCTTAGATACAAAGTGTATCAATTCTCATTTTCTGGCAGTTTGCAGTACCTCCAAAGAAATATTTCTATAAAAAATCTACAACTCGGATTTCGATTCCGTTTGTTCTGATAGAAGCTAGATTCGATAAGCTTTTCAACCATATAAATTAATAGCCCAAATTCAACTTGTACGATTTATGGAGAATTTTCAAAGTCAATTTCCAGTATTGAATTTCGGAACAGCCTGTTGTACTGTTTTCTGACCTTTCACCACTTAAAAATTCATATCTTTTTACTCGAAACTCGTATTCAGTTTCCGTTTGTTGGAAACGAAACTGGACGAATAAATCTTTACATAGCTATAAAATTCACCTTCTAACCATTTTTGTAGAATTTATGGTGAAATTTTCAAAGTTACTGCCATAAACCAGTTTTTCTACACAACTTCCATAAACAACTTCAACTTTTATACTAACTTCTCCTTACTTCTCTACTTTTCAATTTAGTCCAATCACTAGGTTTAAACCACCAACTCATCACATTCTTCGCCAGATAATTATTCACAATAATTCTCCCTAATTTTCCTTATTTACCGAAATAGGTACTAAAATGCAAAGATACAGATTCGTGCTTCTTAACTTTGCAATTTAGTCTTCAATTCAACATTAATACCTTAATTCCATCATTACAACTAAAAATCAGATTTAGCCCCCATACAAAACTTCCATTTCGATTTGGTCACTTAACTTTGACAAATTGTCAAAATGGTCACTAATTCAATTCAACATTAATTTGGCATTCTAACTTCATTTTCTTATCTCTAACATCATTAATAACATAAATACGCTCCAAATTCTAAAAATTCAGATTTGGTCCTTCAACTTTTCAATTTGCCAAAATGGTCCATACACAATTTAACTTAGGGTTTTGCTTCCAAACAACAATTCAAGCTTACTAGATCATTATTTCAACATCACAAACCCTAAATTAAACTTGAATCCATAAACCCTAATCATCTTCATAATAATCAAAACATGTAAAACTTAAATCCCAACTCAATATCATGATTTTTAACATCATACTAGCTTGATTTCAACTTGAATTCAATCATGGAATCATAAAATCTCAAAAGCCCCAATTTGATCCATAAACCATAATTTCTTTCTCATGTAAATTCTCATCAATCAAGCATGGATTCCATGAATTATTGATATCAAAAGATAGAGCTTGAAGAGTAGAACAACTTTGTAGTTGAAGAGATTACCTGAAAACCGAGTTTCGGGGCTTGAATCGAGCTTGGAAAATTTTTCTCTTTCTTTCCCTAGACCTCACGTTTGTTGTTGGAAAATATCAACATTTGGTTCATCTTTTTACCATTATTTTACACATATATCTATTAAATGATTCATTTAATAGTGAAATTGCAATTTTTCCCTTTTTACCCAATGGTTGAGATTGATTTTATCATCAATCATGGGGCAAGATTTAATATTACACTTTCTCTTTCCAAAATTTCCCTTATAACTTTTTAAATATTTCAAAATTGCCATTGGGGCCAAATGACCAATTTGCCCTCCAACTAGTTTTTATTTACTAGTTTGCCATTCTTGTAAAAATTCAACTAAATATAGTTGGAATCCAACCAACTATAATAAAATATTCTTAAAGTAATATTTTATAAATTTTTTCATATCTTTTGGACCAGTCTCCAAAATTTTCATTTGATCCAATACACTAATAAATAATCCTTTACTCAGAAATAAACTGTAGGATTCATCTTGAATCGAACTAAAAATATTTCCAACACTTGGAAATGACTTTTATAACCTTTCTCTATCATATGGTAAAATTTCAAAATTTTCTAGTTCGATTCGGGTATACGAATTCCACTTAAACTTTAACTGTGATTTTCCCAATAATCGAAATATCAGATCAAACCAAAAATTCCGCATTCGATTCACACCCTTAGGTGATCTATTTATTTATGAAATAAAAACCCTTAACTTTTGGGAAATTACAACTTTAGTCCCCAAACTTTTCCAAAGTTTATACTTTAGCCATAAAATTTTCAAAATTTACATTTTGGTCACTAAACTTTTAAACTTCAATTTCGATTCCAATTTTCCTTGGTATTCAACCAAACTTTAAGAATACCTTATTCAATTCACTATGTATCACATGATACCTTTAAACCTTAGAAATTTCCTTTCCAAAACCCATAATTAAAGAAATCCCAACTTTCGCATTTTTGTCATTTTAGTAACTAAGTTAGCTTTTAAGCTATTATCTTGGTACTAAATGACCCTTAATCAACTTAGTAAATTTTGGGGTATTACAAACCCTTTGGTCGATCATTTTTTGACGCCGAGAAAGCCTTGTCGGAGTTACGTGAGTTCCGATTTGGTTTTACACCGTTTAGGTAAGTCCCGGTGAGTTTCTGCATTTATTTTGATAAATGGGTTTAGGTTTTGGAATGTACTCATCTTAATCGATCTTTTGGGCCATTTTTATAGCCGTTCGAGGCCGCGCGTGGCCTTCACATGTCGTCCGGTGGTGATTTTCGGCCACTGTGACGAGAGCCATGTTGAACCAGCCTTGAACTCGGTCCTGCCCGGATCTGAGCCAACCCGGTCTTGAGCCGGCCATGACAAATCGGGCTTGGTTATTTATCCAAGTTTTGGGTCAGCCTATAAGGCCCAACTCAGAGTCCAACCCGCCTATTTGACCCGTATGGCCCAAACCCAAATTTGCCCGACCCGTACTTTATGACCCGACCCGCTGACCTGACTCGATTTGAGTTAACCCAACCCATCTGAGTCAACTCAACCTGAGTCAACTCTATGACATTAGCGTTAACCGTTGACCTGACGTCAGCGTTGACTGCTGACGCCAGCATGTCGTCAGCGTTGTCTTTGACCAGAAAGTCAAAAAATTTTAAAACCACTATTTTATGTTTTTCGACGTCCAGAGTCCATTTTTGAGATTTTTTAATGAAATTCAAACCCGAAGGCCTCCAAATCAGACCTTGAACTTGAACTTAAGTTTGTGTTTAATTATTCAGTTCAAGAGTAGTTAATTTGAATTAAGGACTGATTATGGACTATATGTTTAATTGAAGGAATTCATGACTGTGTATTCGAGATTTGTGAGGATGTTGAATTCGAGTTTGAGAACATTCGAATGGAGTATCTTGGATTGACCGAAGTAGCTCAGAGCCAAGTAATACACTACTACCTCTAGCATGCTTGATGATACATGTTGGTATATGACTAATGCATGAAATCATTTTGAGTATGCCATTGATTTCTACTTAAGGAACATAACCTTGAGAATAAAATAATGGTAATTATTACAATCTAAGTAGTCGAATAATAAATTAAAGAATCTTATGGATCCACGAGTTCGATAGTAATTAATAATGTTGTTAATCTGTAATTTTGGATGTCGATTATTAACTAGTATATTTCATATTGCTGGGACTTAAGATATGACAAAAGTACCCTTGACGCGTAAAATGAATAATTTACCCTTAAAATGAAATTGAATGACAGAGAACACTTGTGATTTAAGAAAAACAATTAATTCACCCAGAATTTTCTGAACTACTTGATTAAATCCTGGCGATAAGATTCAAACCCATGTTGATGGAAATACTTGGATTCCCTTGCATTCTGATTAAATCTCTAACGAGGAAATTAAGGAAAATGATTCATAGGTTTAAATTTATCAGATTAATGCAAATATTTGAATTGTTTGAATCGACTGAAACGACTAAAGGAGTGAAAATACTAATAAGACTGATCATAATGGCTGAAAGCACTGAAGCATCCCCGAGCACTGAAATTACTAAATTATTTGAAAGAATGGATAAACCTCCAAGTTTAGAAGCGAATGAATAGTTGAAATGATTGAAATGATCAGAATAACTGAAACATCTTTGGGCATCAAAATGCCTGAAATACTTCGAATATTTAAATGACTGAAGGCACCCTTAAGACAGGGATTTAGAATTTCTAATAAAACCTAATGAATGTAATGGCTTTAAAGGTTGTAAGATACGACCTGCATTCACTGGTTGTTTCTGATATGGATGTAATAATGGAAGAATACTGCATAAATAAATAATTGTTTAACTGTTTCGGGGATCGTTAATGACGATTAAGATGATGAACTGTTCTGCTATATAATGATGTCAGCACTAGGTTTTGAATACGTTCGAAGCATACCTGTTCGAATGCTTGGTGAGTAACGTCTTATTGAATGTGTTAAACTTGAATGGACTCGAAATCCTGGCAAGCCGTTAATAATATTCTATGCAGCAAATCACATACTTGAAATACGACACTCGGTTCCAGCATGAATACAGGTTTGATTGTTCGTAGTAGGTTCAGATGGTTGATAAAGGTGACAAGTTTTGTTATCTATCGTGGTCAGATTATAAGAAGGAAAACATGTAAGGATTTACATGTCCGGTTATTGGTTAGAACTATAATAGTGTGTTCCGATTTGTCAGTGAAGCATAGTGACTTGATGAGTAATTAGAAATCATGAAATCTACAAATCACATATTTAACTCTTTAGGGTTAAATTACTAAATTAACCTTGAAAGTTAAAAGGGCTAAAATACCCTTATGAGATAAATTGTTTAGAAACCTACTGTTATATCCTGAATCCTGAATGATACTGGACTATATGAATTCCTGAATTCATTCTAGTATATTTGAACTGCTACATGATCGTTATATTTTGTAATTTTAAATAGTTCTAATGAATTAAGTTCTTAAATGACGTAATGACGTCATTATTTCAACGTAACCTTTTTATAAGGATTCTTTTCTGAGAAACTACTAAATAATCTGCAAAATAATCTCTGATGTGAAACTGCGACTATCTTTTCTGATTCACCAATTAAACATCAGACTGTATCCTAATTCCTGGCATCCTGTTGCTAAATATTGATTTAATGGTTTCTGCATAAAATTGTTTTACCGGTGTATTTCGGAGAAACTTTAGAAGTTCTTGATAGACACTTGTGCGCACAAGTCTCCTTTTAGGTTCCTATGCTTCGGCTAGGGTAATGCCACCTGTATTCGGATCCTCTGCTTTAACTATAGTGATTCCGCTCGTATTAGGTTCCCATACTTTAGCTGGGGTAATCTTGCTCGTGACCTAAGGTATTCCCTTAGGATGGTACCCTCGCCTAATGGCAAGGGTTAACGCCCGTATTCGGATCCTCTGCTTCAGCTAGAGTGATTCTGCCCTTATTAGGTTCCCATGCTTCGGCTGGGGTAATTTTGCCCGTGACCTAAGGTATCCCTTTAGGATGGTACCCATGCCCAATAGGCTTGGGTTAACGCCAGTATATGATGTAGTTCTGAGGAACTGTATCTTGGAGTTTTGATGGAGGGTAGTTAGACTAAAACTAAAATTTGTATCTCTTCCTGGGCCCATGATGAATTCTACTGATATATAAAGCATATTGTCTACCTTCCCAAATTTGTAAGTAAAGATATACATTAACCCCATTGCTCGGTTCTAGTAAAAATATCATTCCACTCAGTTTTTCCCCGAATTATAGAATGCCAGTTTGAGACTCAAAAGTTTGAGTACTGATTAACATGATACCATGATCGATATGTTAGTTTCATGCCTTGTCTTTTACCTGCGTATGCTTATAGCATCTTTTGGTAGTTTTGTATTACTGAGCTTTTTCAAGCTCACGTTAGTTTTACCACTGCAGGTTAAAAGAAAATGTCCATGGTCTAATGATCGACATCAGTTAGGGAGTTCCCTTGGCGTTGCATGTGGAGTATGGTACCTCTGTATTTTGTTTTCTGGACTTCAGTTTTTGTAAACGACATTTTAATATGGTTTTAATAGAGATGTTATTTTACACTTTTAAATGTGTTTCTAAGAATTTTCTTCTGTTTTTACTGTGGGTCACTCCGAGGACCCTAATATGACCTCCTAGATTGGGGTATGTCGCTCAGCCGGGTCTAGGGGGTTACATCGAGAGTAAACTTGGCTAATACCAAGCGTAGTGGTGGTGGTTTTCGTTTATTCTTGAATAATGGGACCCTTAAAATTTACTTGCATGTATAACCAAATTTTAATTTAATTGTCACTTTAACTCGCAAAATCCGATATTAATGAAATGGTAATTGATTTAGGTACCAAGTTTGGGCATGGTGGGTGTACGAACCACTCCCCACACGTAACCGACTCCCAAACCCAAAAAAAGTGAGAATCTCTGGTTTGTTTTTGGTGTCTGATCTACCTAACCCAAGTGACCGATGACAACTCCAGTTTTTATTTCAAATATAATTTTTTAAAGAAATCCCCCAAAACCATTTTTCATAAAAAATGATACCACGATTTTAATTAGTCGCTACAGCATGACGACTCCGTTAGGGACAAATTTTTGTCTTTACAAAAAAAAGAGTCAAGCCTAAAAACAATTATTGCTTTATTAATATCAAAAGTTGCGAATTAAAGTGACAATTAAGTTAATATTTGTTTATAAATGTGAGTTTATTTTAACGCATTTAAAATTTGGCATATAAACCCATTTGTTTAAGTGGGGGAAAACGCTAGTGCCTTTGTGAGGATATCGTTCCTCCGTATGGCCCTAGCAAGTACCTTCGGGGCTTGAGTACCCTATGTTTTTTGTGGGAATATTGTTTCCCCATATGGACATAGCGAATGGGTCCTCCCAAATTGAACTCGGTTGAAAGAAGCCTATAATGGGTGATGATTGGGGCCTTGCTACCCTTAGAAGGGGACAACGAGGACAATTCGAGTACCCTTTTTGTACCAACCTTCATTTAGAGAATATAGAAAGCCCACCCCACTTAGAGCCATGCTGATTACTAAAGAGAATTAGATGGCATGCAGATAAGGGTATATCTTTTTATGCTTTATTCTTTTATTTCTTACATTATTATTTATTTTATTTAACAATAATTTATTTTGTTTTTTCTTCTTTTGCATTTTTTGTTGCATATACATCGCATGACATAAAGGTGTTGATTCAAAGTTGGTTTCCCGATTAGAAATCTTTCATAATGGTTAAGAGGTGTCTCAGGAAAGAGGAAAACCACAAGAGGGTCTGGCTTTGATCCGAAGACATTCCTTTGAAGACACTAAATTTGGTATTACCTGATATATTTTCATCGAGCTTTTCCCCGTTAAAAGGATTTTTAGCGCAAGAACAACAAACACTCCCGAAGACGAAGAAATGGATTGAGGTTTTTAATGACCGAGATCAGTTAAAGGTGACAGTCATGAACCAAATTCAAGAAACGGCTAGACACGTAAGGATGTTAGCCGCGGAAGAAAGAATTCTTTGCCCCTACGTCAATTCAGAGACAAAAAAAGGACCGAGATTCTTTCGACCACTTGAAGCCATCAAAGAATTAGGAGTTAGGGCTGAGGCCTATCTATAGAATTTTGTTTTATCTATTTTGTATTGAGAATCTTTTACAATTCAATGAAAGTTGTTCTAGGGTGATCATCTATAGAATCAACGCCTTAGTTTGCATTAATGTTCGCATTATTAATGTTTGTTTAATGTTTTTCATAATTATTTATAGCATTTATATTGTTTAAATCTTCAGTTTTATTCAAAATACATTATTGTTCATTCACTTGCATCAATATCTTTGCATTTAGACATTAATATTGCATTTAGGGGCATATATTTTTCATTTCTTATCACATTGATTTTAGAATAAAGGATCAATCATTTGGAAGAAAGAGGATGCCCTAGCCGGTGAAAATAATGACAAGCTTGATGACCCAAAATTTCAAGTCAGATAGTGTAAGTGATTTTGCATTGGCGCATCTGAGCAACCTACTAGTTAGCCTACGTGTTGCCATTTGAATAAAAAGATGGATCTTTTTGTAAATACTATTTGATGGATAAATATGTTTATTAGGTCCCCATACATCAATTACACAAGGGACATTGATTTTTGACCCGAAGATTGATTTCAATTAGCCTATGTCTAATGGAAATCGAAAGCTGTAAAGTTGATGAGTATGTGACTTACATCCCGATTTAATTGGGTCAATTATTAAGGACCACATGTGGGGGGAAATTAAAGTGTTTGGGAGAGCGACAGAAATCTTTCGCAAAAATGAACAAGGTAAGAAAAAAAATCTCGAGGGGGGCACTCTGTTGTGGCCTTATGGTTGAGTGTCTAATAAGGTAGTTGTGCTCTATCTACTCTATATCTTGGCTCCATGAGTGATTTTCAAATCCTGACAAAGTCAAACAACTAATGAGATGAATCCCGAGATCAAAAAGAAAAATTAAAAAAGGTATAACAAAAAATGCACTCCAATGTTCGAAGCCTGGTAAAAAGGTATTTTCGGATAAGAGTGTGGAAACTTTGGGGCACTCCGCTGTAGCGAAAGGACAAATAAGGTAGTTATGCACCATCCAAATCGAAAACTTTTGCTTCATGAGTGATGGTAATATTTTCAAATCATCACAATGTCAAGTAGCTCGGGGTTATGTTGTATGCTCCATCATTTATCTCGAGCCAAAAGAATATGATGAAATGAATTCCAAAATAAACAAGAAAGAAATGAGACAAAGAAATAATAACTTAAAGGTGAAGCTTGCAAAAGATAGCTTTAAATTGGTTAAAGACTACAAAAACTCAGAAGATACTTTACATCTTCAAATATCGACTAAGCTTTCGAGGTGTCGCTCATGGACTTGATATTCGGGGCATCTAGTCTAGCTTGAATATATTCATAATCTGAAGAAAAAAAATCAAGTTTTCCCTAATAAGCATCTCACATTGAAATAAACAAGTAAATTGGCATTTTTGTATTACTTTATAAAAAAAGATTTAAAGTGTAGGAACCTAGAATTGATTTCCGCCAAGATGCTTTGATAATGATTGAACTTAAAGAAATTCAGGGACTTGAGGCATGTGCTCACCCTAATATTGAGATAGAGGAAAACTCATCATGATGAGTTAAATACAGAAAATGACCTCGGCATTCAAGCATCATATTGAAAGAGGTATACCAAGGTTTAATCAAAGAAAGACCTCAGACACCAAGTTATGAGAGTGCGCCGAAGTAAGATGACGAGGATCACCTACATCAGAATTCAAACTTGTCCAAGAAAAAAAAGAATGGCAAAGAAACAAGGATTTCAAGGTGAAAACTTGAGAGGACACCTAAAAAGGAGGAAATAAAAATAGAAAAAGGAAAAAAGAGGAAAAAAAAGAAGAAAGAAGAAAAAGAAGAAAGGAATAATGAAGAGAAGAAACCAAAGTGGAAACCCGAAAGGGCGCTTTGAGAAAAGAAAATCTAAAGTAAAAATCTAAAGAGACGCTTTAGAGAAAAGATTTAAAAGTTCAAAAAAATGTTGAAATGGTTGGACCCAAATGTGAGGTAGGGTACTGCCACTACAGAGATCAAGAAGAAGAATAAAGTAAAGAAAGGTAAAGATCGATCGATCCTGAAAGTGAAAGCGTTCGAGCAATTTTGAAAAGTCACAATTCATGCATCATATATATTTAGACATCCCTAGGTTAGGAGCATGCTAATTCATACCATCAAATCATTTTGTGTGTTGATGCGAGTGTTGAATCTGTCAAAAATAAATACCTGCTTGTTTTGGAGAATTTTGTAGTAGCGGTAAGTAGGGTCAAATCCACGGAAAGCGGTAAGAATATTAAGCAAATAAAGTAAAAATGGGGTTTTTGTGTTTGAAAGAGACGGATCTAAAAGACGCAATATTAAAGTAAATGTGTTTGATGATGAGATGAGCTCTAGCCAAGTTAGTTCTTTGAATTTAACCCAAGTAATTGGATCATCTATATTCAAAAGATAAACATGCATAAATCTCAAGTAGCTTGGTTTTATGTTAGATGATAATCCACAAATAACTTAAATCTCTTTTTTGATAGAAAGTAATTTAATAGTCCATAAACCACTAACTCTTATTATCAATGTTAGAGTTCTTTAGATAGTCATCATCCATATGAGTGTAGGATCCCAATGTTTTGTGAACGTAGGACTCATCCCTATTGAGTGTACGGTCTCGATGCTTTGTGAACGCGAGACTCATTCAGAGTGTATGATCCCAATGCTTTATGGACGAGGGCATTACTCTAGGTTTGTGGTATGACTTGTGTACTTTTGCTCTGATAATCTGGCGAGATCCTAAGTATGATTGGGCCTTGTATGATAATTGCTATGATGAGAGCATGTGTTTAGACTACTAGTGGTAGAGCCATGTGTTTATTTATCACTCATTATTGCTCGTACTAGCTTGCATGCTTATATATGATTAGCATGAAGTATAGTAGAGTAGATGTGTACCATTGAGCATTGCAAGCTCAGTGCTCGGAATAGTTGTTTCCGTGCTTAGGTTGATCGTCGGATCGTGGGTTCGAGGAGCACTATCGATACGAGATCCCAGCATGTGGAGGTTTTTAGAGTACGGAACTTGGGTTTAGTGGGCTATGTATTCATAAGACCTTACGCGGTCGAGTATGTAATTCTTACTTTTGAAATTGTATTAACCAAGTTGAATCTTTAAATGTTTTAAAATAAAGTGGAGCTCCTTTGTAACAATTTAAATTGTTTATCTATGTTTTCAACTATTGTATCTAAATATTTTGGAAATACCATGTTTGGGCTAAATATAGATACAAAATTTATGGTTTAGGGTTAGGTTTGAGGCCCAAATGCGACAACCGAGTCGAATGTGTTACATATGAACCCACACTTCGTATAACATGCTACAATCAGAAAAACTTTTGATATAATATTATTTTATATTTTTTAATTTAAATATTAGTAAAGTTTTTGTCCTTTTCAATTTCTAGATTTGAAGGTTTGATAGACTCTTATCTCACCTCATGTTTGACTCTAATTCAGACATGGCTACAATTCACATGATTGTGGAAATATTCATGAAGAAGGAAGCCTTTGCCACGTGATAATCATTTTTTCTTCCTTATTCTAATATTATAGTACTAATTATTCCGATTTAAAAGGTTTTATATAACCCATATACAATACACAAATATATATATATAATTAATTGAGACTTGACTAGAACTTGAAAATTGATATGCTAATTACTAAAATTTTTGAGTCATTTAAATTTCTATTTTATAACTCAAATTTTATTTTAATTTTTTTTGAGTCGAGTCAAGACTAGTCAGTTTTTAATTAATTGAAACTAATTAATTTTAAAAACCTTCCAGAGAACTCGAAAAGTTCATGCTTTCTCCATCAAAAAGTTCTCAAAGACTTGATCGTAGTTTTGACGCACAATGAAAAGCTTTACAACCAAAGGAATTAAATTATTGAATTACATTGAAATTTTGATCAAATTGATAATTTTTTATATTTGAGAGTTAAATTAATTGAACTATTTTAAATTAAATTGAATTGATTGAATGTGTAAATAATAAAGACTAAATTAATAGAATGTATAAATAATGAAGACAAAATATGTAATTGTACAAAATTAAAAAGTGATTGGTGTATAACGGTATATAGTGTTAGTGGTGTATAACGTGTGAGTCACCCATTCTAGACTCATCCTATAATTAAAAAATTGCTCAATAAATAACAACAGCCAATTGGTCTTGTGAGATGAGACAGTAAATCTCTAAGCAATATCAAAAATTTAAATCTTGACATTATTAAACAAATTAAATTAAAAGGATCGCTTCGATAACGCGCCTTTACAATATTCGATCCATATCAGTCAATTAATCATTAGTATTGTGGTGTAGATGTTGCGTTGTTATCCTCGAGGAGAAGGGAAATTATAATAATTTTTTTGATCAAATAGGCCTTAGAGTAACTCAATTATTAGTTCAGTTACAAACGAGTCATCATTCTCTTTAAAAATTGCAAGTTAATCATTCAATTAAATTTTTGTTACAAACTTGTCACTCCTCCGTTAAAATGAAACAAAAGTCTAACGTGATTTGGTATAATAATAATTTATTTTTAAAACTTATACATTCTATAAATTTGTTTATAATTGGAATAATTCAATAATTTTAACTATTGATATTTAAAAATTAGGCAAATGACTTATTTGGTACCACCTATTCATTTGTTTCTGTTTTGGTTATCCAACTGTATTTTTTAATAAAATCGTAGCTAATATTATGTTTTTTTGCCATTGTCATTAAGTTTACCCGTGACTTAATAAAAATGGCGACATGACATAGTATAATGATAATTTACAAATAATAAGTTTTAACCCTTGATATTTAAAAATTGAGTAAAGTACTTACTTGGTACCTTACCTATTCATATTTTTCTGTTTTAGTTATCCAACTATATTTTCTAGCAAAATCGTACCTAACATTATATTTTTTCTTTTGATTACTGTCATTAAGTTTGACCGTTGACTTAATAAAAATGATGATATGACATAATATAATGATAATTTACAAACAATATGTTTTGTCCAAATTTATCATGAACTAAGCTCGGCTCAATGGTTAGACGTGGGAATAAGGGACCTACGGTCTTAGGTCCAAATCTCGCTCACCCTCATATTTTCATTTAAGATGTCAGCCCAATGGGTAGAGCATGGTTTGGGGAGCTTAAGGTCAACATCTTATTGGAGGATGAATTTATTGAATTATTTAATTATTTCAAATAAAAATAGGCCGAAATTGAATAAAATTTTAAATATATATTGAGATTTATTGAATAAATTTAATTTGGAATCAAATTGATATAATGCATAAGTTTGTGGATTAAAACTATTATTATACCATGTCATGTCACTGTTTTCGTTAAGTCGGCGGTTAAACTTAACGGCTAGTGATCAAAATATAAAAAAATAGTCCTAAATTGAAAGGATTTTTAAATATTGAAGATTTTTTTGAATAATTTCAATTTGAGACAAAATTGATAGAATGTATAAGTTTTGGGGGCTAAAGTTGTTATTATACCATGTCATGTAACCATTTTCGTTAAGCCAATGGTCAAACATAATGGTCAATGACCAAAATAGAAAAAAAAACATTACGTTAGATATGATTTTACCAAAAAATATATTTAGATGACCAAAAATAATTCTAACACGGCATCAATATAAATGTGCATATACAAGGCTTTAAACTCTAGACTTATTTAAGTAATACCAAACTGCTTACCACTTGGACCAACTCCTTGATAACTAATGTGGTCCTTATCCTTGATAGCTAATGTAACGTGAAATTGTGTGCATGATTAAGTAATGAAAAAATAGAATTGATATAATTTTTACTCTCCTCGTGGACAATAAACAATATCTACACGAGAATCAGAACTCGGATCAAAAACTAATCAAGTTTTGACTCACATGTTATCCTAAACATTGAAAATCTTGAAAGTTAACATTAATTAATTTGGATTAATTTCAAAAACTCTCGATAATCTACTATATAAAAATAGGGTAAACTGCACGAAATATCACTGAACTTTAGGATCTGACTCGATTATACTACTGAACTAAAAAACGATACTATTATACCACTGAACTTTAGTAAAATATCTGATTATACCACTGAACTTTAAAATATCCAATTATACCACTAGGCCGTTTTGGGCTATCTGAGGCGTCAAATCAACTATACCAAAATGATGTCTTTTTGGTTCAGGGTTCACATCAACCGGTCGTATAATCGAACCTTTATTAAAGTTTAGTGGTCTAATCGAACCTTTTACTAAAGTTCAGTGTTATAATTGAACATTTTATTAAAGTTCAATGGTATAATTGAACCTTTTACTAAAATTCAGTGGTATACTAGTATCATTTTTTAGTTCAGTGGTATAATCGAGTCAAATTTTAAAGTTCAGTGGTAGTTCGTGTAGTTTACCCTAAAAATAATTTTATCACTGAATTTTTACAAGGGTAAACTACACCATGTGTCACTAAACTATTGACGCTAACTCTTCTTTATCATCAAAATTTTAATTGGTTTAATCTTAACAGAAAAATTTAATTTTCGACTCCTTTATGCCACTCCACCGTTAAATCCTTAACTTCAAAGTGACGTGGGTAATGGTAGATGCCAAATCAAAACAACGTCATTTTAATGAAGCTATTTTGATGACCATATCGTCCAAAATGACGGCTGTAACACCTAATAATAATAAAAAAGGAAGATGAATGATGAAAGAAGAAAAATGAGGGGGATTGCAGCCAAAGGGGTTTGAACTCATGACCTTGGCTGCACAAACAAGTGAAGTACCCATTTGAGCTAAAACTCTAAGTGTGATATGGGTTACCTTAATTAAATTATAACCTTTCATGGTTCGGTTATATAGCAAATGATAAAACCAATTTGAGACTTTCATCTCCCATTATTCGAATCATTTTCTAGAATCCCCCTAAAAATATCCCTCACCTGACCCAAATCGGCCGCTGTTCGATCTTCTACATAATTGTACCGTGTCGCATACCGCCGGAGCCAGAATATTGTCCGTCGAGCCCTAATCAAAACCCCTCAAGCCACTCGCGCAATCACCATCTTGTTCGCCAATAATCAAAGCTTGAAGCTTTGATGAACCTAAGGTAAGAGTCAAGCCAATTTTTGTGTTTTTCGGCTGCCACAGTCATCAGCTCTTGGTTTGATTGCCACCACAACCTTCCCCGCGTCGTGACGATCCTGACCCAACTGTCCGATCATCCAACTAGTAACGTTCAAGCCTTCGCCGGTGTTTGGCAGTGTTGGTAAGTTCGATAAGTTTTAGGCTATTTTCCGTTGAGTTTTGAATAATTCTGAGTTGTGGAGTGTTGTGGGTGTAAAATTTGGCCAAAATTTTGCATTTTCGTATATTTTTCGGCAGTGTAAGTCAGTGCATGAGCTCCACGTGCCGGTCGATACGATTTTTGGCTGCCATGAGGTTCACCTATAAATCGGTCTAGTCTAACCTGATTTAATTCGATCTGATCTAGTCTAGACTGAACCCATTTTGAACCTGACCTATTTGACCTGACCCGTTTGACCCGAACAAGTCAACTCGCCTGAGTCAACTTAGTTGACTCTGACCGTCGACTTTGACAATTAACTCTAACCGTTGACTTTGACTGCTGACATCATAGCTGACTTTAACTTTGACCAAAAAGTCAAAATTTCTGAAAGCTCCTATTTTATTTTTTTAACATCCTGAGTCCGTTTATGAAGCTCATTTTGTGAAATTTTAACACGAAAGCCTCTAAAATTGACCTTAAACCAAAGCATGCATTTTATCAAGTATTTTTATTTAAGGGTATTTATTGTTGAATAAAGGACTGATAAAAATCTTTGTTGGTCAAAGGTACTCACGGCTCCCCCGATTGTGTTTTCACCTGGCTTGGCTCATCCCGAACCTATTGTGACCTGTATGGTTTTGTAACATAGTAAATTATCCCTATAAAAACATAATTCCTATAGTAACCCGAATCTTTGTCGATATAGGTTTTAGCACCGCAGTGGAGCGTGGTTCCGGTGCCTAGTAGATTATTAGACCTTCTTGGCTTTTGAGGTGAGTTCCTTATGTGCTACATAGTTGTTTTTCATATTTTTTGCATGTTGTATTAAACTGATCATGTGCACATGATTGATATACCTATTTTCGTATATAAATAACATGTTTTCTGGACTTAAGCATGACTACATGATATGCATGATTTATGCCCTAATACCCGATATGATTAGCATGTTCTCTGGTTACTGTTATCTGATTATAAATGCATGTTATTAATTACTATTATTCATATTTATTACTGTATACTGCTATACTACCTAAACTGATTCACTAGGGTACTAGGTATGATATAAAGTGCCTGAAGATTTAGCCCTGATCTGGCTGATAATTTCGCTCGTATAAGGTTCTTACGCTTCAGCTAGGGTGATTTCGTCTGTATTTGGTTTCTATGCTTCAGTTAGGGTAATTTCGCCTGGGCCTAAGGTATCCCCTTAGGATGGTACCCTTACCTAATGGACTTGGGTTAATGCTTATATATGATACTGTTCTAGGGAACTATATCCTAGAGTTTGGTTGGAGGGTAGATAGGTTAAATGAAAACCATGGTTACACTTATAACATGTTTTATAAGATATTTTCTATTTATCTGGACTATATATATATATACTATTTTACTTTCACTGTTGGAACACACTGAGCTCCCAAGCTCATACCCCCAAATCTTTTCCCTTTCAAATTTTAGATAGGTTTCCCGAACCTGGCACTTGGAGGATCGACACATTCGATATACATCTGTCATTGTAATGTTTCCATCTTCTAGGTTGTTCTATCACGATGACATGAGCCTGTGTTTTGTTACCTTATATTGCATACTCAATGATGTTGTCGTATATGGCTCGTGATGTATTTACACATTTTGATATGGCTTGTTTTGGTTAATTTAATTTACTTATATTTGAATCTATTATTTCTTGCTTCTGATTTTAATCCTTAAATATTTTTATGAAGAGATTTTCTATAACAAATGTGATCTCCTAGATTTGTATTTATGCATAGGCTGGTCTAGGGGGTTACATTTAGGTGGTATCAAAACTTTTAGTTTTATAAACTTCAGACTGTGAATGGGTTTTAAATGAAATATTTTTGTAAAATGTTTTACAAATATGTTTAAAAATGCCACGTCACTGAGTTTTATATGTTTATCTGTGAGTGGTTGTTCAGTACCAGTTCTGACCCTAAGTGTTACCTTTTTAGAGATTTTTTGATATGAGCACCCGTAGAGGTCATCGACCTGCCCGTGGTTGAGGTCAAGCTGCTAGGTTTTTCGACCTGATAGATGACTTAGCCATAGATCCTTCAACTCTGATAGATCCTCACGCCCCTTGTAGTTCTGCTGCACTGACCGATCTACCACCTCCTACCAGTATCGGCATGACGACCCCATTCAGAGGATTGATAATTTCTAGAGCCGAGTCTATGACTAGAGCTACTGATGAGACACTGAGTAGATAGTTCCTCTAGTTGATTCAGGGTGTAGTGAGAGCAATGTGCATTGTACCAAAAGTTCCTATCTCTCAGACTCTGATTGCTAATGGGGTCAAGACCTTTTCTCGATCTCTTAATGGGGCACCAACTAAGGCAGAGAGTTGTCTTTATGATACTGAGAGGCGTATGGACCAGTTGGGTTTAGAGCCAACTAGAAGATACCTGGGAGCTGTATCTATGTTGGACGTGAATGCCCATACCTGGTGGGAATTTGTAGTGAGCAATGTGCCTCTTGAGAGGTTGACATAGGACTTCATCAAGGAGCATTTTAGGAATTGTTTTTTGGGTGAGAAATTCTTACGAGAGAGGCGCCAGGCATTTTAGGACTTGGTGCAGGGTTCTATGTTAGTGGCTGAGTATGAGTTGTAGTTTCTAGATATGTTGAAATATGGTACGGGTTTAGTGTCCACCGAAAAAGACAGATATAACAAGTTCTTAGAGAGTCTTCAGATTGGGGTTCGAGATCAGGTGGCTACACATCATGATGAGGTGTTCGAGAACCTAGTAAATCAGGTCAAGGCTACAGAAAAGATAGAGATATTAGTAGCTAGTCAGAGCGGCAGAGATAGAGATCGAGATAGAGACAGGATTAGGGGCGAGACTGAGATCGATCTGGGAGACATTCCAGTCAGAGTGAGTCTCACGTACGCCCTGATAAGAGGGCTCGCACTGCTTCCTATCAGAGGGTTGGATTAAGTTATAGGCCTACGGTACCTCAGGACCCAACCGTTAGTCGGGGTAGCTCATCAGGGTTCTCTTATGTACCAGTATGTGAGTATTGTAGTAATTTACATAGGGGAGAGTGTAGAAAGAAGACTGGGGCTTGCTTTCATTGTGTATCCACCGAGCATTTTCTAAGAAAGTGTCCGCACCCATCTTCTATTGGTCTAGCATCGACACAGACTCCTACTTGATCATAGGCATCCGTTCAGACTCCAACTATAGGGCGATATTAGGGCAGAGTTTTTGGTTCTACTGTTAAATCTGATAGTAGGGCACGAGCACATTAGAGTGGAGGA
This sequence comes from Hibiscus mutabilis, assembly GCA_019671005.1. Lineage (NCBI taxonomy): Eukaryota > Viridiplantae > Streptophyta > Magnoliopsida > Malvales > Malvaceae > Hibiscus > Hibiscus mutabilis. The sequence continues at coordinate 43,917,770 of CM033720.1, read as the reverse complement.
CCATCCTTGACTGAGGGTAGACAGCCTGTTTTGGTCTATGCCACAGACGTCGTGATGATAGAGACGAGCATGATGTTATCGCATGTACATTAATGATATATTCTGTTCTATATTTTACATTGCTTGACAACGGCTTCACCCATTTTTATATATCAAAATCTGTGTCCCGAGATATTCAGATTTTAGTTGAGACCACTAAGAATACAGTTACTGTTATGAGTCAAGTGGGTCAGTCAGTGCTCGTAGATAAGATTTTCAGACAATGTCCTCTTGAGGTTCAAGAGGAAACATTTCCAGCCGACTTTATAGAGCTACTGTTAGAGGAGTTTTGTAATGCCCTGGTTTTGGGTCTAGATGTTTTGGGTTCATTTTAAGGGTTTGGTAGACCTGTATTAGATATTCAAGTCAGTTTCGGGATTAAATCAGATTAAATATTTTTGAAGGTGATAAAAATATAGAAAAATGTTCTAAAATCATTATTTAATATATCAATGATTGTGGTGAAATCAATTTTGGAAAATGAGTTTTGAAAATCAGACATTCTGGACTAGTGACCAAAATGTAAACTTTAAAAACTATTTTTAGGACTGTTTTGTAAAAGGGTCAAAATTTTAAATCTTTAATGAGCTAATTGCCTAAAGTCTAATCTCAGACTTTATCCTTAAATGTCTATTTTAAAAGTTTTTTGGAAAATATAAATAGGTTGAGGAGAATTAATTTGATAATTAATTCTTTAACACAAAAGTTACGTAACTAACTTTCTTTCAAAATCTTTTCTCTCAAAATCTCTCCAGCCAAGCACTATTATCTTCTTCTAAATCTTCAGGTAAATCTTCTTTTTTTTGGCTTTTGATTTCTAATGGATTCTCAATTGTTTCTAAACAAAACCTTATTGTTTTAACTTTGTTTTCACATGTAAATTTAGCCAATTAAGGGAGAAAGCATCCATTAGAGGTAATGTTCATTTTTCTCCTCTAATGAAAGGTTCTTTACTGAAATTCCCAAATTATTGATCCTTTACAATTGTTTTCTAATGTGTTTTGATAGTTTAACTATGGGAAATTGATTTAATTATGGTTTAATGGTGGAATTGATGGATTTTCGAATTGGATCTGTTTTGTTGGGTTCTTGTTCAAATTAGATCATGATTTTGATGTTTAATACTGTTAATAGCTTAGTTTTAACATGGTAATCCCGAAACTAGTTGAATCCTTAATGTTTAAGGTTGTTAGTTAAGGGTTTTGTGTTGTTAATGGAGTTTAGTCATTGATAGAAGTAAAAGGACGTGGTTAAAGTGTTTTTAGATGCTATTTGTTGAGGTTTGATGTATCGAATCATTTAATTGTGGCTGGGTTAAGATTGGAAGGTGTTTGAGGTTGATTTTGATAAGTTTTGGATGGTTTTTGAGAGGGAAACTTGTGAGTTGCGGGTAATTGCTTTGAGGCAGTGGGTTGGATGCATTTTGATGCATGTTTCCTCTGGTTTTGTGTGACCAAAATAGGGGATATTCAAGGCAAAGTAGCTTGAGGTGGATTGTTGCTTGCCGGGAGCTCATTTGCATTGGAGAGCAAGGTGAGGTGTAATTGGTGAGTGGAAATAGTTTTAAAAGTCTTTTAAAGGTTTGAAAGTATTTTTGGGAGTTTAGGTTAAGCTTGAGACACTTACATAAGCTCGAAAGTAAGTTTCTCTCCTTTGCTCTTTAATATCGATTCGGATATGAGCATGTGTAATTCATGTTTTTGTCGTAAACATGGTTTGTTTTTCTTACTGTAAATGCATGATTTTGAGTAAATATGCAATGGTTTAAAAGTATATGAAATGCTAGTGAGCATTGGTTTTCATTTCGGTCGAGAATATGGTATTGCTTTGGAAATATGGTTTGCAAATATGGTGATTTTGTATAATGCATTGTAAAACAGTGAGTAAATGGTTTTGTAAATGATATATTGGCTATGTGACACGATAAGAAAACATTTGGATATAGTTGACATGCCATAGGATAAAGTGCACTATAATATGTTTAAAATTGATCATGGTTAGAGGTCCTTGAGGTATAGCGGTCGGCTACTCGGACTATGATGTTATCACTTGGGTTGAGCGGTCAGTTCCCCTTATTAATGTTAATCTTGTGGTCGGCAAGGTTGTTATATCATGTGGTCGGTATGGTATGGGTTTTGATGGCGATCAGTCATCATAGGAGATTCATGTATCTGATATGCAAGGTTAACGATTCGGTTAACCCAAGGTTAGCGGTCGGCTAATCAAAGGTAGTGGTCGACTATCCGGGGTCACTATAATTGCCAATATTAAAAGTTTATAATGCTTTGGATTTAAGCATGGTAATATGACCTAATGCTTTGGGATTTAGGCATGGGATGACTAAATGCTTTGGGATTTAAGCATGTGATTTATAAATGTTTTTGCATATGGTCAACATACATGTTTGATTTGGAATTAATAAAAATGCTTTGGTCGTAAGCATGGTTTGAAAACAAGAGTTCAGATTTCAAAGAGTTTTAAATGCATCATTGTTTTATGAGCATCCTCGCTAAGCATGTGTGCTTACGCTCTCGTTTTCATAATGATGCAGAGCATTAAGGTTTGGGGCAGCAAAGGCAAGGTTTGAAGTGATCCAAAAACCAAGACTATTTTGAGTATGAACTCGGTTTAAGTTTTTGGTTAATAAGACAATGTGTTCTCCAAGTTTTTGGGATTTGTAATTCTGTTTTTCCCCTAGTATTTGAGCATGGTTAATGCTGTGTTTCGGAGTTTGATTGATGTTGATAAGCATGTTAATGGTTTTGCTTATGGTTGATGCTAAGTGGTTGCTTAGGTATGCATTTAATTAGCATTGGTGGATTGCCATGCTTTGTTGATTCTAGCAAGTTGATATTGATGCTAGAGATATGTTGGTATGTTGCTTATGCTAGAAAATGTTCAAATGGGTGTTTTGGTACAGTTGGAAATGTGGTTTTAGGAAGCATGCCTATAGTTTACCTTAAAAGCATGATTGCCATGAATTGAGGGTGGTTCTATGTTAATATGGTTAGGATCAATCCTTGGAAAGTTGTACGTATGTTTGAAGCATGATTAAGTGGTTTGGAATCCAATAAGGTAGGTTAAACCAGCAAAAACGGACGTTTCAGGTCTAGACGTATCAGAACGTGACCCCTCGTACCGATACAGCTAGGCCATTTCAGGCATAGCATTTTGGAACGCGAGGAAGTGTTTCGATACGGGTAAGATATTTCTGGCATGGCGTTTTGATACGCGGGAGAGTGTATCGGTACGATTTTGAGCTACTAGAATCTGAGTTTTATAAATTGGCTAGGCGTACCGAAACACCTATACGTGTACCGGTAGAGTAGGCAGTTAATTTAGTTATTTGGTTGCTTAGAAAGTTTCTGAGTTATTCATTTTAGTCCATGAATCTTGTTATAGCAGTTGTGTATGAGTGGATGGTCAGATTTATCTGAGAATTGACATGCAAGCATGCAAACTGACTAATTGAGGATTGGTAACCCTAAATTCATCAATGCTCTTATAATTTACTAGTTTTACATTTTGGTCCCTAAATCGTATTATTTGCAATTGGTTGCCTTTCCGTGGTCTATTTTCTTTGTATCTTCATCTGCTGCAAACATGAACACTTAGGACTAATAATATGCATCTAGTAAAGATAAAAGAAAAAAAATCGATTTTTGAAATCATCCTCTTGTTTGTTTCGGCAAACCTAATGTAGCTAGCTCAGTTCGGTCGGGCGTCTAGGCTGGGTCAAGATGGTTACATTTATTGGTATCAGAGCCAGGTTATGAAAGGTTGGGATATTATTGTTTGATTCTTTGCTATTGTTTGATATGCACGGTGATTGTGTATATGTACGGTGATTTCTTTACATCATGTTGGGGTATAAATTGGAACATATTGCCTATTACCGAGGTTATAAAATGTTTTATAAGGTTGTCTTGGATCATTTCCATATGTTAGCCTGACCTTAATGTGTTTTGATGTTTTTGTTAGCATGGCTTGACGTGAGACTCATTCGATAGTTGGTAATGCCAGGTCTAGGCAGAATAATGATGATGGAGGAAATCCTCGTATTACCTTAACTCCTCCTCCTCCGTTGGTTCCTCCTGTTAATGCTGGGGTAGGTGGTGTACCTTAGGCTCTGCAATGACCATTTTTAGGGATTTGACTCCGTTAATCCAAGCGATGATGGGAGCATTTCAGGCAGTGATGGCTAGAGTGCAAGTGGAAGCACTGACACCTGCTGTGGTGGTTAATTAAGGTTTACCCTTGGAGCGTCTTCATAGTTTGAGATGCAAGAAATTTAGGGGTTTGAACCCTGAAGCAATTGAAGGATGGCTGGAAAAGAAAATCCGTATCTTGGATCAGATGGGCTGTAACGATGTGCGCAAGTTGGGTTGCACTATGTCCTTGTTGTAAGGTGATGCTTATCATTGGTGGGTGACCACGATTGTGGGTGTCCCATAGGCGGATATGAATTGGGAGTTTTTTTGGAGAGCTTTCAACAGTATCTTGGTCTTCAATATCAGGATGCGTAGAAGCGTGAGTTTATGTTGCTCTTGTAGGGTGGCATGTCAATTGCCGAGTATGAGGTGAAGTTCATTTGCCTAAGTCAGTATGCCCTAGAGTTGGTTTTAGATAATCAACAGAGGTGCGATAGGTTTCGCTATGGTCTTGTGAAGGACATCAAGATGTATTTGTTGACTGCAAATTACACGAATTATAATGTGTTGGTCAATCATGCCAAGGATATCGAGTAGTCCCTGAGCGTGATGGGACAGGTTTCAGGCTTGGGCTCGAGTAAGATAGCGACTGATTTTGGCTATTTTGGGAAGCAGAATATAAAATCTCGTGACAAGAGGCATAAGTCAGATTACAAACGTGGTGGCAGTGTTGGCCAGGGTAATTTAGGAGCTAGTGTTGTAGCTAAGTGTGGGTGATGTGGTAGACGCCACACGGGTGAGTGTTGGGGAAATACTATGAACTGCTAGATTTGTGGATCTTCTGATCACTTAAAGTGTGATTGTCCTTGTGCTATGGGGGGATACACCAGTTTGGGCTATTATACCTGTTAGGGGCCGAGGCTGTGGCAGGGGTAATTTCTAGAGGTGTGAGGATGGTTAGAGGGTTGTGGCTCATGATGTTGCTGTACAACCAGAGAATGGTGGGCCAACACAGATCTATGCTCATCTTGAGGGTCTCAATAACACTGATTTGATCGCAGGTATCTTCACCTTGCAATCTTTGTCATTGTTTTCTTTGATTGATTCAGGGTCAAAACTTTGAAAACTATTTTTAGTGACTTTTTATAAACTTTGAAAACTATTTTTAGTGACTTTTTATAAAAGGGTCAAAACTTTGAATCTTTAATGAGATAACTGCCTAAAGTCTAACCTCGGACTTTATCCCTTAAATGGCGATTTTTAAAAGTGTTTTGGAAAATATAAATAGGTTTGGGAGAATTAATTTAATAATTAATTCTTTAACACAAAAGTTACGTAACTAACTTTCTCTCAAAATCTTTTCTATCAAAATCTCTCTAGCCAAACAATATTCTCTTCTTTTAAATCTTCAAGCAAATCTTCTTTTTCTTTAAGTTTTTTTTTATTTTTAATGGATTCTCAATGGTTTCTAAACAAAACCTTATTGTTTTAACTTTGTTTTTACATATAAATTTAGCCAATTAAGGGAGAAAGCATCCATCAGAGCTAATGTTCATTCTTATCCTCTAATGAAAGGTTCTTTACTGAAATTCCAAAGTTATTGATCCTTTTACAATTGTTTTCTAATGTGTTTTGATAGTTTAACTATGGAAAATTGATTTAATTATGGCTTAATGGTGGAATTGATGGATTTTTGAATTTGATCTATTTTGCTGGGTTCTTGTTCAGATTAGATCATGATTTTAATGTTTAATAATGTTAATAGCTTGGTTTTAACATGGTAATCCCAAAACTAGTTGAATACCTAATGTTTAAGGTTGTTAGTTAAGGGTTTTTGTGTTGTTAATGGAGTTTAATCATTGGTGGAAGTAAAAGGATGTGGCTAAAGTGTTTTTAGATGCTAATTGTTGAGGTTTGATGTATTTAATCGTTTAATTGTGGCTGGGTTAAGATTGGAAGGTGTTTGAGGTTGATTTCGATAAGTTTCGGATGGTTTTTGAGTGGGCAACTTGTGAGTTATGGGTAATTGCTTTGAGACAGTGGGTTGGATGCATTTTGATGCATGTTTCCTCTGGTTTTGTGTGACCAAAACAGGGGATAATCAAGGCGAAGTAGCTTGTTGCTTGCTCGGAGCTTGATTTGCAATGGCGAGCAAGGCGATGTGTAATTGGTGAGTGGAAATGGTTTTAAAAGTCTTTCAAAGTTTTGAAAGTATTTTTAGGAGTTTAGGTTAAGCTTGAGACACTTACTTAAGCTCGGAAGTAAGTTTTCCTGCTTTGCTTTTTAATATTAGTTCGGATATGAGCATGTGTAATTCATGTTTTGGTCATAAACATGGTTTGTTTTACTTAGTGTAAGTGCATGATTTTGAGTACTTATGCAATGGTTTAAAAGTATATGAAATGCTAGTGAGCATTGGTTTTCATTACGGTCGGGAATCTAGTATTGCTTTGACAATATGGTTTACATATGTGGTGATTTTGTATAATGCATTGTAAAATAGTGAGTAAATGGTTTTGTAAATGATATATTGGCTATATGACATGATGAGAAAACATTCGGATATAGTTGGTATGCCATAGGATAAAGTGCACTATAATACGTTTAAAATCGATCGTGGTTAGAGGTCCTTAAGGTATAACGGTCGGCTACTCGGACTATGATGTTATTACTTGGGTTGAGCGGTCGGTTCCCCTTGTTGATGTTAGTCTTGCGGTTGTTAAGGTTGTTATACCATGCGGTCGGTATGGTATGGGTTTTGATGGATGTCGGTTATTATGGGAGATCTATGTATTCGATATGTAAGATTAACGGTCAGTTAACCAAAGGTTAGCGGTCGGCTAATCAAGAGTAGTGGTCGACTATTCGGGGTCACTATAATTGCCAATATATGAAAGCTTATGTGTTGAACTTACTTTTAATGCTTTGGATTTAAGCACGGTAATATGACTTAATGCTTTGGGATTTAAGCATAGGCGGCTAAATGCTTTGGGATTTAAGCATGAGATTTATAAATGTTTTTGCTATGGTCGATATGCATGTTTGATTTGGAATTAATGAAAATGCTTTGGTTGTAAGCATGGTTTGAAAACAAGAGTTTAGTTTTCAAAGAGTTTTAAATGCATCATTGTTTTATGAGCATCCTCACTAAGAATATGTGCTTACACTCTCGTTTTCCTAATGATGCCGAGCATTGAGTTTGGGGCAGCAAAGGCAAGGTTTGAAGTGATCCAAGAACCAAGACTATTTTGAGTATGGACTCAGTTTAAGTTTTCGGTTAATAAGGCAATGTGTTCTCCAAGTTTTTGGGATTTATAATTCTGTTTTTCCCTGGTATTTGAGCATGGTTAATGCTGTGTTTTGGAGTTTGATTGATGTTGATAAACATGTTAATAGTTTTGCTTATGGTTGATGCTAAGTGGTTGCTTAGGTATGCATTTAGTTAGCATTGGTGAATTGTCATGCTTTGTTGATTCTAGCAAGTTGATATTGATACTAGAGATATGTTGGTATGTTGCTTATGCTGGAAAATATTCAAATGAGTGTTTTGGTATAGCTGGAAATGTGGTTTTAGGAAGCATGCCTATAATTTACCTTAAAAGCATGATTGCCACGAATTGAGGGTGATTCTGTGTTAATATGGTTAGGATCGATCCTTGGAAAGTTGTACGTATGTTTGAAGCATGATTATGTGGTTTGGAATCCAATAAGGTAGGTTAAAACAACAAAAGTGGACATTTCAGGTCCAGGCGTATCAGAACGTATGCCTCCGTAACGGTACGGCTAGGCCATTTCAAGCATAGTATTTCAGTATGCGATGAAGTGTTTCGATATGTGTAAGCCATTTTAGGCTTAGCGTTTTGATACGCGGGAGAGTGTTTTGGTATGGTTTTGAGCTACTGGAATCTGAGTTTTATAAATTGGCCAGGCGTACAAAAACATCTATACGTGTACCGGTACGGTAGGTAGTTAATTTGGTTATTTGGATGCTTAGAAAGTTTTTGAGGTATTAATTTTAGTCCCTGAATCTTGTTATGGCAATTGTGTATGACTAGATGGTCAGATTTATCTGAGAATTGACATGCAAGCATGCAAACTGACTAATTAAGGATTGGTAACCCTAAATTCACCAATGGTCTTGTAATTTACCAGTTTTACATTTTGGTCACTAAATTGTATTGTATGTAATTAGTTACCTTTCCGTGGTCCATTTTATTTGTATCTTTATCCGCTGCAAACTTGAATACTTAGGACTAATAATATGCATATAGATAAGATAAAAGAAAAATGAACTATTTTGAAAATCTTCCTCCGATTTGTTTCGACAAACCTAATGTAACTCGCTCGATTCGGTCGGGAATCTAGGCCAGATCGAGGGGGTTACAAGTTTGACCTGATTCTTGGTATGGATTGGTTGACTGAACATTGGGTTAATCTAGATTGTGAGTCTAAGAGAGCGACCCTGAAGGCTTCGGATGACTAAACGGTTATTCTGGTTGGTGAGAGATGTGGGTATCTTTCTAATGTAGTATTTGCCTTAACTACTGATAGAATGATTCGGAAGGGTTATGAGACCTTTATTGCCTGTATTTTGAATACAAAGGGGTCTCTATCGAAGATTGAGGAAATACCTACAGTGAAAGAGTTTCTTGATGTATTTCATGAGGAGTTGCGTGGATTGCCACCATACAGAGATATGGAATTTGAAATTGAGACTTATCCAGGATCAGCGCCAGTTTCCATGAACCCCTATCGTATGGCTCCTAAAGAGCTTAAGGAGCTGAAGATTCTGTTGCAAGAGCTCCTTGATCGAGGCTTTATCCGACCAAGCTCTTTACCCTGAGGAGCTCTAATTTTGTTTGTTAAAAAGAAAGATGGATCTCTCAGGCTGTGTATCTATTACTGAAAGATGAATAAGTTGACAGTAAAAGATAAACACCCTCAACCTAAGATCGATGAATTATTTGATCAATTTTGGGGAGCCTCTATTTTCTCGAAGATTGATCTTCAATCCAGCTATTATCAGTTGAAGATTAAGGGGTCTGATGTTGCGAAGATGGTTATTCACACCACATATAGGCATTACGAGTTCCTAATGATGTCTTTTGGTCTGACTAATGCTCTTGCAGCCTTTATGGATCTGATGAACCGTATATTTCGGCCTTATTTGGATCAATTCATTGTTGTATTCATCGATGACATCTTGGTCTACTCTCGGATCAAGGTAGAGCATGTTGAGCATCTGAAGATTATTCTACAAACTCTCAAAGAGCATCGGTTGTATGCTAAATTGAGTAAATATGAATTATGACTGAATGAGGTGACTTTTCTCAGACATGTAGTATCGTCATGTGGAATTCAGATTGACCCAAACAAGATCGAGGCCATCGTGAGCTGGAAGCAACCTAGGAACATCTCTGAGATTCATAGTTTCTTGGGTTTAGCTAGGTATTACAAACGCTTTGTCAAGGGTTCCTCTATCATTGATGCCCCTTTGATGAAGATATTGAGGAAGAACATACCCTTTATCTGAACTGATGCTCAGTAGAAGAGTTTTGAGAAATTAAAGACAGTTTTGACTCAAGGTCTGGTTATGACCCAACCCGAGTCAGGGAAGGATTTTATAGTTTATAGTGATGTTTCACGTTTCGAGCTTGAATGTGTTTTAATGCATGATGGGAAGGTGATCGCTTATGCGTCACGCCAGCTGAGACCGCATGAGTGTAATTATCCTACTCATGATCTGGAGTTGGCTGTTGTTGTTTTTGTTTTGAAGATTTGGAGAAACTATCTCTACAGAGAAAAGTGTTATATCTATACAAATCACAATAGCATGAAGTATCTTCTTGCTCAGAAATAGCTTAATCTGATACAGTGTCGTTGGCTCGAGCTTCTTAAAGATTATGATTGTGAGATTGAGTATCACCCAGGGAAGGCCAACGTTGTTGCTGATGCTTTGAGCTAGAAGACTATTTCAGATTTAAGATCCTTATTCGTCAGGATGAGTATATATGATGATGGTTGTTTGTTGGCTGAGCTTCAGGTTAAGCCAACTTTGGTCGAAGAAATTAAGGCTAAACAACTTTGGGATAGTTTTTTACATCCTGTCATACAGCAGGTTGAGCAGGGATCCACATCTATTTATACCTTTAATCAGGATAGGATTATGTGTTTCAAGGGTCGTTATTGTGTGTTTGACAATGCCGAGTTGAAGTGGGCTATTCTTTGTGAGGCTCATAATAGCCCATATGCTATGCATCCTGGTGGGGATAAGATGTACCAGAACTTGAAGCAGAGATATCGATGGGTTGGCATGAAGAAAGATATCTCTGATTATGTGACGAGATTTTTGACTTGTCAACAGGTTAAGGCAGAACATCAACATCCTTCTGGTCTTCTACAACCTATTAGGATTTCTGAGTGGAAATGGGAGCTGATCACGATAGACTTTGTTACCGAATTGCCACTGACACTTTCTAAAAAAAGATTATGTCTGGGTGATTGTTGACCAACTCACCAAGTCTGCTTATTTCATTATTGTTCGAGTCACTTATTCTTTGGAAAAACTAGCTAGGTTGTATATTTCTGAGATTTTCAGGCTTCATGGTGTGCCTTTATCTATCATTTCTGATCGAGATCCGAGATTCACCTTCCAGTTTTGGAAAACCCTTCAGGAGGCATTGGGCACACGTCTAAATTTTAGTACATCCTTCCATCCTCGGACTGATGGTCAGTCAGAGAGAGTGATTCAGATTCTTGAGGATATGTTGTGAGGATGTGTGATCGACTTTCGTGGTAGTTGGGAGGATTTCTTACCCTTGGCAGAGTTTGCATATAATAACAGCTACCAAGCTAGCATTCGCATGGCCGCAAATATCATACTCCTATCTGTTGGATAGAGTTGTATGATAGGAAAACTTTGGGTCTTGAGTTGGTTTGAGATACTGAGGAGACCGTCAGATTGATCCGTGATCACCTAAAAGAGGCTTTTGATAGAAAAAAATCTTATGCTGATCGGATGAGGAAATATATCGAATTCAATGTCGTGGATTAAGTTTTTCTGAAGGTATCTCTGTGGAAGAAAGTTATGAGATTTGGGCGCAAAAGCAAGCTGAGTCTAAGATTTATCGGGCCGGACCGTATTTTGAAGAGAGTTGGGCCTATTGCTTATCAGCTCGAGTTGCCTCCCCAGCTTAGTCGTATCCATAATGTATTTCATGTATCTATGTTGAGGCAGTATCATTCAGATCCGAGAATGTTATTTAGGTTTCGAACGTTAAGCTGATGCTAGACTTATCATATGAGGATAGGTCTGTGCAGATTTTAGATTTTGATTACAGAGTTCTAAGGAATAGGAGTATTCCTACGGTTAAGGTTCAATGGAGTAACCGTAGTCTGGCAGAGGCCGCCTAGGAGACTGAGGAATCTATGAGAGAGCAGTTTCCACATCTGTTCAGCTCAGGTAAATTTTGAGGACAAAATTTCTTTTAAGGGAGAGTTGTAACACCCTAATAATAATAATAATAATAATAATAATAATAATAATAATAATAATAATAACAAACAAAAAAGGAAGATGAATGATGAAAGAAGAAAAATGGGGGGATTGCAGCCAAGAGGGTTGAACCCATGACCTTGGGTACATAAACAAGTAAAGTAACCATTTGAGCCAAGACTCTAAGTGTGATATGAGTTACCTTAATTAAATAATAACCTTTCATGGTTTGGTTATATTGCTAATGATAAAACCAATCTGAGACCTTTCATCTCCCATTATTCGAATTATTTTATAGAATCTCCCTAAAAATATCCCTTACCTAACCCAAATCGGTCGTCGTCTGGTCTTCCACAACACCGTATTGTGTCGCTCATTGTCGGCGCCTAAATATTTCCAGTTGAGCCTCGATCAAAACCCCTCAAGCCACTCGCGTAATCAATATCCCGTTCACCGGTAATTGAAGCTTAAAGCTTCGACAAACCTAGGGTAAGAGTCAGGCCAATTTTTTATGTTTTCTGGCTGCCACAATCATCAGCTCGTGGTTTGGTTGCCACCACAACCTTCCCCGCGTCGTGATGATCTTGACCCAACCGTCTGATCATCCAACCTGTAATGTTCGAGCCTTTATCGGCATTTGGTAGTTTTGGTAAGTTCGGTAAGTTTCGGGCTATTTTTCGTTGAGTTTTGAATGATTTTGAGTTGTGGAGTGTTGTAGGTGAAATATTTGGCCAAAAAGTTGCATTTTGATGCATTTTTCGATCGTGTAAGGCCGGTGCGTGGAGCGATTTTCGACCACCGTGACCGGTTCACCTGTAAACAAGTCTGGTCCAACCCGATTCAATTTGATCTGATCCAATCTAGCTCGAACTCATTTCGAACATGACTCGTTTAACCCGACGAGTCAACTCGTCTGAGTTAATTCGTTCGAGTTAAGTCGTCCAAGTTAAATCAGTTGACTTTGACTGTTGACTTTGATTGTTGACTTTGATCGCTGATGTCAGCAAATTTGAATTTGAACAAAAAGTCAAAATTTATGAAAACTCCTATTTTATGTTTTTCGACGTCCTGAGTCCGTTAATGAAGCTCGTTTTGCAAAACTTTAACCCAAAACCTCCAAAATCAACCTTAAACTTAAGCATGTATTTTATTATGTATTTTTATTTAAGGGTATTTATTGTTGAATAAAGGACTGATAAAAACCTTAGTTGGTTAAAGGTATCACGACTCCCACAATTATATTTTCACCCAGCCCAGCTCATCTCGATCTGCTCAGTCTCATGAGCCCATTGTGACCCGTATGGTTCCATAACTTAGTAAATTATCCCGATAAAAAGATAATTCATGTAGTAACCCGAATCTTTGTCAATATAGGTTTCAGCACCGCAGCGGGGCATGATTCCGGTGCCCAGTAGATTATCAGACCTTCTTGGCTTTTGAGGTGTGTTCCCTGTATGATACATAACTGTTTTTCATATTGCTTTGCATGTTATATTAAATTGATCATAGTTTTCTGAACTTAAGCATGACTACATGATATGCCTGATTTATGCCCTAGTACCCTATATGACTAGCATGTTCTCTGGTTACTGTTATCTGATTATAACTGTTACTAATTATTATTCATGTTTATTACTGCATACTATTCTATTGCTTAGACTGATTAAATGGGGTATTGGGGTATGATATGAAGTGTCTAATGGTTCAGCCCTGATCCGGTTGATAATTTTGCCTGTATAAGGTTCATACACTTCGGTTAGGGTAATTTCGCCCGTATTCGGTTCCTATGCTTCGGTTAGGGTAATTTTGTCTAGACCTAAGGTATCCCTTAGGATGGTACCCTTGCCTAATGGGCTCGGGTTAATGCATGTATATGATACTGTTCTGGGGAACTATATCCTGGAGTTTGGTTAGAGGGTAGATAGGTTGGATGAAAACCATGGTTGCATTTATAACATGTTTTATAAGATATTTTTTGTTTATCTAGACTATATATATATATATATATATATATATATATATATATTTTACTTGCACTGTTGGAGCACACTGAGCTCCCAAGCTCATACCCCCAAATCTTTTCCCTTTCAGATTTTGGATAGGTTTCTCGGACCTGGCACTTGGAGGATCGACACATTCGATATACATCTGTCATTGTAATGTTTCCATCTTCCAGATTGTTCTATCATGGTGATATGAGCCTATATTTTGTTACCTTATATTGCATACTCAAATGATGTTGTCGTATATGGCTCGTGATGTATTTACATATTTCGATATGGTTTTTTTTGTTAATTTAATTCACTTATATTTGAATCTATTATTTCTCGATTCTGATTTTAATCCTTAAATATTTTCATGAAAATATTTTCTGTATCAAATGTAATCTCCTAGATTTGGATTTACACATGGGCCGGTCTAGGGGGTTACAATGACATTTTGCAATAGGAAAAAATATAGAATATTGCACCTGAGGGGATTTTTATAATACCTAAATTTTTTAATCCACATTAACCCTATTTGTTTCCAATTTTATAATCTAGTCTAACTTTTTTAATATAGATTTATTTTTTGTTCAATTTAGCCCTAAAGTTTTTATTTAATCTTACATTGACCCCTATTTGTTTTTAATTTTTATAATTTAGCTTATTTTTATATGATTTTATTTCTTTCAATTTAGTCCCTAAAGTTTTTATTTAATCCAAAATTGTGTCCCTAATATTGGACTAGATTATAAAAACTAGAAACAAATAGTGATCAATTTTGGATTAACTAAAAACTTTAGGGACTAAACTAAATAAAAATAAAACTATATTAAAAAACAAACCAAATTATAAAAATTAGAAACAAATAGGGGTTAATTTTCGATTAACTAAAAACTGTAGGGACTAAACTGAACAAAAAAACTATATTAAAAAAATTGGTCTAGGTTATAAAAATTAGAAATAAATCGGGGTCAATTTTAGATTAAATAAAAAACTTCAGGTACTAAATTAAAGAAAAATAAAGTATATTAAAAAAATATTTAACTAGATTATAAAATTGGAAACAAATAAAGTTTAATTTTAGATTAAATAAAAAGTTAGGGACTAAACTAAACAAAAAAAACTATATTAATCTCAATTACAGTTTATGAAATTTATTATTTGTGTTAAAATATAACTAGATCTCTAGTTGGTCTATTAGTTAAATCTTTGCCTTTTTTCTTATGATCTAGGTTTAAATCCCTTTAGGTGCAATTGTAACACCCCAAATTTTCCCCTAAATTAAGATCCTATTTTTTAAAATTCCTAGATTCAAAACCCTAACATTTGGGGATTTTATTTTGAAAACCTTAATTGAGAATTAAGAATTAAATTGGGTTTTAGTAATAATTTTTAGTGACCATATCGATTTGAATTCAAACTTCGGCGGTCATTCTGCGATTCGGGTAAACGTTAGGGCCTTCTTTTTCATTTTAACCTTTTGATAAGGGTTATACCCCTCTTTTAAACCTAATTGTCTATTTAGTTCCTATCTGGTACGCTGCAGCCGTAACTCTACCTTGGAAAACATCACTCATCTCTCTCTCTCGTTATCTCTCACCCTCTCCCTAGTCCTCCGACGAAGCTTCGATCACCGGCCTATCACTGTCTGTGTGCAACACCGACCTCACCATCCTCTTCATGGTGGTGGTGTCGCGAACAAAACCCAACCACCGTTTCTCCCCTCCCTCGTTGCTGCTTGCTTGGAAACAGTCCAAAACCGTTTGACTCTTCTTTGCGCTGCCGTTGTTTCTGCCCTTCGCCGGTGTTCGTTCGAGTTGGGTAAGTGATTGGGTAAACCACTGTGACCTTATTTCTTCCTTTAAAATCAGTCTGTGGTTGGATTCGGATTTGTTCGTGCTATGGCCGTGAGTAACCATTGTGGTTACCGTTTGTGCTTCTAGTAGGCCGTCGTCATCGTTCATACATCACCTGCTGCCGTCGTTGTGTGTCATAGCCGCTACCGTTTTGCGCGCTACCATTTGGGTTCGGTAAACCCTAATTTCAGATGTGTGCTTGGGGGAAGGTTTGAGCTTGCTGGGTTGTGCTTGTGTGTGTGAGTGGTATGGATTTGGGTTGTGTGGGTAGTTGGGTTTGAACCCAAACCAGGAGGCCCGGTTGTGTGTGTGGGGTAAGGGAAGAGCCCAAAATCAAAGGACCTATTATGCTAACCGAACCAGCTTGTTATGAACCGGATCGGACCTAATGACCCGAAACAGTGCGAACCGAACCGGCAAAACCAGTTTTGACCCGACCGTTGACCGGACCCGACCTGACCATTGATTCGACCCGATAGTTGACCAACCCGACAGTTAATCGACCCCGACAGTTAACCGACTTAGCCGTTGATTGGATGACGTTAGCTGACTTTGACCAGTTGATTTTTGACTAGTTTGACTAGCTGATTTTGACCTATAATTAGTTTGACCATAGTTGACCTTTGACTTTGATTAGGATTGATTTTGACTTTTGATCTAAAGTTGACTTTTTCAGAAAACTTTTATCTTGGCCTTATTTGATGTTCTAAGTCCGAATTCACTGCCTGTTTTGTCTAATTTGAACCTGAAAGCTCTATTTTACTATTTTACGATTAATTTATACTTTAGTAATTTCAGAAGAATTGAGTATCGGATTAACTCGAGCTGCTCCCGTGTTCAGGTATCATCTCTGAGGCTGGCGAGTTACTACCTCATTCTGTTCATATCGATTGTACATGTTCTTCGAGGCTTTAAGTGAGTATGCCTTCAGTTCAGTCCTTATATTTTTAGTGGTGGATTAGTATTAGAAATGTTTATTATTATAGAGTTATTATCGTAAGTTCTGATTCAGCTAGACTTGAGCGTGAGGCATGTTCTTCTCGGCATTAGAGCTATTGCTTGCTAAGGTGTCTCTTCCTGTGCCATATATTTGTGTGTTTCTTACTGTGCTAAATATTTGTGAAATGATATTTTATACTTGATTTTTTTATATGAGTTGAGATTTGAGAATGTTTTGAAACATCATGCATGGCATATTAAATTGTGTTTTTAAATTAAGCATCGAATTTTCGAAAAATGAGACACTCGTAAGAGTTTTGATTTATGATTTTACAAATCATTTCATGTGTGTTGGGATCAAATTGTGTTCGAAAAAAGTGAGAGAAACCTTCGCTCTGGCGAGAAAAACCTCCACTCTGGCGAGGGCAACCTCCACTCTGTATGATATCGGATAGTCGGATATTGAGTCATGCATTGGACATCATAACATTATGATTTGGATTTATCAGATTTATTATGCATTCAGGAAAGACTTTATCAGAAAATAAAAATCATGTTTTGTTTTTGTGTTGCTTGCACTTTAGAGACACACTAAGCTCTTTAGCTTACACCCTCATAGCTTCTTCTTTCAGATATACTCAGACTGATTAGGCGATTCGGTACTTAGAGCATCTCACATTTTATTCATATATTTTATTATTCAGTATGAACTCTTTTCAATTATTTCGAATTAATGTTTTAACATATTTTGGAATATTTTGTAATTTAGACATTTGGGACATTTAAATTGGGATTTTGTTTCCGCATGCGTTTTTAGATTTGATACAAATGTTTTATTTAAATACTTAGAATTTGATTTAATGATTGAGTTCAAAATTAATTGAGCTATTTAACGATAGTTATTATTAATAAATAATAATTTTGTTTCATAAACAAGTAAACTAAAATGTGTTTCTTGAGGGGCAAGTTTTTCAAACTTAATTCTCAAGATTTAACCTAAGAAATTAGGTTAAATTTAGGGGGTTACAACAATATTATATATTTTTTAATCTTGTAAAACGGTATCGTTTTAAGTGATATGGACATCAAAATAGCTTTACTATAATGACGTTTTTGTTCGACGTCCACTATTAGTCACACCACCGTGCAATTAAGGATTTAACAGTTAAGTGACATAAACGAATTGAAAACTAAAATTTTATATTAAGATTAGACCAATTAAAAGTTCGATTATAGAAACTAGTCAGTGTTAATAATTTGTTAGCATCTAATGTAGTTTATCCTTTTAAAAATTTAGTGTTTATATAATAGTTTATCGAGAGATAGTGAAATTAATCCAATTTAATTAATTTCAACTTTCAAGATTTTCAATGATTAGGATAACGTGCGAGTCAAAACTTGATTAATTTTATATCCAAGCTATGATTCTCGTGGGAGGTCAAGGGAATCAGACCATTTGCGATTAAGGGCTGGGATTAAAATTGATAATACTGTCAGCATCTTTTAACAATAAAATATGGGTCCATATTTGTTACTTAAACTATAATTAATGGTTATGATTTTATCTATATTTTCAAAATCTAATATCTATCATATTTGTGTTTGCATTGATTTTTTTTATAGAAGTAGCTAGTTTTATTTTAAAAAATCAAAATTAAAACGAATTTTATAATAATTTCTCCCAAACACGTGAGATTAAAACATGGAGTAAACAATTTCTGTAAGAAAAAAAAAACAAAAACAGAATCAAAAACTATGCCATCTTCGAACAAAAACAAAATCTTTTTGATATAATCAAATATAAAACGATTCAAAGTCTCACCAAAATCATTTCCAATAATAAACGGGTTTGGGTTTTGAGGCAAAATTAAACTATTATTAATGATAAAACTTTTATTTCTATAAATAAAAAAATATAATATCTAAATTTTGTGTTTGCATTGATATTTTTAAAAACAGAAAATATTTTATTAAAAAAATAAATCAAAAACAAACGACACTAGCCATTTGAGATCATACGAGACAAAAAGGTTAAAAGCCCAACCAAAATACTCAAATAAAATAATTACAATTTGACGTTGGTAAAATGGGCACACAAAATCAAACTATTGAAAGATCAATCCGTGAGTGAGGCCGGGATTTGTTATCTAAAAATATAAACTATTGACCAATTTCAAATTCAAACTATTGAAGATCCAAAACCAAACTATCATCCTTTCATAATGGTTGCCCAACAAATCAAATCAAAATCAATCTTCAGTGAGGCCCTCTCCGTTATATACTTTTTTATGTTTTAGTCTCCTCCATAAAAAGCCTAACAGAATCTCTGACATGATAATTTTTATTTTTATTTTATTTTTCACATCATCACTTCTCTCTTTGTCAACATAAGATATAATACTTTTTATTTGACCAACCAGGAGGTGACACGTATCACCTC
Source organism: Hibiscus mutabilis (assembly GCA_019671005.1). Lineage (NCBI taxonomy): Eukaryota > Viridiplantae > Streptophyta > Magnoliopsida > Malvales > Malvaceae > Hibiscus > Hibiscus mutabilis. The sequence continues at coordinate 43,898,865 of CM033720.1, read as the reverse complement.
TTGATTTTGAACAAATGAAAGAAAAAAAAATTCTTTGGTGAAATTAAAAGGATTCAAACCTAAGACTCCTGCATAAAGGGTCTAACATAACCATTGAGCTAGACTTAGAATATGGTTAAGTTTATTCAAACAAATATTTAAGTTATACTCTCCCAACCTAAAAATAAGAAAAATTGCATTTATGGAGATTTGAACAAGGAACACCTTGCACCAAAAGCAAGGTGTTTAACCACTAAGCTAGGTTAAGAACTGTAATCACCTATTTTTGTCCGGGCCTCAAGCCCAATTAAAAAATCCCAATTACATCAAATATGGGAAGATCCTAATTACAAGAGATCTTGTCCAACAAGTATGGAAAGTCAAGCTACGTGCAAGAAATTCTCACAACGGACTTATGGCAAAATTTCAATAAGATCTGGACATTTCTGGGTTATGATGTATGCTAAACTGATTGTCTTTCAATTACCTTTCAACGCATCTTGAAATGCCTCAATCGGACGTCGGGAGATCAGGATATATTCGTTTTATTGAAGACAACGCAAGTAGAAAACTAGATACGGGTCCAATACGAGAATATGATTTTATTAAGAATTTTCAATTATTTTATTGATTATTTGTAATTAAATTCGATCTTAGACCTTCCCCTATTTGTTTTGATTAATTTAGTATCATGTTGAATGTAAAGAAAGTGGTTTGGTGCCCAAGTAAAGGCATTATTCCCTTTCTAAGAATAATTAGCATTGATGTAGAAGATATCATGCTTTTAGGGTTTTTAGGGTTTCTTGAAGCCTATAAATAGGCTTCATTCTCTTGTAATTCTTAGAAGCACAATGATGACATATATAGAAAATACAAGAAGCATTCTTGAAAGAAATAAAAAGCAGAAGATTTTTCTAGCATTTTTCTTGGTTCGAGATTTTATTTTTATTTCGGCTTCAGAACAGTGAAGATCCAAAGTGTTACGACGTGTAAAAATCCCTCCATAATTTTGTTATTTTTTATCCTTCCTTTATTCAATTTATGCTCCTTTAAATTTCTTTTATTTATTTCTTGCTCTTCAATTTCTATTTCTTTAATTTTCACATCTTTACTTTACATTTCTTTCAATTATGCTCATGTTTAATTTGTGTTTTTAATTTTTTTTCCCTTTTGTTTTGATTTATTTTAGTTCTTCATTTTATTGTCTTATATTTTAGTCTTTACGTTATTCAATTTTGTCCCATTTATTTTCGCATCTTTTCTAACCTTAATTTTGATACGTTTCATTATGTACTTCACCTTAGTTTCCTACTTTAATTTTATGCATTTTTATGTATATATAGCTTGGTTTATTTGGGATAAATAAATATTTTTTTATAATGTTATATTTCCTTATGTATATATAGTAGTATGTATGGTATATGTTTAAATGTATGTGACAAATTTTATTTGGTAATATGTATATATATACTTAAACATGTAATTAGATTTAGTTATTTATTTGTTCACATGACTTCATTGTATATAACTTGATCACTTGTAATTATATTTGATTTTATACATTATTAATTGAGCATGCCATTTAAATTTTTACACGTATATTTATTCTTTCATTACTTTATGTTAATAACCCCTAGATTAACTTAGGTTGTCTATAAAAATTATACTTTAGTTAGAATCCCTTTAATTAAATGGTTAGATCACTTAATAATGTTAATTTCATAATTAACATCTAGATTAGATTCCTTAGATTTATTTCCTAATTTAATTCAAGCCCTTTAGGTTAATCTCTTGGTAGCTTAGCATATTAATTAGAGCCGAAGATTTAGGGCCTTGTAAATAATTGAATAAGTTAACTTTAGGCTTAATTAGAACATAACTAAAATTACATTAGAAAATATGAGTGGCCAAGTAAGCGTCATTTTACGGGCGTTGTGGGGTTTCTAATCTTTCCCCCACACGTAACCATGCCCCGAACCCTTTCACGTTTTTCTCTGGCTTGTTTTTAGATTTCTAGTCTACGTAATAGATCAAAAGATTGGTGGAGACTCTGTTTTTTTTCCTTTACCACAACTTGATGATTCCGTTGGGGACATTTGTAAGTGGGTACAACTTTTATTTGGTCACGAGGAATTTTCTTTTGTATTTCAATTTTTGTGTTTATTTGTTTTCTTTTTTATATTTATGTACTAATGTTTTTTCCTTTTCGCCTTGACAATGCATCATGACATGGGCCCTCTACCCAGGCTAAATCCATTTAAGTGGAAGAGTAGTAGTTATGCCTTCATGAGTAACCCTCCGCATGGGCTAGTGAAAAACTTCCAGAGTCCAAAGTACCTATACTTTCGTGAGTAACCATCCGCACGGGCATAGTGGAAATGCATCCCCTCAAATCGTGTTCAATCTACAAGCCTATGATAGGCCATGATCGAACATCTTTTCCACCTTAGAAGGGGGTTAGGACTGTTCGAGTACCTTTTTAGATCCATACCCACATGATTGAGAATCTAAGGAGCTTACCCCATTAGAGCCATGTGGAAACCTTAGAATTTTTTTTTTTGCTTTTATATTCCTACAAGAGTGTGAAACTAGATATCATGTAGATAAGATTTATTTTTTCCTGAATAAAAGCATGCGGGTAGATACCATGATGGGTTAAGATTTTATTTTTCGTAAATAAAGCATGTCAATTAGGATTCATATTTTGTATAGTAAAATTTGAATCATTCTTTCAATTATTTTATTTTTACTAACTTGTTTATTCTTTTTGGTATTTAATTGTTGCATCACATTAGCATAGAATATTCATTTGCATGATAGTTTCATGGCATCATCGTAAAATGTTAAATATTCATTTGCTTGCATCAACCTAAGGTGTTGATTCATGATTGGTTCCAAATTTAGAAGGTGTCCACAATCTAGAGAAAATCTAGAAATCTATATGTCAATTTAAATGCAACATTCAAGGGTTGAGAATAAATCTCGTATTCTTGAGAACAATTTTTGAATCAACTTCTTTGCATCTAGACATGAATGTTGCATTTAGAAGCATACACTTTCATCCGGCATTGCATTTACATGCATTCATTTTTTAGAAGATAAGATTGATCCTTGAAATGTTTCGTGATAGTGATACCGGATAAAGCAGAAAGCCAGTCGGTTCAGCACCCTTACAACACTCAACACAAAATAAAAATGGTGAACGAAGATAGATTGAAACAGATTGAGCAAGATCAGAAAGATTTGCAAGCAAGCATAACCAAACAGCTAGATGATCAGCTAGCCAGCGCTCAGTAACAAATGAGAGATCAGATCCTGAAATCTCAATAGGACATGCTAGGCCAACTAGAACAAAATTTAAGTTTCCAGCTACCCGAGAAGGGAGATGCATCTGATATAAATCTTGCCACAAAACCTACTAACGGGAGTGATGGTCCTACACATTCTTCAGGACTTACTCCTACCCCAACTAGACAAGACCCTTTTCCTCATGTGATACTTTCCCGAGGGAAGTCACAACTTTATTAGGTTGGCACGTCTTATCCTATGAATATTGCTTCAGCATCAGGAGTCAAACCAATGAAAATCAGACTGAGAATTTCCTCTTAGGAATGGATGAATTGCTAAAGATTGAGAAATTGAAAGTTGAGGCTTCAAAAGATATTGAGGATCGTTGCAAATGACTCAAGGAGAAGATGGAAGCTATGGAGGTAGTGGACACTTTTAGGCAATTGATGTTGTTTAGACTGTGTGAGTGCTTGGCAAAAGGGTAGAAAAATGTGTTGGAAATGTCTGAAAACAGTGCCAAGACTAAGTCTTTTGTGTGCAAATATACACGGTCGACAAGCAATAAAGTAATGAGTTAAGTATCGTCTCTACAGTGATTGCTTAGGAATTTGGCCGCTTTGATTGTTTACATGTCAAGGTAAAAATGTTGATTTGTTTGAAGTGATTTTGAAATAATAACTTAAACGAATGCAAGGTAAAATAAAACAGTGTTGGAAAGGAAGGGCTTTCAAATGAGTGATGAGCGTTGGCAAGGGATGCCTGGTTTTCACGTTATTCATTCTATGTCAGCCTTTAATAATGTTCTACCTTGGCATTATTTATCAAGCTGATTCAAAGTTGGCATTGCATCTATCGATGGAAATGCCCGAAATTAACCATGTTAAACCACTATATGTCTATAGTGCAGTTTAAAATAAATTAATTTGATTAAGTCTCAATCTATACTCCTAAGGGGTAGACTCACTCCCGAAGTAAGTTCATCTACTTGAACATCTTCTATCGAAGCTTCTCACCTTAGAATTTGACAACTAATCGTTGCCACCCAAGTCTATTAAGATATTGAGATGCAATAGGCAAACTATGCCAGCGGTCGCTTAACATAGTATTTAGAAAACTTTCAAACATGCCAGATAGCGAAAACAATGCCAAGACATTTCGATTATCAAAAACTAAGCATAAAAACAACATTCAAATGCAAACATCCCCACCAACTATTAAATTATTTCTTGGTGAGGGTATCAACCAAAAAATATTCATCATTTCTCAACAACATCATCATTTAAAAATAAAATAACTGAACAAAGAGAATTGGCAAGAAGGGGATTTGTGGATACAACCATTCAATGGCTCCAAGCCCTCGGTCGAGCTGGTCAAACCACGCAGCCTTCCTCTTCCACCATCGTCATGCTCTCTTCAATCCTTTTCCAAACTCCCCCTTTTAATCGATCTCCTCTTATCCTTTAAATAGGCATGCGTGAATGACCTAGGATAAGCCTTGAATTTGAATTTTGAATGCGCAAGAGATAAACGATGTGATCATCTTATCCGGATTTAAAGTGATAAGTTGATCAGGTGATAAGCTGATCAGGTTTTCACTAAGGCTGATGCCATCTATCGATGATCCTTTGCTAGCCGAGCTCGGCATTGTTTAGTCTATCTGTGCTAGAAAAACTTGGCATCCTAGTTTTTTGCCATTCTATTTTTTTAGAGTTTGACCAAATGCTATTTTTTGCAGTCTGATCTAGTCCTATTTTCTCGGGCTGGTGTTGCCAAGGGTTCTTGGCAAAACTCTTCTAGCGACCTATTGCCAAGTGTGCTTGGCATTTCTCTTTTGGTCATTCGCTGCCAACAAAAACTCAGTATTCTCTCCAGCATTCCTTCCTTATGCACTGCTCTACTCTACCAAACCTGCATTAATGCCAGCAAAACAACCCTTTACACTAGCATAGACACAATTTCCTAACTCCTTATGCAAATGCATGATTTTAACATCTAAATGCAACTAAATGTACTAAAAAAGCAAGCAAAAGCATTGTAAAATAAGCATAAATTAGTACTTTTGAGGAGTCAACATACCTCCAAACCTAGCTCATTGCTTGTCCTCAAGTAATGCAATTTATATATATATATAACAGAAAAACAACAAAAGTACCTCGGCAAAAATTTGTTCGGAATGCCAGCAAGTGCTGGCAAGCAAAATCTGGCTCTAGTTCTGTTCTTAGATATCTTAGTGCAATAATGCCAAAAAGATAAGCAAATTTAAGTGCAGCAATATAACTCCAGTCTAAGGTCATGAAGAGTGCATGATGTGCAGGCAATATGCATCAAGTATCCTTTTACTCTCTTAGTCAAATTTACTACCTAAACTCAGAATTTTATTTTTCTTTTGTTCCTACCAACGGTTTCTGCTGGCAATATTTTAAGCTTGATTCGCAATACTTTTTGACGTGAGAAATAAGAAGGAGCATACCACGAACCCCCACGTTAATCCAGACATTACTAGTCTTTTACTCATCAACTCATACCCTAAAGTTTTTGACTTGATAACTAAGAGGGAGCAAACCACGAAGCCCCAAGTTACTTATTATCCCTAAGGTAGAGGAGAGTTCTACATTTTTTTTCTTTCCGTGGCAAAATATTGTTGCCTTATTGTTATTTTTTACCCTGGCATCAAACATTTTTCTCTTTTTTTGAGCTTAGTTTCAATAATTCTAAGTTTGTTTGGGAATCTAGATACATACTACGTGTTAAGTGAAAGTTCAATTCCTTAAACTAAGATCAATTGCCAAGCAGTCCTGGCATTGCTATTCTGCTGGCACATACTATCAAAGATTAAATCTCGTCATCGAATAGATTATTCTAGTTCAGATTCTACTAAGCTAGCAAAGTGTTGGCAACATTCCAAAATAACCGATGCACTAAAAAATTTTTAGTGGTTTGGTATGCAAATTTTAATCCTATATGGTAAGCTATCCTACATGGCAAACTAAAATTTAAACATGAATGTCATGGCATACTAATGTGAGGATACACACCCCCAAACCAAAGGTGTGCATTGTCCTCAATGCATGAAAACAACATATATATATAATTAAAAAATGCATGAACATGTGCAATGAAATGGAATAAATGCAAATGAGTTTTAAAGGGAAGCAGACTCTCCTTCAGAGGTTTCTTGGCGTGTCTGTACTAGCAGATTCAACTTGTATTGGTGAGACTGGAACGATGGCATTAGATTAGGTCAGAGTGTGGACAGAGTATGGTCTGGCTGGCATGTCATCCTTGGCAAGGAGGTCAGCAGGGACTCAGGGAATGATAGCAATGTATGAGCAGTTATGCCTTCAAGTGTTTTCTTTATGGCACAATCCCTGACATGAACATACTGCCAAAATATCAAGTTTTGCTCTTCGACTTTCTCCAACTTCTAGAGTATGACCTCCTGACGTTGATATATCTGGGAGAGCATTGCCACTAAATCGACTGACAATTGTGTTGTCTATTCAGCCTTGGGTGTCTTTGCATCAGAACTCGGCATGGTCTCTTGGCATAATTTCCTGTGCTAAAAATCAAAGAAACCTTTCAAAACAAAAAAGAAATAAAATGAAAAAACTAAAAAAATTAAGACTGAGATATCCTAAGTATTGAAAAAAATAACTCTTCTAAATTATTTACAATGACCATACTGGGTTGGCAAAACGTTATTGAAAATCCGCAAGGAGAATGGTCTCCTTGGCATTAATCTGATTTCCTTCCCTGTAGTACTTCAGTCCTTAGCCCTTGGTTGGTGGACGGAGGGTTGTGGCAATCTTTTGTTTGAATAGCCAACATAGAAATCCAAAGAATTGTTTTCCTTTGATCATGCCAAATTCTCGATTGCACAATGAAAGAGAATATTTTACCATAGTGGCTTTGAACAACCACCTTAGAAAACCGAAGAATCTCTTAATTGTCGAGGCATGGTTATCCTAATCTTGTTCCAGAATCTTCATGAAATCTTCAGTTTTGAGCAGAAGTATCTCTGGCATTTTTGTTACGGTAAAATTTTCCTACTTCAGCTCTTCATTCTCAGTCATTTGGCATCCACTTTTCCTTCTAACAACAATTCATTTGAGCACACCTTGCTTCATGACATCAGTCCTGAACAAAATCGATCTTCTTTGTGGCTCAATTGTTTTGCCATTGCATTTTTGTTTTATGGCATCAGCTTTCATTCCTTGGTAATTCAATTCCAGGTTATCATCTAAAATGGATTCTATTAGCTCAACTGCATGGCATTCTTCAATTTCGTCTGCAAATTTAAGAGCTTTGAAAATGTCAATAGTAATACCTGCTTGTTTTACCAAGGTAGGGTTGGCAAATGATGGCTCTACTGGTTTTGTAGAGGTAGTGTTGGCATCTGACTGCTGTCTGGCATCGGATAGCAGTCTGGCATCAGATAGTGGTATGGCATCATCAGCCTCTGCCTCTTCTTTCTCTACTTTCTTGGGTTTACCTGCTGGCAATGATTTCTTTTCCTGAAAAATAATCGGCTGGTTGCCTTCATCTTCTTGATTTGAAACTTCAGAATCCCCTTGAACTAGTTGTTATGACATGTTGTTTAGAATGTTCAAAATTAGTGTTGTATGATTTTTCAATTTTCTACTTATTTCTTCAATCTCTTGACGTTAACCATCTATCCTAGCTTTCATAGCCTCCCTGGGGTGTAAGTTCTCTTGCCAAGACATGTGTGTTGCAACAGAAAAGCTATAATCATCATAGAAATCTCCTTGATCTTCACACGAGTAGCTTGGCTATTGTTGAGGTTTGTTTTACCATGGCATCTGTATTCCAGCAGCAATGCTATTATCGTAAGCAAAATTTTCAGCTCTTTGATCATACCATGGAAAATTTTACTGGTAATGCCATCAGTTGTAAGCTCCAATATGGTCTCTAATGCTCATTCTCCGATCCTTCATGTTACTAGAAGTACCTAAAATAAATGAAACTAAAAATAACTTTAGAAAAAAGAAATAAATAATAAAAAGAAAAGAATCATAAACTAAAACAAAGACAAGTAAAAATCAAAACAATCAATTTCGTTGCAATCCCCAGTAAAGGGGCCAAAAACTTGTTCGGACTGTTTGAGTGCTTGGCAAAAGGGTAGAAAAATGTGTTGGAAATATCTGAAAATAGTGCCAAGACTAAGTCTTTTGCATGCAAGTATACACGGTCAACAAGCAATAAAATAGTGAGTTAAGTATCGTCTCTACAGGGATTGCTTAGGAATTTGACCGCTTTGATTGTTTACATGTCAAGGTAAAAATGTTGATTTGTTTGAAGTGATTTTGAAATAATAACTTAAAAGAATGCAAGGTAAAATAAAATAGTGTTGGCAAGGAAGGGTTTTCAAATGAGTGATGAGCGTTGGCAAGGGATGTCTGGTTTTCACGTTATTCATTCTATGTCAGCCTTTAATAATTTTCTTCCTTGGCATTATTTATCGAGTAGATTCAAAGTTGGCATTGCCTCTGTCGATGGCAATGCCCGAAATTAACCATGTTAAACCACTATATGTCTATAGTGTAGTATAAAATAAATTAATTTGATTAAGTCTCAATCTATACTCCTAAGGAGTAGACTCACTCTCGAAGTAAGTTCATCTACTTGAACATCTTCTATCGAAGCTTCTCACCTTAGAATCTGACAACTAATCATTGCCACCCAAGTCTATTAAGATATTGAGATGCAATAGGCAAACTATGCCAGCGATCGCTTAGCATAGTATGTAGAAAACTGCCAAACATGCCAGATAGGGAAAACAATGCTAAGACATTTTGATTATAAAAAACTAAGCATAAAAACAGCGTTCAAATGCAAACATCCCCTACCAACTACTAAATTATTTCATGGTAAGGGTATCAACCAAAAAATCTTCATCATTTCTCAACAACACCATCATTTAAAAATAAAATAACTAAACAAAGAGAATTGGCAAGAAGGGGATCCGTCGATGCAGCCATTCAATGGCTCCAAGCCCTCGATCTAGTTGGTCGAACCACGTAGCCTTCCTCTTCCACCATCATCGTGCTCTCTTCAATCATTTTCCAAGTGATAAGGGATGCGTGAAGAGAGCACGACGGTGGTGGAAAAGGGACGTGAATGACCTAGGATAAGCCTTGAATTTGAATTTTGAATGCGCAAGGGATAAGGGATGTGACCATCTTATCCAGATTTGAAGTGATAAGCTGATCAAGTGATAAGTTGATCAGGTTTTCACTAGGGCTAACGTCATCCGCTGACGATCTTTTACCAATCGAGCTCAGCATCGTTTGGTCCATCTGTGCTAGACAAACTTGGCATCTTATTTTTTCGCTATCCTATTTTTCGGAGTTTGACCAAATGCTATTTTTTCACAGTCTGATCTAGTCTTATTTTCTCGGGCTGGTGTTGCCAAAGGTTCTTGGCAAAACTCTTCTGGCGACCTATTGCCAAGGGTGCTTGGCATTTATATTCTGGTCCTTTACTGCCAACAACAACTCAACATTCTCTCTGGCATTCCTTCCTTATGCGCTGCTCTTCTCTGCCAAACCTGCATCAATGCCAGCAAAACAACCCTTCACACTGGCATAGAAACCATTTCCTAACTCCTTATGCAAATGCATGATTTTAACATCTAAATGTACTAAAAAGGCAAGCAAAGGCTTGTCCCAGATCTAGTGCTACCCCCTAAATTCAAGGTTTCAAACTTTGAAAAATATGATGGGACGAGTTTTCCTTACGCTCACATCACCTTGTTCTGCTGAAAAATGACAGGTTATGGTAGGGATGATAAATTGTTAGTCTATTGCTTCTAAGATGGCCTGCTAGGATCTGCCGCCAGGTGGTATAATCAACTAAGTCACTACCAGATAAGGTCATAGAATGACCTGGCCAAAGCTTTCTTAGAGCAATATCGGTACGTAAGTGATATAGTGCCAGATCGTTGGACCCTGTAATATATGGGGCAAAAGCCTGATGAAAGTTTTAGGCAATAAGCTCAGTATTAGAGAGATACAACAATGCAAGTTCAACCTCCACTTAGTGAAAAAGATACCACATCCATATTTATCCAGCATTGGATGGTCCAATTCTAAAGTGCCTGATAGGCAACGCGACTACAAGTTTCACCGACCTAGTACTGTCTAGTGGGCTCATTGAGAATGCTATCAAGAATGGTAAGATTAGCTTTGAAGAAAGTTCATATCACAAGAAGTCATCATCGGGGAAAAATACAACGAAATAAATGTGACGAGAATTTACAATGAAGTTTATTCCAAACCAATAGTGATCTTTTAATCCAAGCATACCATACAAAGTTTAAGCTCATCCAAACCAGTCCAAGAGAAGCTTCTACTTACACCGATTCCCATGACTTATGAGGAATTTTTCCCTTAGCTTGTAGAAGGATGATTGGTAGCGGTTAATTATAGTTTGCCACTAAAGCCTTCTTACCCGGAGTGGTATGATGTCAATTCTCACTGCACCTTTCATACTGAAAATCTAGGGCACGTGATCGAGAATTGTATAGCCTTTAAAAAGATTGTACAAAATCTGATAAATTTTGGCAAGCTAAGTTTTGAGGATTCAGTAGAACCAAGTAAGATCGTCAATCCATTGCCCAATCATAGAGGTAGGGTATGAAGAGCCAACGGTTGAAAAGCTACAGTAGGTTTTCCAATAGTTTTTAAACTTTTTTAAAGTAATGTATGTTGATCAATCTCACTTGCTTAAGCCCGAAGGTAGTGAGAATCTTTTGTAAGGGCCTAAGACTATTTGTTTTTACTTTCAATAAAAGATGCATATTTTGTCTTCATTTCTATGAATATATCTATCTATTGGATCCTTGTATATCAATTGCGCGAAGTGACGTTGATTTCAATCTCAAGATTGGTTTCGAGTAGCTTATGTCTAGTAGAAATCAAGAACAACGAAGATAATAGAGGTGTGGCTTACTTTTCAATTTACTTTGGCCAATAATTAAAGAATTATATAAGGTCATACGTGGGGGCAAAAAAAGAGCACTCCAATATATGGGTTTGCTAAAAGGCATTCCTCAATAAGAGTATGGAATAAACTTTTGGGGGCACTCTCGATGTAGCTAAAGGCTTAGTAGCTAAGAAGGTAGTTGTATGCTCCATCCATCTTCTAAGTCAAAGGTTGAATTACATGAGTAACAATGATACTTTCAAATCATTACAGTGTCCAGTAGCTCAGGGTTTTATTGTATACTCCATCATTTATCTCGAGCCAAAGATTGTGATGAGTTGGATTCCTCTAAATAAAAAAAGAAAATATGAAAAAGAAATCTTGGGGCACTCCGTTGTAACCGTAAGGTTGAGTATCTAATAAGTAAGTTATGCTCTATCTACTCTATGCCTTAGCTTCATGAGTGATTTTTAAATCCTGACACAATCAAACACCTGATGAGATAAAATCCTGAGAAAAAAGAAAAATTCAAGGAGAAACCTATGAAAAGTGGATCGAAGGTCCAATGTGGCTCAAAACTTGGCTAAAGTTCAGAGTAATCCGAAAGGTACTTCACGTCTTCAGATATCGACTCAGCTTTCGAGGTCTTCTAGACACAAGATATGCTTGGGGCAATCCTCGGTGACTTGATATTCAAGGCATCTAATCTAGCTTGATATATTCATGATTTAATGAAAATCAATTTTCTTGAATAAGCATCTCACATTGGAATGGAACAAGTAAACTAAAGATTTGTAGTGAAATAAAAGATTTCTCTGCATTAATTTGTAAAAGGGCTGGAAACATAGGGATCTAAAGAAAATGTTCCACTTGATTACACGAGAAAAAGTTTGTCATCTTGATATAGACATAACAAAATGGGCCTAAAGAGGTCAAAGCACCAATGCATATGAGAAAACTCGCCCAAAAAGGTAATTTTAGAAGAAGATTGACAAACCAAAGAGAGGTTGGGGCATCAAGATAGAACATGAAGCATAAGACTGAGCAACCAATATAACCAGCGAAAGTCAGGGCATCCCTTTGAAATCAATTGTTATGGATGTCATGTGACATTCATGAAAACACCATGCATTTAGGGTAAGTGCATACGTTAACCATGAAGATATATGTATTCATAGTAAGTGCATTTACTTTACTCATGCATGAAAATATGTTCCACAAAGATGAAAAGAACCTCCAAGAATGAAGCAAAAAACAAGATAGAGAAAGTAGAACTCATGAAGGAGTTGAAACTTCAAGATAGAAGATAACAACGCCTCATGAATAAAAGAAGATGATGAAACCTCAAGATAGAGGATAACAACAAGATAACAAACCCTCGAGATGGAGGATGCCAAATTAAAAAAGGAGTTAAAACCTTAAGATAGAGGAAGCCAAATCAACAAAGAAGTTAAAACCTCAAGATAAAGGATAACAACGCCTAAAAAAAGATGTTGAAACCTCAAGATAGAGGATAACAACAAGATGTCGAACCTTTAAGATGGAGAAAGCCAAACCCGTGAAGAAATTGAAACTTCAAGATGAAAGATAACAACGTCTCACAAACGAATGACCTGAAACCTCAAGATTGAGGATAAAAACAGCCAGAAGAGTTAAAACCTCAAGATAAAGGATAACAACAACAAATGAATTGAAGCATTTTATTGTCAAAGTTTCATCGCCTCAAGATAGAAGAGCTATTTATCTTTCAAAAGTTGTTAAACCCCAAATAAATAGTTAATATTTGAATTTTGTAGGTTGTGGAGCATTAAACATTGAGGAGTCGTATATGCTACTAAAAGAACTTTAACTTCAAGAATGGGGGAGCAAGTACACTTTTCATCAAGATTGTGCAATTTTAGGCATGGAAAATACGAAAACGCAACATCTTAAACATGAAGTTGTAACAAGCGAACCAATGGTACAATTCAGCTAGACAAAATCGGTGCTTTTTAATATTTGATCTATTCTCGTTTCAGAAGAATAAGCAAAGAGGGGCAGCTGTAATCACCTATTTTTGTCTGGGCCTCAAGCCCAATTAAAAAATTCCAATTACATCAGATATGGAAAGATCCTAATTACAAGAGATCTTGTCCAAGAAGTATGGAAAGTCAAGCTACGTGCAAAGAATTCTCATAGCAGACTTATGGCAAAATTTCAATAAGATCCGAACATCTCTGGGTCAGGATGTCTACTTACGAACTGTTTTTGAGTTGCCTTTCCAACGCATATTAAAACACCTCAATCGGACGTAGGGAGCTCAAGATATATTCGTTTTACTGAAGACAGAGCATGCATAAAACTGGATACGACATTATTTAGGATCATGTTTTGATTCATTTAGGATCATGTTGAATGTAAGGAAAGTGGTTTGGTGCCCAAGTAAAGGCAATGTTCCCATTCTAAGAATAATTAGCATTGATGTAGAAGATATCATGCTTTTAGGTTTTTAGGGTTTCTTGAAGCCTATAAATAGGTTTCATTCTCTTGTAATTCTCAGAATCACAACGACTACATAAATAGAAAATACAAGAAGCATTCTTGAAATAAATAAAAAGCAAAAGATTTTTCTAGCCTTTTTCTTGGTTCGAGATTTCATTTTTATTTCGGCTTCAGAATAGTGAAGATCCAAAGCATTACGACGTGTAAAAATCCCTCCACAATTTTATTATTTTTTATTCATCCTTTATTCAATTTTTGCTCCTTTAAATTTCTTTTCTTTATTTCTTGCTCTTCAATTTCTATTTCTTTAATTTTCACATCTTCACTTTACATTTCTTTCAATTATGCTCATGTTTAATTTGTGTTTTTAATTTTTCCCCTTTTTGTTTTGATTTATTTCAGTTCGTCATTTTATTGTCTTATATTTTAGTCTTTACGTTATTCAATTTCTGTCCAATTTATTTTTGCATCTAATCCTTTGTTTATTCTTTTATGTCATGTACTCTTAATTTGTGCTTTAATTTATTCCCCTTTTTATAACTTTAGCATAACATGTTATATAAAGTCATTTCCTTTTTATATAGTAAATACAAATGTACATATGTAAATTAACCTTTTTTAGCCTTAATTTTGATACGTTTCTATATGTACTTCACTTTAGTTTCATACTTAATTTTTTGCATTTTTATGTATATATAGATTGGTTTATTTGAGATACATAATTATTTTTTTTTATAATTTTATATTTCTTTATGTATATATAGTAGTATATATGGCATCTGTTTAAATGTATGTGATAGTTTTATTTGGTAATATGTATATAAATACTTAAACATGTAATTAGATTTAGTTACTTATTTGTTCACATGACTTCATTGTATATAACTTGATCACTTGTAATTATATTTGATTTTATACATTATTAATTGAGCATTTCATTTAAATTTTTACACGTATGTTTATTCTTTCATTACTTTTTGTTAGTAAACCCCTAGATTAACTTAGGTTGTCTATAAAAATTATACTTTAGTTAGAATCCCTTTAATTAAATGGTTAGATCACTTAAAAATGCTAACGTCATAATTAACCTCTAGATTAGATACCTTAGATTTATTTCCTAATTAATTTAAGCCCTTTAGGTTAATCTCTTGGTAGCTTAGCATATTAATTAGAGCTGTAGATTTAGGGCCTTGTAAATAATTGGCTAAGTTAACTTTAGGCTTAATTAGAACATAACCAAAATTACATTAGAAAATACGAGTGATCAAGTAAGCATCGTTTTACGGGCGTTGTGGGGTGCTAATCTTTCCCCACACTTAATCGTGCCCCCGAACCCTTTCACGTTTTTCTTTGGCTTGTTTTTAGGTTTTCATGTCTACCTAATAGATCAAAAGATTGGTGGCGACTCTGTTTTTTTCCGTTACCACAAGAACTAATTATATATTTACAAAATTTAATCTTTAATTTAAGATGTATTATCACCTCAAAATTAAATCAAAATACTACCAAAATTAGTCTAAAATTATTTTTCCAATTCTTTTGGTAATTATTTATTTTTTTATAAAATTGTATTAAATCATTATAAAATTTTACTATATAATATATATTTATGGCAGAATATAAATTTTGAATTATTTGAAAATAACTATTTAAATTTTTATTTTAACTTTTTAAAAATATTTTTAGCTTGAAATGTAATTAAGATTGAAGATCAAACTAAAATTATTTCCACCTCCTTTTGAAATAAAATAATTAATTTTTAGAATAATCTAATACATTTTTATAAAAGTAAATAATTAGTTTTTTATTCCCAAACGAATTGGAAAAATAATTTTAGATTGATTTTAGTAGTATTTTGATTTAATTTTGAGGTGATAGTATATTTTAAATTAAAAAATTAAATTTTGTGAACATATTATTAGTTTTGAACCTAGCTTAGTGGTTAAATACGTATAAGGTGTTCCTGGTTCAAATATCTAGAGAAGTAATTTTGCTTATTTTTTAGGTTGGTAGTATATAACTTAAATATTTGTTTGGATAAAGCTTAACTAAATCTTAAGCTTAGCTCAATGGCTAGGCATTGGACCCTTTATGCAAGGGGTTCTAGGTTTAAATCTTTCTTGTTGCACTAAAAAAATTTTGTTCTTTCATTTGTTCAAAATCATAAGGTGACATGTGTCACCTCATGATTGGTCGAATAAAAAAATATTATTTAACAGAGAGGTGATGACATGGAAAATAAAAAATACTGTTAAATCAACGATTCAATTAGATGTTTAATGGAGAGGGACCAAAACAAGAAAAAATCTAACAGGAAGGACGGTTTTGACGAAAAAATTAGTTGAGTGACCAAAATAGGAAAATGATGATAGTTTGGTGACCACCCGTGTAGTTTTCCCTTTCATTAATAATTAGAGATGTATATGGTTTACTTCGATTCAATAATTTTTTTATATAATTTAACATTTTAAATTCAAGTGCTGAAAGATATATTTATTCTTTTAAAAATTCTCAATCTTGTAAATATACACACTTAATTTACATCTCTCATTTCTTCTAGGATGATGCTCATTTTAGGATACTCGATTTCGAACAGTTTTGTCTATAAGGCGTGTCTCTTATCAAAGGGTTAAGAAAAAATATGAACATATACTACATTGTAATCATATTAATTAAGACTATTAAAAAAATTAATGTTAGTTGGGTGAAAATTATTGAACAATATTAATTTTTCTCTAATTATTTTAGGATTTATATCTAATACACTGACATACTTTTAGTTTTCACAAGCGCCTTAGTTTTAGAGTTCAGGGATTTAGTTTAGGGTGTAGGGATTTTTTTACTCGGTAAAATATAATTTTATTAATGAAAAATCAAACTCGCCCTAAGTATGAATTATGTGACTCGTTAACAATTTCTCTAATTTTAAATAGAAGAAAAAAGTACAATATAATCAGACATGAAACAAAGATAAAACAACCCCGACCTATAACGGCTTAAATCAAAAGCACTAATTCTCAGCTTACAAAAGAAACCAATAGTCAATGAATTAGCCTCCAATAAACCAATCTACCACCACAAAACATTATACTAAATACTTACCAACAGTAAAAAAAAAAAAAAAAACTATTGTATTTGTAATTCTTTACTTTGTCGGATGGTCAGCCATACCATTAACACCTTCTGTTTTAAAACGCAATGGATCCCCGTACCGATATTCTCTTATATTTACTCCATCTCTAACTAAAAATATTATTAAGAAACTAAAAAGAGTCTTACACTTAAATATTGGCATTATCTTTAATTGGGTCATGACAAGTTCGTTTATTTATCTCCTCATTTCTCACGTTTTTCTTCTAAATTTGTATGTTTATATTAAGCTCTAATAGTATCATTAGATTTTGCCTATATTTAAAAAAAAATAAGGTAAAAATTTTGCCGAGCTTAACGAGCAACAATTCGAGTCGAACAACGAGATTTTTTAACGAGCATGAGTCGAGCAAAATTTTATTCAGCTTAACGAGCAAAGAGTCGAGTAGACCAACAAGATTTTATGACAAGCACTACTCAACTTGCGATCGACTTGCTCGATAAGCACCCCTAATAAGAACATGAACATAATATTAAAATAAACTCAAACATAATATTAATGGCCACGTGCAAAGTTTTTGAATGAAGTATGATTATGTATTTTTCTAATTGATGTTGGTTAGATGGCAATTATTTAACAATATTAAATTTTCTCTTAAATTATTTTATTGATATCTTCCTTCCTATATAAATGGCGTGGAACTGATGTTGCAGCCAAGCTATCCTTGAAAAGTTTTAGCATCACTCATAGAAATAATGAAAGCTATGAAACCTTCCCTTGCATTCTTCGCTTTACTTGGCCTTCTTTTGGTACATTTTATTCTCTGTTTTCATTGCTTTAGCACTTGCTTGAAGATCAAGCTGATTAACTTAAATATATCATCATTTTACAAATTAACTTCTTATAAAATGGAAATTTATAGGAATATTGGAGAAACTGTTCTGTCGTTTCTATAATTGTTTGCAGACAAAAAGATGATTCAAAATCTGTCATTGTTTTTTTTATGATTTTCTCTTGGTCACCTCTCTGTGTTTAAATGGTTATGCAGTTTGCAGAAACTATTGCTGCAAGAAAGGCGCCAGAAGATTGGAGTAATACACAAATGAAGAATGTCTTTCTCAAGAATTTCGAACCGAATCGCCCTCAATACAACTACTTATCTAAGGAGGCCATAAAAAAACGTTTTTTTAAGGATTTTGATCCCAACCGTCCTCATTACAATTACCTGTCTCAGGAGGCCATGAAAAATACTTTTCTCAATGATTTTGATTCATTCGTCCCCAGTACAATTTCTTGTCTCAGGAGGCCATGAAGAATGCTTTTCTCAAGGACTTCGACCCCAAACGTCCTCAGTACAATTACTTGTCTCAAGAGACCATGAAAAATAGTTTTCTCAAAGATTTCGACCCCAAACGTCCTCAGTACAATTACCTTTCAGAAGAAGCCATGAAGAACGCTTTTCTCAAGGATTTCAACCCCAACCGTCCTCAGTATAACTACCTTTCTCAATAGGCCATGAAGAATGCTTTTCTCAAGAATTTCGATCCCAACCGTCTTCAGTACAACTACCTTTCTCAGGAGGCCAAGAAGAATGTTTATTAAGGATTTTGATCCCAACCGTCCTCAGTACAATTATCTTTCTCATGAAGCCACGAAAAGTGCTTTTCTCAAGGATTTCGACCCAAACCGTCATCAATACAATTACCTTTCTTAGGAGGCCATGAAGAATGCTTTTCTTAAGGATTTTGATCTCAACCGTCCTCAGTACAATTACCTTTCTCAGGAGGCCATGAAGAATGCTTTTCTCAAGGATTTCGACCCAACCGTCCTCAATACAATTACCTTTCTCAGGAGGCCATGAAGAACGCTTTTCTTAAGGATTTTGATCCCAGCCGTCCTCAGTACAATTACCTCTCTCAAGAGGCCATGAAGAATGCTTTTTTCAAGGATTTTGATCCCAACCGTCCTCAATACAATTATTTTTCTTAGGAGGCCATGAAGAATGCTTTTTTCAAGGATTTTGACCTTAACCGTCCTCAATACAACTACCTGTCTCAAGAGGCCATGAAGACTTTAAGAAAGATGATCCGTCTCACGATACCAAAAACAAAGACGATTAATCTGAAGAAACTAAAACATCTTTTGTCATGGAGGTGGCCAAAACTGTCCTCTGAAAAGAGATGCTTAGGTAAATGCTTCGTGGGACGTCAACATTTAGATTCAGCTTGAAGAAGCTTTTTCATCAGAATAAAGATATCATTTGATATCAAGGAATAAAACAGTGAGCTTTGTAAGTTGAATCTATGTACTGTGCTTAACTTTTAGGGTGCTTCCGCTTATAAGGAGGAAACATCCATTATGTTCTAAATGATTTGTCTCTTGCTAAATTATTTTCGACTTGTTTTAAGGTTGCTCGATTCAGATCCCTACATTCAACGCGAACTTTCTGTTTGTGTTTGTTCTTAAATGTTGCAGTAACAGCAGTATCAACCAAGCTAATGTTCAATCAATTCTATATAATTATTCTAGAAATTCTATAGTATTAAAAAACAAAGCGTGTGTAGGTTTGGGAAGAAAATATTACAAGGAAGTTTAAAATTTAATGATTACAACTTGGAGAATAATTATGCAAATATTGAAGAGGTTATTCTTTTAATTGTGAAAAGCTAGATAATAAGCTGCTGAGTTGTTCAAAATGAAACTAGATTTCTACAATCGATTTCTATATAATTTCAAATAGAAACAGATCCGACATTGATGAGTAACATAGCGATAGGACTTTGGGGAGTAATACGTGAAAGAGTGACGACAATTAGCGAAACTGTTGTTTTATATTATATGGGTTTGAATCCCGACATTTACAATAAATAATTAGAAAGGGGCAGGGGTTATATCAGCGGCTTTATCGTCTTTGCATGAAAAGACCAAGGGTATTTTAAGAAATCTAGATTTTTGAAAGGAAGAATTTTTTGGGGGTTTAATTCGGTATCCGACTCATAGAAATCGATCTAGATAAGATATTACAAAAGCTTATTATGAAGGCGACCCTCTTAATTTAATTTTTTGCATTCGCAACATCAAGATTTGAACTTTAAACTTTGCTCGAAGGATCTAATATTTCATCTCACTAGACCAACTGATTGTTGGTTGAAAGAAGAATTTAATTTGCTAGTATCAATGTTTTTAAAACTGGACCGAAGCTAAATCGATCAAACTTTATATTCTTATTTCAATCGATTTAATACGTGAGTTACGGTCGATATTAAATGAGTTAATATTCTACGCACTAGCAGTGAACATGGAGAAAAACGAATCGGAACCTTCGGATGATGCACCTCCCAAGATCCATAATATTTTTCTCAGCTTTTCTTTGTTGTTTTCTCACCCATTGAAGATGGGGCAGTAACCAATTGCAAAATAAATGGGGACAAACTACACACAAGTGACACTATAGCTGAGAAGATCATTCGAGAGGAAGCCTAATATTGTAAAGAAGATCACGCAGGTTGATTTGAATTAATTAGGGCAAAGCCTTAAAAATTAGAAAGACAACAATAAAAATAAAACTATTATATCAGACATCATGACCGATTTGATTTTTAATTTTTTTTAAAAAAATTACAATCCACATATTTTTATGATTTAATACTTTCGAGGAAAATAATTGGCATAAAGAGACAAATCGTGTAATATCTAATACATAAATCTCTTAACAGGTTACTATCTTTTCTGTGTATGGATTCAGTATAAAAGGAAACAATGACATTCAAATATTATTTTAGGTTTATATGTGCTATTTATCTTTTTATCCACCTTTGGCTCATAATTTATAACATAAGAAAAATGTTTATCTATTATGAGTTATTACTTGAGTTCTAAAATACTACACCCTCCGTCCTAAGAATATTGTCTTTTATTTTTTTTATGTAGTTTTAAAAAAATGTGTAAAAAATGTATTATAAAGTAATTAAAATAATAATTTTATCATTGAAAAGTTAAAATTTATTTTATTAAAAAATTAGAAAGATGATAAAAAAAATATGTTTAGTAAAAATTGTTATGCTTTTTAAAGAGACAATTTAAGTGGAATAATTTTAAAACACAAAATGAATAAATTTTATAGTACATAGAGTAACATAATATTAAAATAAGAAGTACAAATCTAAATTTAAAATTATAAACACAATTAAAAGTTAAGTAAAAGCTAATACATATTCAAAATAAGAAATATTTCAATAATTAACTTTGGGGTCCAACGGCGTCATGAGAGAAGGAGGTCTTCGTCGTCATCCAAGGAGTGTCGGCTTTCGCCACCACATGGGTATCTCAGTTTTCGTCGACAACGTCAGTAAACGAATACATCACGAGACACTCAGGGAAGCTTTTTAAATCCATGGCCTCGTTCAGGACGCGTTCATAGCTCACAAGAACCCAAAGAGAAGGCTAAAACCTATGACTTTTGCTTTCATAAGATTTAAGAACGAGGCAGAAGCAAAGGGAGCCATTGAGTTGCTGGGAAGCACGGGTACGGTAATCCCATGCCGTTTCAAGTACCCGAAACGTCCTCGGCACGGGTACGATTGGGTACTTACCGGGGACGTCCCACGTTGACGGGGTACGACTGAGAATGATCAGGGACGACTGAAACATTTTTGGGACGTTTCGGGGACGGCACATCACCTTCACGTGCGTCTCCCTAGTTTTAAAAAGCGCAACCACATCGGCGCAACGAGGTAGAAAAGGCTCATCCAGGCGCAGCAAGGCTCGCGCTCTTTAGAGAGGCACACGCACGACGCTTTAGGTGAAGGTTGAAAAATATACAGCGGCAGAGAATAGAACAACTTACCCTATTTACAAATACATGTTATCCTAATTAAAATGGGCCCGTTTCAGTAAGCCAACTCCAATCTATTTTATTTATTATATGGGCCTCCATGAGGGGTCATTTTGATATATAATCCAAATAGATTGAATATTCAAGAAAACAAGATACGAGTATATTTTAAATGAATTAAAATTTTTTTTCTCATTTAGTAACCTGTACAAGTATGATATTTTCATTTGTTTTGGAATTGACGATCATAATAAAAATATTAATTTTATTTCACTCATTTGTTTTATTTAAACAATATTCGATTGAAATGGAATATATTGCTAACTTAGTATTCACATTTTGTTTATATATTATAATCTTTTTTTCAAGTAATATTTAATTTATGAGTTATGATTTAATATATAAATTCTATAAAAGAATCACAATTTTTCTTATTTAAATTATAAAATTTATAATAAAAAATCTAATTTCCTAACTTAAATCTTAAATCATAAAGTCTAAACTTTAAACATTAACTATAAATCACAAACACGAATTTACTGTTTGAATCTTGAGATTTGACACTTTAATATTATGATTTGTTTTTGAATTTTATTTTCTTATTTACTATGAAGTATGAGCTTTAATTAATAATTATGATTTTTTATATCTATTTAGAATTTTAAATTTTATTTTATATGTTGTACCTTATAATTTTGAAAATTGTTATTTCTCGTCTCCGTCCCTATACTCATATCAGTGCAACATAGGAGTTGGGCAACGGAAGATCGATGGACGGTTTCCATATCAGGGTTTTCAGTGCGAAGGAAAAGGTCGTCCCCCAAGTAAATGACAAGCAAGAAGGTAGACATGCGAGATTGATTTCATCGCTGAAGGACTCCAGATCTTTCAAGGATGTCTTGATGGGTGTCGGCAAAGCTGTCGAGACATGTCCTACTAGGTTACCTGGGGAAGTTAATGTTGATTCAACTATCCATGCAGGAGTCACGAACGTAGTCAAAGTGTCTGTAGTGGACAATGATAATTTTCCCTCCGGCTTATCTGGTGATTCAAACCTAGTGGTCATCCCGAGAACTGAAATGGAATGGAGAAGAAATTGCCTTGTCAGACTAATCAAGGGGATGTACAATCCAGACGTTGTTCAGGAAGCTGTAACATCAGATGGAATCAAAGCTAGTGTGCCCTTGGTTTGGTCTTCTTGTTGTAATCTGCTTTTCTACAATTTCAGAACGAGATCAAGTTTGGACCAGACGGGAGGAGATGCTGAGAGTGTGGTTTGATGAACTGGAGTTTCTGGAAGGGTACGAAGGGAAGCGAAAAGTTAAGGTGGGGGTTGTAATCCAGGATGTGCCATTACAAATTTGGAACAAACAGTTCTTTTCAAGTATGGGAAGTAGATGGGGTTCGGTCTTAAAGATAGAAGATGAAACATTAAATTGCAGTCGTTTTGACGAAGCACGGCTGTTGCTAGCAGTTTAAAAGGTATCCATCATTCCAGACAGAGTCACCTTAATTGTTAACGGGCAGAATCACATCATCAAAGTAAAAATAGAGGAATACGACGGTTCATCGATGGGGGTTTTCCGTTCGGTGAGTATGGCTTTGGCACGAGGAATGCTTCGGTTGCCAATCCATGTAATAATTTTGTATTCAGTGGGAGCCCATCTCTCGAGGATGATTATAGCTGTCATGAGCCGGTTATTAATGAGCATATAGCTGAGCAATGTTTGCGGTGGAAGACAAGCTCGGGGTGAGATTTTCTGCTTCTGATCAGATTGTCGTGGACCGGTTCGCAGGATTGGAGGGCGTCGATGGAGTCTAACCCCTGGTTTGGTTTCCTGTTTTGCCCTAATTGTTCTTTTCTTTCGTGGAACGTAAGAGGTTTGGGCAGGGTCGAGAAAGTGTAGTATTTATCAATGATTTTAATAATTTAAGAATATTTTTTTTATCTCTAAGAAAGCATTTAGAATCAATAGATTAATTTTGAAAGTGAATTGTTATGAATCGAATTAAGTTATCTTGTCTAGAAAATCAAATTGTAAAAGAATAGAACTAAAAAAAAGAACCAAATTGAATGAGGGACAAAACTATGAGATCGAATGGCTAATTGACCAAAATGTGATAGTGGAATCCATGTGTTTATCTCTTTTGAGACTAGAGTGATTATTAAGCAAATGGATGAATAAAAAAGAAGAAGAAAGTTTATGAGATTTGGGTGATTTCCGTACGGGTTGGAGAGTGGAGGAAAGAGAAAGCATTTTCACCAAAAACATATCATCTTCTCCATTGTTTTTTTCCCCACCCGAGAATACCATTTGAAAGAGAGTGAAAGATTCTTAATTTGGAGCTTAAATTACTTTAAGTTGGCACCTTAATTCTTACAACTAGCTTTGAAGTTTGTAAGTACTTCTCCTACATTTTGTTTTGATAGTAATTTCTTTGAAATTGGAAAGTAGGTATTCTTGTGTTAATGATTTTGAATTCTAGACATAGAAATTGATTACAAAGTTTTAAATTAATAGATAAGATGTGATTGAATTACAAAGAATTTAGAGGATTTCGGTTTCTAGAGGATCTTCTATAGGGTGGGAGGAAGGGTTTGATCATATGTAATATTTTGATACTGCATAGATCTGATATGGTTGATCTAGTATAGTATTGAAGATTTGTAATAATGATGTGTGGTGTGTATATGTGTGTTCTTGTTCCATATTACTAAAAAGAAGAATGATGAAAGCTTGAGAGTTTCATCGTTAGCAAAAGTCTAAGTATAATATAATCTGCCCATAATTTATGCAATAGCAGTAAGTTCAAAAATTTACGGTAAATTCTATAAGCTAAATTAGAGAATGAACCTTACATGTAAGAAATCATGTGTGTGTCTAGTTTCTTTTAAAAATGGTGATCGATTTCGATTAATAAATTAAAATATATGTATTTTTGAGTAAAGGAAGGTCAGAAAACTGGACAGCAATCTGTCCTGAAAATCAGCACTGCCATTGATTTTGGAAATTCTTTAGAAATCATATCAGATGATTCAATAGTTATAATTTATATGGTTAAAAAGTTTATAGAGTATGCTTTTGTTTAAAACAAACGGAATTAAATTCCGAGTTATAGAACATTTTATAAAAATGTTTCCTTAAGGACAGTGCAAGATGCATTGTGTATTTGATGATATGATTCTTTAATATTTGGTGAGAGAACAATAACATTTTGACAGTGTATATCAGTGTTTAAAAAGGCACCCTTGAGGCGCGCCTAGGCGCTGAGGCGAGGCGAGGCATTTGTAAAACGCCTAATAGTGTCTAGGATAGGCAATTTCGATGAAGCTCTCAAAAGGCGCATGAGGCGAGTGACGCGGCGAGGCGCGCGCCTTTCAGCGCATAGTTTAAATTTGTAATACCTCAAAATTTTGGTTAGTGACCAAAATGAATAAAATGAAAGTTTGGTGACTAAAGTATAAACTTAGGAAAAGTTTAGAGACTAAATTATAATTTTTGAAAGATATATATTTTAGTCCCGTAAATGAACGTTTTACCTCCAAGAATGATGTTTTCGTGTTACTCGGATTTTTGGTACAAAAATTGTGTTAAAAGCTATAAAAGGGTTAAGTTCGAGAAAAATTCAGATAATCGGATAGAATCGAATATTTGAGATATTTTGAAGGATGATAAGGCAAGGTTAGTTATTTCATTTACATGTTTAAGATATTTTCTTTGTGTTGAAAGAATATGAACCTTTGAATTTAAATTGAGTTTCCATGTTAAATATGAGCTGTTGGATAAAAAATGGCAAGATCGTAATTTTGAAAAATTATAAGGGCAAAGTTGGTAACTATTAACTTAATGGTTTGTTTTTGACCATTGGATGAATAAATTGACATCTGGAAAGATGAGAAGCGTTGGATATCATGGTGAAATAGTCATTTGACTATTAAGAAGATTTTTAGTTTAAATAAGACTAATAAAATGCCATTTGGCATGAAAAAAATAAAGAAAAGAAAAGTGGAAATTTGGTTCATTTTTCAATCATAACCGTGTGGTTTTGAAGAACAAAAATATTTCAAGCATTTAGAGTTGGATTCAAGGTTAGTTCATTAGATGCAAAATTGTTCTCCTTTAAATTCTCTTTCATTTGATATAAATTTTACATGGTTTTCTTGCTTCTAAGTTGAAGATGGTGATTAGAGTTGATGAAGAACATGTTGGAATTTTATGTTTTAAGGTTCAATCATGTTGGAAATGTTGTTGTGATGTTGTTTAAATGCTTAAAGTGATGAAATTTCTATGGTATATGGTTTAGGGACCATTCGGCAATTAAAGAAAATTAGGGGGAGATATTGCAAAAAAATTCTTTAGAGATGGAAATAGTTTGAATGATGTTCTTTATGCTTGATTATGTAATTGAAGTTAATTTAGAGTGTTGGAATGGTTAAAGAGTGATAAAGATTAGAATTATGAAATCTGCCTAAAATTTAGTTTTTGGCAGTGAGTTTGGAAATTCACCATATATTCTACAAAAATAATTAGAAAGTGACTCTTATACCATTGTATTCCTGGTTCAGTCTAGTTTCTTTTAAAATAAACGGTGACTGATTTTGATTTGTATATCAAAAGATGTGAGTTTTTAACTGATGAAAAGTCAGAAAACAGAGTACCAGTCTGCTCCGAAATTCAGCACTGTGATTGACTTTGAAAATTCGTCATAAATCGTACGAGTTGAATTTGAGCTATTAAATTATATGTTTGAAAAGCTTATTGAATATAGTTTCTTCTGGAACAAACGGAATCGAATTTTGACTTGTAGATTATTTTATATAAATATTTCTTTGAAGGTAGCGCAGACTAACAAATTGTAAAATGAGTACCTTATTGGTGTTATTAATTTGTGTATGTAAGGGATGAATGTGAAGTATTCAAGTAAACCCGAGAAATCGAAAATTCCGTAGATAAAGCAATGACCAAGCTTGAAGTTCTCTTAAGTTATTCAATTTAGTTTGGGATAAGAAGTGTCAAGGTGAGTGCAATTGCATACATATCATAATACATTAATGTTTTATACATTGTTGGGATGGCTTGCGATGAGCCTACCCAAATTTTATTGTCATTATATTTATGCCATGGAGCATATGATTGACATATTTTAAATATGTCAAAAGTTAAATATAAATGCATGGATCACTAGTTATATATGATGTTATATTATGAATGTTATTTCGGGGATGAACTGTCCAATGTTAAATTAAGTTGATATACATTGCCATGAGTGAAATAAATATGGAACATATGCCAAAGTATGTCATTGAGGGACAAGGTATAGTTGGCATGTCATAGAGTCCAGCAGTACGCTAGATACTCGGTTTAGTACTATAGTGTATATAAAGGACACTTAGTGCATATAGTAGGCAATACCTTATGTGTATTATGGTGGGCACGACCTTATGTTATTAGCACTTCGGTGCATATTTGACTCGTGTACCCAGGGTCCTCATAGGCTTATATTTGGGCTATGGTTTATTGGTTAATAAATGATAAACAAGTGAATAAGCTTATGAGCTTTTGGAATAAATGGAAAGTATATTGGTAAGAAATTTATATCCGGTTTATATTATGTTAATATATGATTAACATGATGGTAATACATATATAGTGATCATGATGCATTTATGCATATATGGTATATTATGACAAATGGACAAGCATGAAAGTCTTATGACATTGGCATATAGTAAATCATTACTAATGCAATGTGAAAGTTGATGCATTGGCATATATCGTGTTATATAAATGTAGCCATGAAGTTGAATAAAGTTTAAATTATTGTTATTAACTTCTTTTACTTCCTTACTAAGTTCATACTTAGCGTGTGTTGATTGTGCACACATAGGTGGTTCGAATCATTGGACGAAGCAAATAGTTGCATCATGTTCAGAAATTTTCATCAAGCTGTCGCAGCAATGACATCCTACTTGAGGTTTTAATTTATTTTAGTGGCATGTATAAATGGGATTAATTTTGTCCATTTTAGCTCAACGTCCAATTTTTTTAACATTCATTTTTTTTTAAAAAAAATAAATAAAAGAGCTCCAATTTTGTGTATTAGTCGATATAAATATTTTCAAAGGTTTTAAATTTATGGAATTTTTGAATAAAAATCATGTTATTGTTCTGTGACATCTCTGACTCATATTCGGTAATCGAATATGAGAATGAGGTGTTACATTTATTGGTATCAGAGCTACATGTTTAGCCGATTCTGGATCCAAACCGAGCTTGTTTTCAGTCAGTAAGCGTATACATGCCTCTAGAATGTCATTATTATTGTATTGATGCTTGAGTGACTTGATGCAACTGCTTATTGAATTGATTGTATGAAGTTATAGATTTTCGAAGTTGAGAGATCGTGTCGAGCGATCGAACTATTGGGTAAAAAGAAATGAGGTCCATAAAAGTAGTAACAAGTTTAATTATTAACCGGTTTTCGCTCAATATGATGTTAATATGCTGGTGTAGTTGGAAATGCCTAGCTAAACCAAGGTTTATTATTTCAAACATTGGATATGATTTTAAATGAAATTAAACCCCAAGTTCCTTAAACTGTTATTGCTAGAGAGCTGTGACGTCTTGAAGTGTGAGCTTCAAGTGAGGTACTGATAGAAAACCAATGTCGCTAGACTATTGGTTTAATATATATATATAAAGAGAAAGATACAAAAAGGGCTTCGTTGTAATGATCAGGGAAAGCTCGATATGATAGTAACTTATCTCTTTGGGACATAGCACAAGAGTAAGTTAAATCTGTAAGAATTACTTGATAGTAATTCAAAGAAATTGAATTTTAGTAAGCTTAATAGAATTGCTTCTTATGAATTTTTGCTTGAAACGAATAGTTCTGAAAGGAACTAGAAAGTTTAGAGATTGTAATGATGAGGGAAAAATCAAAATTTTCTAATCAATGTGGTTCAGTAGTATTTTTTTGGGAACAACTATCACAAGGATGTAAGAACTTTCTAGCTTATGTTGTGAACATATAAGTATTCAAAGGTAAACTTGGAAAGTATCTAAACTGTTAATGAATAATAGGGTGTGCTTTCTCAAGATT
Organism: Hibiscus mutabilis; assembly: GCA_019671005.1. Classification (NCBI taxonomy): domain Eukaryota; kingdom Viridiplantae; phylum Streptophyta; class Magnoliopsida; order Malvales; family Malvaceae; genus Hibiscus; species Hibiscus mutabilis. Next base: position 43,870,144 of record CM033720.1, on the reverse strand, counting down.
TGCCATGGTTAACATCTGATTGTAAAGTGAATTTCAGGATTTAGGTTTTCTCTGGCATTAAACTTATATCAAAGGTACTGTACAAAATATCTTTTATAGAGATAATAGAGTTAAAGGTTTAGTTATATTAAATATGAGATCAAGGTTTTATACGACCTAGTATATCACCTTGGGGAGCTACAGTCCTGTTTGTGAAAAAGAAAGATGGATCAATGAGGTTATGTATGGATTATCATCAACTTAATAAAGTGACGGTGAAGAATAAATATCCTCTGCCAAGGATTGATGATCTCTTTGATCAACTTAAAGGAGCAACAGTGTTTTCTAAAATTGATCTTCGATCGGGGTATCATCAATTGAAGATCAAAGAAGCAGATATACTAAAGACAGTTTTCAGAACTAGATACGGGCATTATGAGTTTGTAGTAATGCTTTTTAGACTTACAAATGCACCAACAACTTTTATGGATCTAATGAATTGGGTATTTCAGCCATATTTAGACCAATTTGTGGTGGTATTCATAGATGATATATTGGTTTATTCTAAAACCAAAGAGGATCATGATACTCACCTCCGAGTAGTTCTTTAGATCCTCCGAGAAAAGAAATTATATGCAAAGCTTTCAAAGTGTGAATTTTGGTTGTCTGAAGTAGCTTTCCTTGGACATATAGTTTCAGCTGAAGGGATTCGAGTCAATACTAAAAAGGTTCAAGCAATCCTAGAATGGAAAATTCCTCAGAATGTCTCTGGTGTGAGAAATTTCTTAGGATTAGCTGGTTATTATTGGCGGTTCGTGAAAGATTTTTCAATGATTGTCGCTCCAATAACTAAGCTAGTAAGAAAGGATGTGCCATTTGTTTGGACAGATAAGTGTCAAGAAATCTTTGACAAATTAAAGAGGATATTAACAGAAGCTCCTGTTTTGGTACAACCAGAATCTAGAAAGGATTTTATAATATATAGTGATGCATCCAATAATGGTTTGGAGTGTGTATTGATACAAGAAAGGAAGGTTGTAGCATATGCTTCTCGACAACTCAAAACTCATGAAAGAAATTATCCTACCAATGATTTAGAGTTGGTTGCAGTAGTGTTTGTTTTAAAGATTTGGTGACAATAATTATGTGGTGAAAAGTGCTACATCTTCACGGATCATAAAAGTTTGAAATAATTATTATCTAAAAAAGAGATTAATTTAAGGCAAAGAAGGTCGATAGAACTGATCAAGGACTGTGATGTAATTATTGATTATCATCGAAAAACTAATGTAGTAGCAGACGCACTTAGCCGGAAAACATTTTTTGTTTTGAGAGCATTGAATGCTCAATTACAGGAAAAAGGTACAATAGTGGGCGAACTTCAAATTAAGTTCACCTTGATAGGAAGAATTAAAGGATTACAAGCAAATGATGAGAAATGCTTGGAAAGGAAGAAGCAAGTTGAACGTGGTGAATCTAAAAGACTTTGAAATAAAATCAAATGGATGCCTATACTACAAGGAATGTGTATACATTCCTAAAGATGAGGAACTAAAGAAGGAAATACTTTCAGAGGCACATTACAGTCCTTTAACTATACATCCAAGAGGCAACAAATTGTATCGAGATTTAAAGAGTCGATTTTGGTGGCCTGGCATGAAATGAGCTATCACCGAGTTCGCTGCTAAATGTTTAACTTGCCAACAAGTAAAGGCAGAACATCAAGTTCCATCAGGATTACTTCAACCAATTTCAATTCCATAATGAAAGTGAGAAAAAGGTTACTATGGATTTTGTAACAGGCTTATCACTGACGCCAAGTAAGAAGGATTCGATTTGGGTGATTGTGGATCAATTGACTAAAATAACACATTTAATACCAGTTCAAACAAACTACTCCTTGAATAAGTTAGCGAAGTTATATATTAAGGAAATTGTTACATTACATGGTGTTCCTATGTCAATTATATCCGATAGAGATCTAAAGTTCACTTCAAGGTTTTGGAGTTCATTACATGAAGCATTGAGAAATCGATTACACTTCTGTACTGCTTTTCATCCTCAAACGGATGGACAATCAGAAAAGACTATTCAAATACTCGAAGATATGCTCATAACATGTATAATGAATTTTGTAGGCTCTTTGGAAAAATATCTTCCATTAGTTGAGTTTTTCTATAACAACAGTTACCAATCAAGTATAAAGAGGGAACCTTATGAGGCATTATATGGAAGAAAATGTCGAACACCATTGAATTGGTTCAAACTAGAGGATCAAAAAATCATTGGACTAGATCTTGTTCAAGAAGAGGAGGACACGATAAAGATAATTCAAGATAATCTCAAGGCCGCTTCTGACAAACAAAAAGCGTACTCAGATCTTAAAAGAAATGATATTGAGTTTAAAGTTGGAGACAAAGTATTTTTAAAGGTTTCACCTTGGAAAAATATATTACGATTTGAACGAAAAGGCAAACTTAGTCCAAGATTCATTGATCCTTATGAAATTTTGAAAAGGGTTGGTCCAGTAGCATATCAATTAGCATTACACCGGAAATGAGTAAGGTCCATAATGTGTTTCATGTGTTCATGCTTCGAAAATATCGATCAGATTCTTAGCATGTCATTACACCAGAAGAAATTGAAATTCAATCGGATTTGAGATACGATGAAGAACTTGTAAAAATCTTAGCTTGAAGAGAAAAACAATTAAGGAACAAAAAGATTCCTCAAGTTAAAATTCTGTAGAGAAACCACAAAATGGAAGAAGCTACTTGGGAAACGGAGGAAGCAATGAAAGAGCAGTATCCATATCTTTTTTAACCAAGTACGTAAAGAAAATTTGAGGATGAATTTTATTAAGGGGAGAATTGTAATACCTCAAAATTTTGGTTAGTGACCAAAATGACTAAAATGAAAGTTTAGTGACTAAAGTGTAAACTTAGGAAAAGTTTAGGGACTAAATTATAATTTTTGAAAGTTATATATTTTAGTCACGTAAATGAATAGTTTACCCCCTAGAATGATGTTTTTGTATTACTCGGATTTTTGGTACAGAAATTGTGTTAAAAGCTATAAAAGGGTTAAGTTCGAGAAAAATTCAGATAATCGGATTGAATCGAATATTTGAGATATTTTGAAGAATGATAAGGCAAGGTTAATTATTTCATTTACATGTTTAAGATATTTTCTTTGTGTTGGAAGAATATGAACCTTTGGATTTAATTTGAGTTTCTATGTTAAATATGAGCCGTTGGATGAAAAAATGGCAAGATCGTAATTTTAGAAAATTATAAGAGCAAAGTTGGTAACTACTAACTTAATGGTTTATTTTTTACCATTGGATGAATAAATTGACATGTGGCAAGATGACAAGCATTGGATATCAAGGGTGAAATAATCATTTGACTATTAAGAATATTTTTATTTTAAATAAGACTAATAAAATGTCATTTGGCATGAAAAAAATAAAGAAAATAAAAGTGGAAATTTGGTTCATTTTTCAATCATAACCGTGGGGTTTTGAAGAAGAAAAAAAAATTCAAGTCTGGTTTCAAGCATTTAGAGTTGGATTCAAGGTTAGTTCATTAGATGCAAAATTGTTCTCATTTAAATTCTCTTTCATTTGATATAATTTTTACATGGTTTTCTTGCTTCTAAGTTAAAGATGGTGATTAGGGTTGATGAAGAACATGTTGGAATTTTATGTTTTAAGGTTTAATCATGTTGGAAATGTTGTTGTGATGTTGTTTCAATGCTTAAAGTGATGAAATTTTTATGGTATATAGTTTAGGGACCATTCGGCAATTAAAGAAAATTAGGGGGAGATATTGTAAAAAAATTCTTTAGAGATGGAAATAGTTTGAATGATGTTCTTTATGCTTGATTATGTAATTGAAGTTAATTTAGAGTGTTGGAATGGTTAAAGAGTGATAAAGATTAGAATTATGAAATCAACCCATAATTTAGTTTTTGGAAGTGAGTTTGGAAATTCACCATAAATTCTACAAAAATAATTATAAAGTGATCCTTCTATCATTTTATTCCTGGTTCAGTCTAGTTTCTTTTAAAATAAATGGTGATTGATTTCGATTTGTATATCAAAAGATATGAATTTTTAACTAATGAAAGGTCAGAAAACAGAGTACCAGTCTACTCCAAAATTCAGCACTGTAATTGACTTTGAAAATTCGTCATAAATCGTACGAGTTGAATTTGAGCTATTAAATTATATGGTTGAAAAGATTATCGAAACTAGCTTCTGTCAAAACAAACAGAGTCGAATTCTGAGTTGTAGATTATTTTATATAAATATTTCTTTGAAGGTAGCGCAGACTAACAGATTGTAAAATGAGTATCTTATTGGTGTTATTAATTTATGTATGTAAGGGATGAATGTGAAGCATTCAAGTAAACCCGAGAAATCGAAAATTCAGTAGATAAAGCAATGACCAAGCTTGAAGTTCTCTTAAGTTATTCAATTTAGTTTGGGATAAGAAGTGTCAAGGTGAGTACAATTGCATACATATCATAATACATTGATGTTTTATACATTGTTGGGATGGCTTGCGATGAGCCTACCCAAAATTTATTGTCATTATATTTATGTCATGAAGCATATGATTGACATGTTTTAAATATGCCAAAAGTTGAATATAAATGCATGGATCACTAGTTATATATGATGTTATATTATGAATGTTATTTCGCGTATGAACTGCCCCATGTTAAATTATGTTGATATACATTGCCATGGATGAAATAAATATGGAACATATGCCCAAATATGTCATTGAGGGGCAGGGTATGGTTGGCATGCCATAGAGTCCAGTAGCACGTTGTATACTCGGTTTAGCACTATAGTGTATATAAAAGACACTTAGTGCATATGGTGGGCACGACCTTATGTGTATTATGGTGGGCACGACCTTATGTGTATTAGCACTTCGGTGCATATTTGAGTTGTGTACCCAGGGTACTCATAGGCTTATATTTGGGCTATGGTTTATTGGTTAATAAATGATAAACAGGTGAATAAGCTTATGAGCTTTTGGAATAAATGGCAAGTATATTGGTAAGAAATTTATATCTGGTTTATATCATGTTAATGATTAGTTCTTAAATTATGCATTATTCTATCTCTAATTACTCATTGATTGATTGTTTTAAGTTGCTAATGTGGGCATTTTTGTTCATTTTCCATGCAGGACAGTAGATTCCAGGAATATTGCTTAAACTGCTGAAATTGTGCAATTTTTGATTTTCTGGATTCATTGCTGGATTAGTGGGCATGAAAGTCTGACTGGATGCCACGTCAGTAGCTTCTAGAAGACGCTACGTCAGCAGCAACGATAGCTTATCAGCTGCATATCAGATAACTTATCAGTCAGATTTTAAATTAAAACTTTGGATTTATCTTTTGTAATTAATTTAAATAATTTGGGATTTATCTCTTATCTCTTTAGGGTTATTTCTAGGGTTTTAGGCTGCTATAAATACCCCATTTGGGGCAAACATATCTCATATTCTCATTTTTAGCTTTGTTTTTACTTTTAGAGTTTTATAAAATTCTTTCTTTTCTAGTTCTTGCTCCAAGTTTTTTATTTACTTTTCTTTCATAATGCTAAGTATGATTTCCCCATAATCATACTTAGCTAAATTCTCCATAGCCAAGGGCTAAAGCAATGACTCAATTCCAACGTGAGAATTGAAAAGCACCTAAACAATTTTGGGTATCTCTCTTAGTTTTCTAAACTTAATTTCAAAATCAAAATGATTTCAAAACCAAATATTGACGTTGGTCAGGATGTTGTTTTGGTTAAATGTGTGGGAGGAAGGATCGGCTATTGAAGCACATTCGACTTCCTAGGAACACACTTAGCAAAATTGTTTGCTAAGAGGAAACTGAGATCGGAATGAGTTATTATTGAAATGACGTAGTCCGAGTCGGCTTTACTTAAATATTTTTTGATCTACAACATTGTTGTTGATTAGATCAATTTCCAAAATCGCTATCAAAGATGGCACTTGGGTATTCGGTATACAAGGCACAATCACAAGGATTGATCCTTGAAGACGAGTAACCGACGTGAACCCTGAAGTGAAAAATCATTTTTCCAATAATCCGAGGAAACTGAGTCAAAGCAAAAGCCCGAGGCTAATCTTTACCATATTTAATCCACTTCCTAAATCTTTTCTGCAATCTCTTATTATTTTTACTTAATTCACAAACCCCCAACATACTTAAATATTATTCAACTCTCTTCTTGGCTCACCGATTGAACAAACATAAATCAGGAAGTTCTCTTAGTCCCTGTGGGATCGACCCTTAGTTCTCTTTTACTACGTTTGAATTCCTTTATTTATTATTTGAGTAGAAGGAATTATTTTGACACGAGAATGATGTGTGTCAAATTGGCGCCGTTGCCGGGGACTACGACGAAGTTACTGATTATTTTTGTTTGATTTTTGACCAGGACGAATCCGGGAGAACAATCAGATTATAACCCGGAGATCGAAGCATACGCCCGTAGACTACACGCCCAAACACTTCGGGAAAAGAAGAAAAGACAGCGATAACAACGATTAGAACGTGATCTAAAAATAGCATCTGAAGTAGAATCACATTTCGACCACACAACCAAAGAACCAGTTCCGATGGGAGACAACGACCAAACTATTCGACAACTGACTGCATCCCCTGATGATAACCAGCCGATGTGCATAACATTCCCGAATGGCGAGACATCATTCACTCTCAAGACAGGCTTAATACACCTTTTACCAACCTATCACGGTTTGCCAAGTGAAAATCCACATAAACATCTAAAGGAATTTCACATGGTCTGTTTAAGCACAAAACCATAGGGAGTCTCTGAAGATCAAATAAAACTCCGCCCCTTTCCCTTTTCTCTAGCTGATATTGCTAAGGATTGGCTATTTGATTTACCCTCAAACTCGGTTTCAACTTGGACTAACATGGCTCGCCTATTTCTTGACAGGTTTTTCCCAGCAGCTAAGGCAAGAGAGCTAAGGTGAAGTATCCTGAGTATCCGACAAAAGGATACTGAATCTTTATATGACTACTGGAGTGTTTCAAAAAGCTATGCGCAAATTGTCCGCAACACGGATTATCTGAACAAACGCTTCTCCAGTATTTTTATGAAAGTTTAACACCCATGGACATGAAAGTGGTCGACGCAACAAGTGGAGGAGCTCTTGTTAACATGACTCCGACGGCGGCAAGAACGTTAATATCTATTATAGCTGTCAACTCGCAACGATTTCACCCTTCAAGTGAACCATCTCGATGGGTTCACGAGGTAAGTACAGTTTCACTGGAAAACAAAATTGATAAATTAGCTAATATTGTTCAATCTCTTGTTGCAGATAAAAGAATTGCAGCCAGGCTTTGCGGGATATGTACGAGTCCAGAGCATCCGACGGACTGCTGTCCGATTATACAAGAAGATGACATTGTGCAAGTGAATGCCTTAGGAAATTTTCTAGGACCTCCACAAAGACAATACAACCCCAACGCCAACTCATATAATCCAGGTTGGAAAAATCATCTGAACTTTAGTTATGCTCAAAATCAAAGGCAAATTCAACCATATCAGCAGAGACAGCCCATTCAACAACAATATCAACAACCGAAGTCATCATTGGAATCCATCGTTGAACGGTTGGCAATATCCCAAGAGAAGTTTCAAACCTGCACTGAGGCCCACCTATAAGATTTGGACAAACAAATGACCCAGTTGGCTCAAACTGTGGGGAGACTAAAGTCGTAGGGAAGACTTCCTTCTCAAACGGAGTTAAATCCGAGTGAGAATGTGAGTGTTATCACCCTCCAAAGTGGAACTGTTGTCACACATGAAATCCCATAAGAGAATGTCGGACGGTCCAAGAAAGGAAAGGAAAAGCCACCCTCCGACGTCCAAGGTACATCTTCATCGCCACCACTACCTCCTCATCCTTCTCATGAAATCGCACCATCCTTCCCATCAAGATTGATGAGGTGTGACAAGAGAGCCGAAGAGAAGGAAATCTTAGAGGTGTTCCAAAAATTACAACTCAACATACCTCTCCTAGAAGTAATCCGACAAGTGCCAAGGTATGCCCGATTTCTAAAGGAGCTTTGCACCACAAAGAGGAGACTGACTGGTCACGAGAAGGTAAACCTGGGAGAACATGTCTAAGCAATATTTCAGCGAAAGCTTCCACCAAAGATGAAAGACCAAGGTATGTTTGCTATACCTTGCAAAATAGGAAATGTTCTAATTAAGCGTGCAATGTGCGACTTAGGAGCTTCAATTAACGTTATGTCGCTTTCTGTTTATAAAATTATTACTAATGAACCTTTGAAGGAAACAAGAGTAACTATCCAGTTGGCTAATCGTTCTATTATCTATCTGGAGGGAGTGCTTGAAAATGTCTTAGTGAAAGTCGATGTTCTGATTTTTCCTGCCGACTTCTATGTCATCGACATGGAAAACGATAGGATGAACACTTACTCTAAGGTACTTTTAGGCCGACCCTTCCTAAGCACCACGCATACAAAGATTTGTGTGAGAAGCGGTATATTAACAATGGAATTTGATGGTGAGGTAGTAGAATTTGACGTTTATAAAGCAATGAAATACCCAGATCATGTAGAAAGAATTAATTATGTCGATATTATTGATCCTTTAGTTGATGAATTTGTTGAAACTAATTTTTCGATAACTTTTATAGGGATTTTAAACTTTGCCGCAGAGATGAAGAATGGGAGTTTGAACATATTTTATCTATGAATTCTGATTTATTTTTATCTCCCTCTAAAACTAAAATGTTACCTTCTGTTTTGCAGGCGCCAGAAATAGAATTAAAACAGTTGCCGGAGCACTTGAAATATGCCTTTTTGGGAGAAAATGAAACCTTACCGGTGATAATCTCAAACAAGTTGTCCGAAAAAGAAGAGAATGCACTAGTGAAGGTATTGCGCACATACAAGAAAGCCATAGGATGGACTATTGCCGATATTAAGGAACTTAGCCCCTCGACTTGTATGCATAAGATTAAAACGGAAGAAGGAGTGAAACCCTCTAGACAAGGACAACGCCGTTTGAACCAACCAATGATGGAGGTAGTAAAAAAGGAGATACAGAAACTCCTTGATGCAGATGTAATCTATCATATTTCCGACAGTGACTGGGTAAGTCCAATTCATATGGTACCTAAAAAGACCGGAGTGACAGTAGTCCAAAATTTCGAAGGAGAGTTAGTTCCAACGCGTATACAAAATGAATGGAGAGTCTGTATCGACTACAGGAAGTTGAACTCTCTCACTAGAAAATATCATTTTCCCCTTCCCTTTATAGATCAAATGATTGAGAAATTAGCCGGTAAAACTCATTATGTTGCCTTGATGGTTTTTCAGGTTTTTTCCAAATTCTAGTTACACCAGAAGACCAAGAGAAAACAACTTTTACTTGCCCGTTCGGTACATTTGCATATCGACGGATGCCTTTTGGCCTTTGTAATGCACCGGCCACTTTCTAGATATGCATGCTGAGTATTTTTTCTAACTATGTGGAGAAGGGCATCGAAGTCTTCATGGATGACTTTACGATATACGGTAGTTCTTTTAATGAGTGTCTTAGTAATTTAACTAATGTGCTTAATAGATGCCTAGAATTTAATCTTGTTTTGAATTATGAAAAATGCCATTTTATGGTTGGTAAGTGATTAATTTTGGGATATATTATGTCATCTAATGGAATTGTTGTTCATAAGGCCAAGACCGATATTATACGCTCACTACCTTACCCCACATCTGTGAGGGAGGTTCGTTCTTTTCTTGGCCATGCAGGTTTCTACCGAAGATTTATTAAAGATTTTTCAAAGTTGGCGCGACCGTTGTGTGAGCTGTTACAAAAAGATAAAGTCTTTGACTTTAATCTTGAGTGCAAAGAATTTTCGATGTACTTAAAGAAAAGTTGACCACGGCACCGATCGTTAAAGCACCAAATTGGGAATATGATTTTGAGCTTATGTGTGACGCATCCGATACGAGCGTTGGAGCTGTTCTTGGACAAAGAATTGGCAAAGAACCACATGTTATCGCCTATGCTTCAAGGAATCTGGACTCGGTTCAGAGAAATTACTCCACAACAGAAAAAGAATTATTTTTTATTGTTTTTGCTTTAGAAAAATTTAGATCTTATTTGCTTGGAACTAAAGTGATTGTTTTTTCTGACCATGTAGCTTTGAAGTACCTTATGAGCAAAAAGGAGGCGAAGCCAAGGCTTATCCGATGGATCCTGCTTTTACAAGAATTTAATTTGGAAATTAAAGACAAGAAGGGAAGCGAGAATCTCGTAGCTGATCATTTAAGTCGCATTCCTATTTCTACAACCAACCCGCCAATTAACGATAAGTTCCCGGAAGAACATGGCGCAGAAAGTGGTTCAATGGTTCGCAAACTTGGTCACATGTAATTACCCTTAGACTTGCCTAGATCCAGAATTAATCGAGTAAAGCGAAAGTCCCGATATTATATTTGGGATGATCCTTATTTATGGAAGCACTGTTCGGATCAGGTAATTAGGCGATGCGTCGCTGAGAAAGAGGTAAATTCTATCCTAGACTTTTGCCATTCTTATTCATGTGGTGGTCACTTTGGACCAAAGCGAACTGCCCATAAAATTTTGGAATGTGGTTTCTTTTGGCCTACTATATTCTGTAACGCTTACTTATATTATAAATAATGTGATAAGTGTCAACGTGTAGGGAATTTAAGCCGAATGAATGAATTACCTCAAAATCTGATTCACGTCTGTGAGATTTTTGATGTGTGGGGAATCGATTACATGGGTCCCTTTACTTCTTCATTTGGAAATTTTTATATCATTCTTGCAGTTGATTACGTTTCTAAATGGGTAGAGCCTAAGGCTACCCGAAATAATGATGCTAGAACCACTGTTAATTTTTTGAAAAATTCTATCTTTTCCAGGTTTGGCACACCATGAGCGATAATTAGCGATCGAGGAACCCATTTCATCAACAAGGTAATTGACACGCTCATGAAAAAGTTTGGAGTGGCTCAAAGAATTGCCACTGCTTACCATCCACAGACCAACGGACAAGCAGAAGTGTCGAACCGCGAGATTAAAGCAATTCTTGAAAAGATTGTAAAACCGGATCATAAAGATTGGAGTCTCAAGTTGTCCGACGCGTTGTGGGCATACTGGATGGCTTATAAAGGTCCTATTGGAATGTCACCGTATCGACTTGTTTTCGGTAAGCCATACCATTTGCCAGCTAAATTGAAGCATCGAGCCTTTTGGGCAGTTAAGCAATGTAACATGGAGATGGAAGTAATTGGAGAAGCGCAGAAGCTACACATCCAAGAATTAGAGGAAATCCGACGAAACGCTTATGACAACGCTCAAATATTTAAAGAGAATACAAAAGAATTCCACGATTGAAGAATATCCTTTAAATCATTTACCATTAACCAAAAAGTTTTGTTGTTTAACTCAAAGCTTAAACTTTTTGCAGGCAAACTTCGATCGAATTGGCTCGGCCCATTTACAGTAACTCAGATTTTTCCTCATGGCGCAGTGGAGGTAGAAGACAATTCTGGAGCTCGATTTAAAGTAAACGGCCAGAGGTTGAAGCCGTATTATGAGAACGCTCCGGTAGGATTAACCGAGGAGATCAAATTAGAAGAACCTACGCTTTAAAATCAGCTCGTCAAGCTAACGACATTAAATAAGCGCTTGATGGGAGGCAACCCATTTTTAATTTATTTTGTTTATTTCTTTTTGTTACAATTTTTCTTAATTTATTTTCTTTCTTTCTATTTTTGCATTAAATCGTTTGTTATCCCTTGTTGTTGATCATATTTCACATCGATTATGTGCATGTTCTTCAAGCATGGAGCAAGTTAGCATCTCCCTTTTAATTGGTGCACTATAGCTAGCCTCTATAGAATCAGATTTTAAAATTTCCATATCATAATCGGTCAAATTTTAACCCAATCTTATTGCCTTGTAAGATTATGTGGGCCCCACTTGTGATAAGATATCACAATCCCTTCCAAATTCAATTTTTTTACGTTTCTCAAACCTATACTATTACCCTTTTTCTTCTTTAGCCGTTCCCTAAAACCAACCAGCCCTCACCCATGACAACCTTTGCTTTCTTCAACAATGGTGCGCATAAGGGATCCAGCACGCCAGCTCCCCCAAACACCTGCACCCATTATGCTCGGCGGTCGTCGTCGGATGGCACCACCACAGTTCGTGGCAGTGCCTAGCGATTTAGACTCGCAGTCCGCTCCTCCGCCACCTCCCCCACGTTGCAGCCGTAAGCAGCAGCAGCAGGCGGCCACCACTCCATCGAACGACCAGGAACCAGCCCCCGATCACTCAACTGGTTGGTATGCTCGTTCGTTGGGTAGCAACGCGGCTATCGGGTCTTCACGCCTTCGACCACTGCGTAACTATCTGGCACCGTTATCCCTTTCCTTCCACTCCATGCCTTCCGCCGTGTCCTCACAGTCGATGCCAGATGCCACCGATGTTGACCATCCACAGCAAGACAGATCATCAAGGAGGCTATCACCATCATTTCGTTCCATGCACGGTGATGCTGCATTTTCTCATCCCCTGCGTCCGTCTCTGCCGCATCAAACACCCGAGGTAAATTTTGATTTTATCTCTGTTGCCCGTCTACAAATTTTTCATCCGGTTTTTGGCTTTACAGACACCCTCAGAGCTAATCTCCACACGAACAGCCCATCGATGGAACAACCAGACTTTGAGCACGGATATCCTTATGACCAGCCCACCTCATCTCACTTGAACAACGTACGTCTGAATTCCCCACCATTCGCGGCAAGTTCAGGAAACAATGCTATTCCGAACGACCACACCAATCAGGAATAGCGTTTTGAACGCTATCGACGTGGGCCCAAATATTCGGTTCCAACCGAGGAGGTTTTACATGGCTACTTGGAGTTTGTTGGAAACGACTTGGAAAGATTTAATCACATTCGTTACCGCCACTTTCAAGTTTGTAAGTATATTCCTCCCCAAACTCTAGAAAGTTTGCACTTGCGCGAGTCTGTTATGCAGTTCTTTGATACGATTGGATGGACAACTTATCCGGAAATTAGATGTAACACGTATTATGAATTGGTTTTTGAGTTTTATGCCACGTTTTCATTTGGTAAAAATCGTGTTATTTCTGTGCACTCTCCTGATGTTGTATCCTTTCGACTGCTTGGTCAGTATTTTTCAATGTTAATTACGTAATTTAATTTTTATATAGGATTCGTGATAGATGTCACAGATCCTGGGTATTTAACTGCTTTACTTGAGATTCCGCAGGATTTTGACAATAACATATGCTATGAAACTCTTACTGGCTTGGCGGGTTCAGTATACGATCCGCGTGCAACGAAAGGATGGGCCATTTATAATCCAGCACTCCGCTACATTCATCGTTTCCTTGCGTACAACTATTCCAGCCGTAATGACAGTTCTTCCAATTTAAGTAAGGTCGAACTTTTCTTTTTATGGTGTATGCAAGTCGGCATGAAGGTAAATTTAGGCTTTTGGTTTGCCTATGCCTTTGAGCATGTTGCGCGGACTAATCGCCCACTTATTATTTGTCCTTATATCACACACCTCACATCTCGTCTTTTCCCTCTAACATTTGATCCTTCACAGTTTACTTACGTATTTTCCATGGATGCTTTATGCGAGGTGCTTGGATACAATGGGTCTTCTAGCTGGTACTCCCGATGCGCCATATATTGTTCCTCTGGGCACTAGTGCACCTCGTAATGAGCGCGTTTTCCTTCGGAGGTTGGTTCCTCGACTCGCATAGGACAACAATCCGCAGCCGAATGTTAACGAGCGCCTGAACTCCATTGAAACCAATATTGCCGAAATCCTATCCTTCCTTCGTCAGGGCACATCTCGTCGAGGACGTGGGCGTGGACCACATTAATTGGGGGGTATTTTCACCCTCTCTCTCTTGCACTTTATTTTTCCATAATGGGACATTATGATTAAGTGAGGGGGTGGAATTAGAAATCAAATTGACTCTCACTTATGCTTTGCGATTGAAATTAAGTTGTTTCTTGATTAGAATTGTTGATGACCTTGGTTGCTAGTCTCTTGTTTGATTTAATTTCTTTGTGAATTCAATCTGGTTCTTGTTGAATTTAGGATGCATGTTAGCATGACATGACTAATTTATGTAAAATTTTCTTGGTCGTTTCATGAATTTGTTGATTGAATTGGATGCATGACTTAGTTCAATAGACATTTCGTGTGAGTTTTAAGCCTAATCAGCATATATTTTTATTCTTGCTCTTTGTTTCAATTGAGTGTGCCAAACTAATTGATTGCGTTCTAGAACTTGTAACTCGATGCTTGTTGAGACTATACATTTTGATTATGATGCTCTAATATGATAGAGGCATTAGGATTAAACCAACTTCTCTTACCAAACAAAATAGCCACCCTTTTATTTATTTTCCACTTAGTGAACTATTTTTAGCCTTTAATCCTTTTCTTTGTTTACCATACCATTAAGCCAAGCCTATTTCATTTTTGCTTTCCTTTCAATTATTTTTGTCACCCTTTTTCAGGACAAGTTGAGGTTATTCCAAAACGAAAAAAAGAAAGAAAAAAAATCAGATTTGAATCAGTTCGGAAAAAAATACTGTGCAGAAAAATAAACACTGCAGTGCAGAAAAAAATACTGTGCAGAAAAATAAATCAGTGCAGTTTGGTTCGAACAGTGCAGGAAAATACAGCGCAGAAAAACTGCAGAACCGTGCAGTGCAACTCGAATATACAGTGTTGTTCGAACAGTGAAAAAAAGCAGAAAAAAACAGAAAAGGGGGGACAGTTCGAATGAAAAAAAATGATTGATTTCTTCTCCTCTTTTCGAATAAATTCTTTGGAATAATTTTACTTGTCTTGACTTTTTAAACCTCATTTTCGGCCTTTTATACTACCCGAACCTTAACCTCATTACAACCCATTTTAAGTCCTCTTGATTTTTGCATCATTTTTATATTAAGTAGTAGAGATTAGATCTAGTTACAAGCCTATGGTAATGAGTTGATTAGTTTAGGCTTGAGCGATTCTCTTACCCGAAACATTTGAGCGAAATGAGTGAACCAATGTGAGAAGCTAAGTGTTGTATTCTTTGAAATTGGTAGACGATTGAAATGCCTTGGTCGATTTAGACTTAATTGATTATGCCATGATTGATTGATCTTGAATTTCAACATTTACTTAATTTAGTTTACTTTAGAAATCTTGGAAAATCTTTGAAATTGGAGTTGGCAACTTAAGGTTTTTAGCATGATAATTGAGAAATGTTTGAGGACAAGCATTGAATAAGTGAGGGGGAATTTGATTAGTGCTTAAATTATGCATTATTCTATCTCTAATTACTCCTTGATTGATTGTTTTAAGTTGCTAATGTGGGCATTTTTGTTCATTTTCCATGCAGGACAGTAGTTTCCAGGAATATTGCTTAAACTACTGAAATTGTGCAATTTTTGATTTTCTGGATTCATGGCTGGATTAGTGGGCATGAATCTGGGCATGAAAGTCTGACTGGACGCCACGTCAGCAGCTTCTAGAAAACGCCACGTTAGCAGCAACGATAGCTTATCAGCCGCATATCAGATAACTTATCAGCCGGATTTTAAATTCAAACTTTGGATTTATCTTTTGTAATTAATTTAAATAATTTAGGATTTATCTCTTATCTCTTTAGGGTTATTTTTAGGGTTTTAGGCTGCTATAAATACCCATTTGGGGCAAACATATCTCATATTCTCATTCTTAGCTTTGTTTTTACTTTTAGAGTTTTATAAAATTCTTTCTTTTCTAGTTCTTGCTTTAAGTTTTTTTATTTATTTTTCTTTCATAATGGTAAGTATGATTTTCCCCATAATCATACTTAGCTAAATTCTCCATAGTCAAGGGCTAAAGCAATGACTCAATTCCAACGTGAGGATTGAAAAGCACCTAAACAATTTCGGGTATCTTTCTTAGTTTTGTAAACTTAATTTCAAAATCAAAATGATTTCAAAACCAAAGATTGACGTTGGAGGAAGGATCGGCTATTGAAGCACATTCGACTTCCTGGGAACACACTTAGCAAAATTGTTTGCTAAGAGGAAACTGAGATCGGAATCAGTTATTATTGAAACAACATATTCCGAGTCGGCATTACTTAAACATTTTTTATCTACAACACTGTTGTTGATTAGATCAACTTCCAAAATCGATATCAAAGATGGCACTTGGGTATTCGGTATACAAGGCACATTCACAGGGATTGATCCTTGAAGATGAGTAACCAACGTGAACCCCGAAGTGAAAAATCCTTTTTCCAATAATCTGAGGAAACTGAGTCAAAGCAAAAGTCCGAGGCTAATCTTTACTATATTTAATCCACTTCCTAAATTTTGTCTACAATCTCTTATTATTTTTACTTAATTCACAAATCCCCACCATACTTAAATATTATTCAACTCTCTTCTTGGCTCACCAATTGAACAAACATAAATCATGAAGTTCTCTTAGTCCCTGTAGGATCGACCCTTACTTCTCTTTTACTACGTTTGAATTCCTTTATTTATTATTTAAGAAGAAGGAATTATTTTGACGCGAACAGGCTGATCGACTTGCCTCTAGTTGCCTGCTCTTTTACGTGGTTTCATGGAGGACCGTCTATCGTTGCGAGTAGAATTGGCAGGTTCCTCTTATCGCCTGAAGTTTTGGCTTGCTTCCCAAACTGTGTGCAGATTTCCTTGCCTAGAAGCCTATCAGATCATTGTTCGTTATTGCTTAGAGACGTGGCTGTGAGTAGAAGACCTCGGTTCTCCCATTGGGCTGAGGATCCATGATATGCTGAGTTAGTATCTTCTGTTTGTAGTAAATTGCAAGGGAAAGGAGTTGGTGTCATGTTGAAAGATATAAAAGTGGCTACCAAGTTATGGTCCAAGGAGGCCAAAGCAAGGGAATCCTTATCCGTGGTAGACATCGAGGAAAAGATAGCCGCCCTCGACACTAGTCTTATCAATTCTGGATGCAATCCTTCGATTTCGGCTGAAATTCAGTCTCTTAAGGCAATGCTATGGTCGAAATACAAAAGAAAGAGAGTGGCTTCAAAAGTCGCGGCTAAAGTGGTTTAAGGAGGGCGACAAGAATACAACGTTTTTTCACCTAATGGCCTCTATTAGAAACAAAGTGAATCATATTGAATCGATCCGTGGGGGAATGTTTTATTGGATGAGGCAAAACAAGTTTCAGAAGCGTTCGAGAACCATTTTCGTAGTCTGTACAATGATGTGGCCATAATTCCGATCGAGTCTTTTTGATGCTGCTTTCAGTCAATTAAGCCCGGATTCAGTTTGTTTTCTTGAAGCTCCGTTTACGTCAAAGGAAGTTTGGACTGCCATCCAAACAGCTGATGGCTCTCGCACACCTGGGGCCCGATGATTTTAATTTAGATTTCTACAAGAAATTCTGGCCTTTAATCAAGAATGATGTGATACTGTTTTTTGAATCTTTTTCTAAAGGAAAATTGTTCGACAGAACCTTCAACCACTCCATCAACTTAATTCCGAAGGTTGCCGCGCCAAAAGATGTTGAAGATTTTAGGCCCATTTCACTTGTGGGTAGCCTTTATGAGGTTCTAGCTCGAGTCCTATCTAGAAGATTGCCAGTTTGTATAAATGAAGTAGTGGGAGAGTGCCAGTTCACTTTCATTCAGGACAAACAAATATCAGATTGCGATGAAATCCTCGATGATTTGAACCGTAGAAAAAGGTCGGCCATTGTTTTCAAGGCTGATTTTAGAAAATCATATGATACAGTTGAATGGTCTTTCTTAGATTTTATTATGTACAAAATGCGTTTCGGGAAAAAATGGAGAAAATGGATCAACCTTTGTGTTTCTTTTGCGTCTATCTCAGTGTTAGTAAATGGCTCTCCTTCAAACATGTTCAGGATTAGAAGGGGTTTAAGACAAGGATGCCTTTTGTCACCGCTTTTGTTCAATCTCATCGGAGAAGCTCTACGTGTATTGTTTCGGAAAGCGGTGGATTTGGATCTCGTAAAAGGGGTGCTGGTCTAAGTAGCTTATGCATTTCTCATCTCCAATTTGCAGATGACTTAGTTGTTTTCAGCTTTTCGCAGAAGCTAAGGAAGTATATGTTCAAAACATCAAGAGATCTAAGAGTCTTTGAGGTTGCATCGGGTTTAAAATGAATGTGAAGAAAACCAAGCTATTCGAGATAAATGTTGAGAGCTCTCGTTTTCAAGAATGGGCTGCATAATAAAATGCTACTGGGACAAGTTTCCAACAAGCTATTTGGGACTCCCCTTTGGTATTTGAGAAATTCTAGTGCTCTTTGGAAACCAATTTTTGAAAGTTGGAAAGGGAAGCACCTATCTCTTGGAGGTCGCATCACTTTGGTAAGATCTGTTTTATCAAATTTACATGTTTATTACCTTTCACTATTTCAGATGACTGTTAGTGTGGCCAACTCGTTGAATAAAATTATAGCCAACTTTATTTAGGGATCGTCTGCGGGCAAATCCATTCATTGGATAAAATGGGAACAACTCTGTAAACCATTAAAGTGTGGTGAATTGGGTTTGTATGATTTTAAAACAAGAAATAGGTATCTACTTAATAAATGGCCGTGGAGATTTGGGAGTGAATCGGGAAGTCTGTGGTGAAGGGTGATAGCTGCGAAGTATGGGTACGAAGCCCAATCCTTGTTGCCGAAGCCTGTTAGTGGTAGGAACGGCTCGTGGGTGTGGAAAAACATCACACGTACTTTGTCCAATCCAGATGATCCGTTTGTTCAGAACATAAGATGTATTGTTGGAGACGGAGAGTCTACTGAGTTTAGGGATGACTTTTGGACCGAAGTTCCCTCCTTTAAAGTTTCATTCCCGAGAATATATGCTTTATCCACACAAAAATCTGGGAAAGCGGCAGAGTACGGATCCAAATTAGAGGGGATTTGGAATTGAAATATTGACCTGTGGAGGCCATTGTACGACTAGGAAGTCGAGAATTGGGAGTCTTTTTTAGAAGTAATTATCAGCTTCGTAAGGCAAATGGATCAGATCGATAGTATTGTGTGGAAAGGCTCGACCTTAGGGTCGTATAAAGCTAAAGATTTCTGCGTAAATGTATCTTCTACAGGTTCTGATGAAGATCCAATTTGGAACCTGGATTGGTCAAATCGTGTTCCCCCCAAAGTAGCAGCTTTTGTATGGAAGGTCATCCATGGTATGGTGCCTACACTCTTCGAACTATCCAAAAGAGGGGTACATTGCTCAGAAAATTGCTTGTCTTATGCTCGAAGGATAATGAGATAATCACATATTCTTTCACTGCCATGTATCGTGGTCCATTTGGCAGAAATGGTGTCATTCTTGGAATCTCTGTGTTGCCTGTCCGGGAGATATAAAAACTTTGCTCCTTTTGTGGGAAAGTCAACCAGTCAAACCGAGTCTTCGACCCATTTGGCGTATCGCCTTCGGCCGATTAATTTGGACGATTTGACTCTGCCGGAACGAATGCATTTTTAATAATAAGGTCTATTCGGCGGCTCAAATATACGAGACTGCATATTACGGATCGATCATTGGGTAAAGGCTAATTGGCCTTCTCCATTTCTTCCATTATGGATTTTACAAAAAAAATCATATGCTATTGGCGTTAATTCCCTTCTGTTGAGCAGACCAGTGAATCGATAGAGATGAGAATTTGTTGTGTAAGGATCATTTAGCAGTGTGAATATTGGTGATGATTTACCTGTTTAAACGCGTTCTTATCTAGGAGAGGATTACATGGTAGTTTTGGTCCGTGTTGGTCTCGGATGCAGGGATTTAAATTTTGATCGTTGTCGTGTTTTTGATCACGTCGCGGTTATCGCATTTTCGGATATAACTGGGGCTATTGCGGTCACTGCAGGTGTTGCGGCCGTGATTTATTTTTGAATTTTGCACAATTTATTGTAAAACATGCTAATTATAATTATAAAAAGTCAATTTCAATGATTTTTAGAGTATTTTTTAACACTTATGAACTTTTATTAATATGAATTTGAAAGTGATTTTGTTTAAAGAATTCTAGATTGTATTGATTTTGTTTAGTTTAGTTTGGATAATAAAATCATATGAATATTCTAAATAAACAATGTGCACCAATAAAATGACTAAACATGTGAATAAACCTAATCAAAAAATAAAAAATATTAGTATAATAAAAATAATTAATAATATTAATAAATAATAAAAATTAAATAAATATATTATAAAAACTAATAATAAACAATAAATATATTATAAAAATTAAATAATTATAATATTGTTAATAAACAATTATACCACATTAAATATAAGTTTTTATCCTCGTTTATTTGATTTTCTTTTCAAATACTTATATTCAATATATACTCTAATTTTATTATTAAGTAAAAGGAAAATAAAATTAATATAATGTTTAAGGACTAGATTTAACAAAAAATTAAATCATTAAGGACTTAATTGAGATAAAATAGAAATTTAAAGGCTTATCAAAAAGTTTTGAAAGTTTAAGGGATCAATTTGAATACGGGTTAAAGTATTGAGGCCAAACTGAAAACTTTTAAAAGTTCAATGTCACTCCATGTAATTTACCCATTTTTTCCAGAATTCTTACCCTGCAATCTTCTTCTTCCTCCTCCCTCCGGTAGCCCGCGATTGTTCAGAAATAAAAAATATCAGCTCGTTACTGCCGCTATCGATCGTTTCAACGTTAAATTACGATCGTGACAGACCATTACCTACGTGAATTCGTTACCCACCGTTATTTTCGTCAAAACCTATGTTGGACGGCAACGATACCAAGATTTCTCGTCCAAGATCTCAGTTTCGGTCCGAGATTTAAAATCCTGCTCGGATGTAGGTTTTGGTCCATTGTCCATGTTGGACTATGTGGAAGGACCATTTTGTGTGATCTTGGAACGATATTCTCTGTTTGGAATCTTTATTAATGAAAGTAGGGAACTCTTTTCCCCTAATAAATTTAAAGAGGGTTTTTAACAAGGTTTTTTTTCTTTTCAAAATAAAGAACTATTTATTCTTGATGAGTGTTTTATTTTGTTATTATTTTTTCGTTAATTACTCATTGTTGATTATTTGATATTTTTAATTTGGGTTATTTTTATTCGTTTTTGTGTAGGACTTCAATTTCCATAAAACAACATTAAAAGAGCATGTTCTGCAGTTTTTATTTTTTGGAATCAAGGCTGGACTAGTGGGCATGAATCTGGGCATGAAATATCTGACGTGGCATCCAGTCAGCGGCTTCTAGAAGGTCCAGACAACGGCTTCCAGAAGGTCTAGACAGCGTGGACAGATGAGTAGATCAACTGCATTTAAAATTCAAATTAGAAATTATCTTTTGTTTTTAGGATTTAATTTGAATATTTTCAAGAATTATCTTTTATCATTTCTAGGTTATTTTTAGGGTTTCAGAATACTATAAATACCCCTCGGAATAAGCTAGAAAATCATCTCTCATTCTAAGTTTGTTCTTGCTTTCTAAATTTTATAAAATTCTCTCATTTCTTTACGTTCTTGTTTTTAAGTTTTTATTCATTTTTTAAATGCTAAGTATAATTTCTAACATAATCATGCTTAGCTAATTTCCCAATTAGCCAAAGGCTTAAAGAGACGCCTCAATTCATTTTGTGAGAATTGAAAAGCACTTAATATCTTCGGATAACATTTTCAATTTTCTGAAAACTTAGATCGGCAATCGGTCTTTCCTTTAAAAATCTTTACACTTTCATCTCAAAAAGCGCGTGTTGGTTTGAATGTTGTTCTGATTTAAAGTTGGGAGGAAGGATCGGCTTGTAGCATATTCGACTTCCTATGAACGCACTTAGCGACGGATTCGCTAAGTGAAATTGAGATCAGATTCGATTCTCATCGAGACAACATAATCCGAGTCGGACTTTTCTAAAACTTAAACTGTATTGGTGCTAGCGACGATAGTCGTGGTTAGTCCAAATAAGGACTGAGAATCAAAGATTGGTTTACCCAAGTGAAAAGTAAGTTACAAGGGTTGGACCTTGTAGACTGTAACCGGCATGTATCATGTGTAAAATCTTTTTCTATGATCAATTTTGAATTTGAGGCTAAGCTAGGTTTGAGGCTATTTTATTAAATTGATTTAATTCTTAAAATTTACTTCCATCATTCTCGCTTTTACTCTACATTTATTTTCTAGCTCTCTCGATCAACCTCCCCCATTTACTTTATTTTCTCGTAACAGTCAGAATCAAAACCTCTAGATATCAGAAGCTCCTTAGTCCCTGCGGATCGACCCTTCTTCTCTATTACTACGTTATTTATTTATTTTATTTGAGATTAAAAAAATATTTATTTGACAAATACGACGCTTGTCAACTTTTTTTTCAATCTAAGTCGTGTGAGTGGCTAAAACGTACCAAATTAGCTTATATCTACTTCATGTACTAAAACATGAGGAATAAGTGTTACTCCTACCAAACGTAACATAATAATTTATAAATCTTAAAAGTTCAGTTCCATTATTTTTTTTCAAAATATGGGAAATTTCAATGCAAGACTGAAATTTAATCAATGTAATTGAGGATGGTAATAAAGAAACAGAGACTAATTGTTTTAAATGCTGTCCTTTGTGTCTCAAGACTTGATTCTTCATTAAGGTTTAATCTTTGGAAGTATGTACTACATTGTCCTATTGCAAATGAACTCCTTTGGGTTATTCTAGGTGGTCTATTGAATCCTAATTCCATTAAATCGTCGTGGAATTGGAAAAGATGTCTAATTTATGTGTTTCTTATTTAAGTCTCGCACATGACTCTAAAAAAAACTCAATATGAATTTGAACTTTAGACCTATATAGATAGTAGATCTGCTCATTCCAATATGAATCTGAAAATCTAATCTGATTAGCTTGAAATCGTCTAAACTGAACTCGAAATTGACTAACAAACAACCTGAAGTTACTTGAAACTTTTTTTTTCAAAAGCTTAATAAAAGTAATAGGAGTTATTAAAACCAAAATTTTCATTTGATTTACTATGTTATTTATTACAAGACAAAATAACTCAAACCTGAAGTGAAAATAACTTTAACTCGAAGTAATTTTAAATCCAACATAAACTTAACTTAATATAATCTAGAATATTTTAAATCTGAATAGACTTGAACCGAAACTAACCCGGTCGAAACCAGCCCAACAGTTCTACATAAAGATAGATAGATGGAAAGATATTGACACGTTTCAACTACTTTAACCATTCACCTAGTGGATACCATTACAACGCTTTAACTAATATATATATATGTCGGGATAATATCTTCACACACTGTAAATTTCTTTTTTTTTATGAATAAAGGGATAACAGCATCGTTAAAACCCCTAAATCTATCGGAGTAAAATAGTTGATAAATTTCTTATACTTTTATAGTACGTTAGGATCGTTGGATCGATGTAAATTAATGGTTGAAATCAAAACCTAAATTTCCACTTAATTCGAGATTAAGCAGTACTTTTTATTTTAATTTTATTTCCAGTACATGCAGTGCATTGCTGATTAGTGCTTGAATTATGCATTCTTCTATCTCTAATTACTCATTGATTGGTTGTTTTAAGTTGCTTGAATTATGCATTTTTTATTTACAACATTGTTGTTGATTAGATCAACTTCCAAAATCGATATCAAAGATGGCACTTGGGTATTCAGTATACAAGGCACAGTCACAAGGATTGATCCTTGAAGACGAGTAACCGACGTGAACCCCGAAGTGAAAAATCCTTTTTCCAATGATCCGAGGAAACTGAGTCAAAGCAAAAGCTCGAGGCTAATCTTTACCACATTTAATCCACTTCCTAAATTTTGTCTACAATCTCTTATTATTTTTACTTAATTCACAAACCCCCACTATACTTAAATATTATTCAACTCTCTTCTTGGCTCACCGATTGAACAAACATAAATCAGAAAGTTCTCTTAGTCCATGTGGGATCGACCCTTACTTCTCTTTTACTATGTTTGAATTCCTTTATTTATTATTTGAGAAGAAGGAATTATTTTGACGCGAAAACGACGCGTGTCAAATTGGCACCGTTGCCGAGGACTACGGCAAAGTTACTGATTATTTTTGTTTGATTTATGACCAGGAGGAATCCGGGAGAACAAGCAGTTTATAACCCGGAGAACGAAGCATACGCCCGAAGACTACACACCCAAACACTTCTGGAAAAGAAGCAAAGACAGCGACAACAACAATTGGAACGTGATTTAGAAATAGCATCTGAAGTAGAATCACATTTCGACCACACAACCAAAGAACCAGTTCCGATGGGAGACAATGACCAAACTATTCGACAACTGACTGTGGCCCTGATGATAACCAGCTGATGTGCATAACATTCCCAAATGGCGAGACGTCATTCGCTCTCAAGACAGGCTTAATACACCTTTTACCAACCTATCACGGTTTGCCAAGTGAAAATCCACATAAACATCTAAAGGAATTTCACATGGTTTGTCTAAGCACAAAACCACAGGGAGTCTCTGAAGATCAAATAAAACTTCGCGCATTTCCCTTTTCTCTAGCCGATATTGCTAAGGATTGGCTATTTGATTTACCTTCCAACTCGGTTTCAACTTGGACTGACATGGCTCGCCTTTTTCTTGACAGGTTTTTCCCAGCAGCTAAGGCAAGCGAGCTAAGGCGAAGTATCTTGAGTATCCGACAAAAGGATACTGAATCTTTATACGACTATTGTGAGCGTTTTAAAAAGCTATGCGCAAACTGTCCGCAACACGAATTGTCTGAACAAACGCTTCTCCAGTATTTTTATAAAGGATTTACACCCATGGACATGAAAGTGGTAGATGCAGCAAGTGGAGGAGCTCTTGTTAACATGACTCCGACGGCGGCAAGAACGTTAATATCTACTATGGCTGCCAACTCGCAACGATTTCACCCTTCAAGTGAACCATCTCGACGGGTTCACGAGGTAAGTACAGTTTCACTGGAAAATAAAATTGATAAATTGGCTGATATTGTTCAATCTCTTGTTGCAGATAAAAGAATTACAGCGAGGCTTTGCAGGATATGTACGAGTCCAGAGTATCCGACGGACTGCTGTCCGATTATACAAGAAGATAACACTGCACAATTGAATGCCATAGGAAATTTTCCAGGACCTCCACAAAGACAATACAACCCCAACGCCAACTCGTATAATCCAGGTTGGAAAAATCATACGAACTTCAGTTATGCTCAAAATCAAAGGCAAAGTCAACCATATCAGCAGAGACAACCCACTCAACAACAATATCAACAACCGAAGTCATCATGAGAATCCATCGTTGAACGGTTGGAAATATCCCAAGAGAAGTTTCAAACCCGCACTGAGGCCCACCTACAAGATTTGGACAAACAAATGACCCAGTTAGCACAAACCGTGGGGAAACTGGAGTCGCAAGGAAGACTTTCTTCTCAAACAGAGTCAAATCCGATAGAGAATGTTAGTGCTATCACCCTCCGAAGTGGAACCGTTGTCATACCTGAAGTCCTAGAAGAGAATGCCGCACGGTCCAAAAAGGAGAAGGAAACGCTACCTTCCAACTTCCAAGGTACGTCTTCATCGCCACCACCACATCATCTTTCTTCTTATAAAATCGCACCACCTTTCCCATCAAGATTGATGAGGCGTGGCAAGAGAGCTGAAGAGAAGGAAATCTTATAAGTGTTCCAAAAAGTACAAGTCAACATACCTCTCCTAGAAGTAATCCGACCAGTGCCAAGGTATGCCCGATTTCTAAATGAGCTTTGCACCACAAATAGGAAACTGACTGGCCACGAGAAGGTAAATCTGGGAGAACATGTCTTAGTAGTATTTCAGTGAAAGCTTTCACCAAAGATGAAGGACCAAGGCATGTTCCCTATACCTTGCAAAATAGGAAATGTTTTAATTAAACGTACAATGTGTGATTTAGGCGCATCTATAAATGTAATGCCTCTTTCTTTGTACAACTCACTTTCTGCTGAGCCTTTGAAGGATACGAATGTGACGATCCAGCTAGCAGACCGGTCCGTGATATACCAGAAGGACTCCTTAAAAATGTTTTGGTGAAGGTAAACGAACTTATTTTTTTGGCAGATTTTTATGTCATTGACATGGAAAATGACAAATTAAACACCTCTTATGAAGTCCTTCTTGGTCGTCCCTTCCTTAGTACGGTAAATACAAAAATAGATGTAAGAAGTGGAATTCTTACAATGGAGTTTGACGGTGAGGTCGTTAAATTTGACGTATACAAAGCAACGCGACATCCAGATAATGTTGCTAGTATTAATTTTATCGATGTCATTGAACCTACCATTGAAGAGTTTATAGAAACTAACTTATCTAATAATTTGTGCAGGGAATTAGAAGGCTACAACAAAGAAATTAGGGAGTTGGAAAATATTTTTTTTGTTCATTCTGATTTGGGCCGAACTCCTTCGAAAGCTAAAATGTTTCCTTTCGTTTTGCAGGCACCAAATTTGGAATTAAAATTACCGTCAGATAAATTGAAGAGTAAAGGAGATATCTTTTCAGAAAAAAATAAAAGAACATCATTTTCATAAAATTTCTCATAGGGAAATTCTTAGTTGGATTAAGCGCGTGAATTGGAAGAAGTTTTGTCGCAGTACCTGTAGTCTGAATCAGGTCGTCGAGCTAACGACGTTAAATAAAGCGCTAAATGGGAGGCAACCCATTTTATTTTATTTTATTTTATTTTTACTTTCTATTCACTTTCAATTTTGTTTTATTTATTTTCGTCTTACATTTATTTCATTTGAAATTTCAGGTACCCAAGTAAATTAAATCGAATATAGAGAAGATTTGGTCCCTTAGAGTAGTGTGATCACCCGAACAAGTAGCTGAGCAATCGATCATAATCCCTTGCCCATTATTTGCTACACGGCACATGATAGCCAAACCCATGGCATTAGGCGCATGATAGCCAAACCCATGGCATTAGCCAATTCCCCTATCAGACTCGGTCTGTGCTTCTCACCCATTTCTTTTTCAAATTGTGCGGCCCCCACACACTTATCCTTTGACCAACATTTAAAAACAATGACCCTTATCATTATTCTTTATTTTTTTCCCTACTTCAAACCCCCATCCGCAGACCCCACACTTTGATAATAAACCAAATACCTTTTTATTTTCATTTCCCCACGTGATTGATTAAAACAAATAACCTAAAACTTTTATTCACTTAGCCGCATACCCCTCCTCAATCCTCATCTTCATCAATCTTTCACTATAGTCACCATGGTGCGAACCCGAGATTACTACTTCGTTGTTCTTCCACCAGTTGCCAAGATCCCGAGCAGCTCAGACTCGCTGTCACAACCCGTCTCCGTGCCTCAAACAGCCGCGCGCTCGCTCGCCACCCCCGAGCTGACACCAACGTCGTCCGACTTTATGATGCCGCCAGAACCAAGCCCCGCGGCCGACATTAATCAACGAGTATTCCATTCTCTCTCTTGCAATTTATTTTTCCATAATGGGACATTATGATTAAAATGAAGGGGTGGAATTAGAAATCAAATTGACTCTCACTTATGCTTTGCGATTGAAATTAAGTTGTTTCTTGATTAGAATTGTTGATGACCTTGGTTGCTTGTCTCTTGTTTGATTTAATTTCTTTGCATTTCTTTGTGAATTCAATCTTGTTCTTGTTGAATTTAGGATGCATGATAGCATGGCATGACTAATTTATGTAAATTTTTCTTGGTCGTTTCATGAATTTGTTGATTGAATTGGATGCATGACTTAGTTCAATAGACTTTTAGTGTGAGTTTTGATCCTAATGAGCATATGTTTTTATTCTTGCTCTTTGTTTCAATTGAGTGTGCCAAACTAATTGATTGCATTCTAGAACTTGTAACTCGATACTTGTTGAGACTACACATTTTGATTATGATGCTTTAATATGATAGAGGCATTATGATTAAACCAATTTTTCTTCCTGAACAAAATAGCCTACCCTTTTATTTATTTTCCACTTAGTGAACCATTTTTGAGCCTTTAATCCTTTTCTTTGTTTACCATATCATTAAACCAAGCTTATTTTACTTTTTGTTTTCCCTTCAATTATTTT
This sequence comes from Hibiscus mutabilis, assembly GCA_019671005.1. Taxonomy (NCBI): domain Eukaryota; kingdom Viridiplantae; phylum Streptophyta; class Magnoliopsida; order Malvales; family Malvaceae; genus Hibiscus; species Hibiscus mutabilis. The sequence continues at coordinate 43,841,904 of CM033720.1, read as the reverse complement.
TTGTCACCCTTTTTCAGGACAAGTTGAGGTTAATCCGAAGCGAAAAAATGAAGAAAAAAAGAGAGAGAGAAAAAATCAGATTCGAATCATTTCGAAAAAAACACTGTGCAAAAAAATAAATCAGTACAGTTTGGTTCGAACAGTGCAGGAAAATACAGCGCAGAAAAATTACAGAACCGTACAGTGTAATTCGAATATATTGTGTTGTTCGAACAGTGAAAAAAAGTATAAAAAATAGAAAAAATGGACAGTTCGAATAAAAAATGATTGATTTATTCTCCTCTCTTCGAATAAATTCTTTGGAATAATTTTACTTGTCTTGACTTTTTAAACCTCATTTTCGGCCTTTTATCCTACCCGAACCTTAACCCCGTTACAACTCATTTTTAAAGTCCTCTTGATTTTTGCATTTTTTTCATATTAAGTAGTGGAGATTAGATCTAGTTACAAGCCTATGTAATGAGTTGATCAGTTTAGGATTGAGCGATTCTCTTACCCGAAATACTTGAGCGAAATGAGTGAACCAATATGAGGAGCTAAGTCTTGTATTCTTTGAAATTGGTAGACGATTGAAATGCCTTGGTCGGTTTACACTTAATTGATTATGCCATGATTAATTGATCTTGAATTTCAAAATTTACTTGATTTAGTTCACTTTAGAAATCTTGGAAATTCTATGAAATTGGAGTTGGCAACTTAATGTTTTTAGCATGATAATTGAGAAATGCTTGAGGACAAGCATTGAATAAGTGAGGGGGAATTTGATTGGTGCTTGAATTATGCATTCTTCCATCTCTAATTACTCCTAGATTGGTTGTTTTAAGTTGCTAATGTGGGCATTTTTGTTCATTTTCCATGTAGGACAGTAGATTCCAAGAATGTTGCTTAAACTGTTGAAATTGTGCAATTTTTTATTTTTTGGATTCATGGCTGGATTAGTGGGCATGAATCTGGGTATGAAAGTCTGACTGGACCCCACGTCAGCAGCTTCTAAAAGACAACGTCAGCAGCAACGATAACTTATCAGCCGGATTTTAAATTTAAACTTTGGAATTATCTTTTGTAATTAATTTAAATAATTTAGGATTTACCTCTTATCTCTTTAGGGTTATTTTTAGGGTTTTAGGCTGCTATAAATACCCCATTTGGGCAAACTCAACGATCATCTCACATTCTCATTCTCATTCTCATTCTCATTCTCATTCTCATTCTCATTCTCATTCTTAGCTTTGTTTTTACTTTTAAAGTTTTATAAAATTCTTTCTTTTCTTTAGTTTTTGCTTTAAGTTTATGATTTTTACCATAATCATACTTAGCTAAGTTTTCCATAGCAAAGGGCTAAAGCAATGGCTCAATTCCAACGTGAGGATTGATGAGCACTTAAACAATTTCGGGTATCTCTCTTAGTTTTCTAGAACTTAATTTCAAAATCAAAATGATTTCAAAACCAAAGATTGACGTTGGTCAGATGTTGTTTTGGTTAAATGTGTGGGATGAAGGATCGGCTATTGAAGCACATTCGGCTTCTTGGGAACACACTTAACAAAATTGTTTGCTAAGAGGAAACTGAGATCGGAATCAGTTATTATTGAAACAACATATTCCGAGTTGGCATTACTTAAACATTTTTGATCTACAACATTGTTGTTGATTAGATCAACTTCCAAAATCGATATCAAAGATGGCACTTGGGTATTCGGTATATAAGGCACATTCACAAGGATTGATCCTTGAAGATGAGTAACCAACGTGAACCCCGAAGTGAAAAATCCTTTTTCTAATGATCCGAGGAAACTGAGTCAAAGCAAAAGCCCGAGGCTAATCTTTACCATATTTAATCCACTTCCTAAATTTTGTCTACAATCTCTTATTATTTTTACTTAATTCACAAATCCCCACTATACTTAAATATTATTCAACTCTCTTCTTGGCTCACCAATTGAACAAACATAAATCAGGAAGTTCTCTTAATCCCTGTGGGATCGACCCTTACTTCTCTTTTACTACGTTTGAATTCCTTTATTTATTATTTGATAATAATGAATTATTTTGACACGAAAATGACGCGTGTAAATTGCAAGCCTTTTGTTTTCTTACTTTGGAGCGGGAAACATAGCTAGATCATGTGCCGCCATGAAGTGGTAGACTTCGGACTCCCCCGCCTTCACTCCGAGAAGACGGAACGCGACATGACCAGGCCTCCACGTCGATGTATCCATGTGACACAGAAACACAGACTCTATCATCTCACCATTCTCACCTCTGAGGTAAACCTTAAACACTCTGCTCTCTGCGCACAATTGGAAATGGCAATAGTACACTGGATAAGGATACGGCTCGTTATGGCACGGTATGATATCTCCAGTCGATATCGTCGTGAAATCGAGTATGGTGTAATTTTGGACAAGGGGAGTCGACAGGTCCGAAAGCAAAGACGATCTTAGAATTTCGACTCGGGAGTCCAATACTAGGATACCTCGTGCAAAATCTGACAGGGAGTCTATATTGGTAGAACAGCCACGTACCTCTCCTTCTTTGGGTTCCTTCTCGCAAACCTCAAGTGTTTGTCGCATCGCCAAGGCCTGCTTCGAGTCCGGGGCGAAGGAGAAGAATCAGAGAAGCTCCGAAATTGCCTCGGACGAGAAATGGATGTGTTGTGTTGTTTCTCTTGGGAAGAACTGAAAAGAAGTCGGATCTTTTATGTAGGGGAAATAGATGGGCATTGTTTTCCCAACCACAAGATCCTTAATGAGGGCGAACACTTGGACCGCAGGGTCATTGAGATCATCCATGCTCACGGCCTAGCCACCACCGGACGATGGCTGGCGTCCGTTGTTTTCTCCTCCGGTATGCATATCATCAGAATCCATGATGCGGAGTCGTAGACCATCGGCTCCATTAGTGGTTACAACAGGAGCAAGCTGCGCAAAAGTTGAATCATAATAGCATCATAGCATAGAGACAAAAGGAATGAAACATGAAGAGTGTGTTTGAAGAATAATTACCGTGACAACAAGTAGGAGGAGGAAGCTGTAAGAGACAAATTCATTGCCCATTCTTTCTTCAACTTTGAACACACTTGGCCTTTATTTTCCGCTTATAAGGATGAAGGGTGTTGTTTTTGGATGATCCAAATAATTAAAAAAAATGCTTAATAAATCAACAAGAAGTTGGTCTAACTGGATGAGGTATTAGATCATAAGTAAGATTAGAATTCGAATAACATTGTAAATATAGCAAATTTGGTTGGACTTTTTTTTTTTGCTCTCTTGGTTCCCTTTGCCCTGACCAATCCATACCAACCCGTGTCACGCATCTGACTTTGGTGAGTGAGTCTCTTAGCTGAGATTTTTTTGCATACATAAGGCCTTGAACTCGAAACATGCTTAAGCGATGTCAAGCTGCTTACCACTTGAACTAACCCGTTGGTGAATTGGGTTGGACTCTAATGCCTCATCAACTTGAATAAAGTTTGAGTCATAAAATAAAGACTCTTCAACTCAAATAGTTCAAAAGTTTTTGACTTGACACGACTTGATTGAATACTCGCCCCTTTACAAAACAATAAAATTATTTTCTCATTAATAATATTCAACCCCATATAAAATAATAAGAGCAACTCTGAACTACAGAAACGTAATAAAAACATTTATGGAGGAGAAACAAGCCATTTAGGGCTGAAAAAAAAAACAAAAACAAGATCTTGTTGATGTAATCAAACTATACCATTTTAGATCAAGGACTGGGATTAATACTGATAATCGTGCATCATTTGTATCTGTTTATTTTAGGGTAAACTACACTGAAAATCACTCAATTATTAATAAAATTATATTTAGGTCACTAATTACTAAAAATTACAATTAGATCACTCAATTGGTATTCTAATTATAATGGGGAAACAGAACTTCAATAATTTCAATCTTTAGATTTCGATGTTTAGATCATAATATCAATCTTTGACCCAAATTAAAACGTGTGAAACAGAACTTCAATAATTTTCTATCAAAGTTTCGATTGTTGTGTTTGTTATCTTCGATGAGAGATTGGAAATCATAATTGATTTTAATTTCACGTGAGTGATGAAGCACATAAATCAAAGTTTCATTATTTAATTTCCACTCCTTCCAGTTGACCAACTTCATTAATAGGTGTGTTGTCTTTATCCTTTAAAATAAATTTTTGTGCATAATTTTTTAGTTTAATCATTAAAATTTAATTTATTCATCAATTAATTAAAATTAAATTTTAAAAGGGTTTAATATTATTGGGCGCGGCCCATTTAATTTAATATTCTTCATTTATAACATCAAAAATCAAACTTATAATTTTACTTAATAAATTTAACGTCTCTTTCCTCTAAAAATTAAATCTACTTATACAATAAATTATCCCAAACATGTGAGATGCGAAGGAAATCAGTCAAAAGATTTCTTTCGTAAAATTTTTTTCAAGGAAAACAACAAAAACAGAATCTTGTTGATGCGATAATGTATCAGTAATGCTCATGTTTATATTATTTTATGATGTCAGTCATATTCAATACATTATATATTTGGTATAAATTTTGACACGTGGATAATTCATTTGAAACAAAATATGACATTTGTATGCTCTTTTGCCATGTTATATTACATGTTGTATCATACTTATTTCATATAATCTTACAGAAATATTTTAGATATTTCTAAGTTTTGGTACGATTGAATCATGATTGTGAATGGAAAACATAACTAAGGAAGGGATCACAATTTTATGTGCCAATAAATACCATAAAGTCTAATAAGTATATCAGATTATTAAGCTGTGGGGTGTTCACTCAAGCATATCAATATATTAATTGTCTAATAGTAAAGTGATTGTACATATCAAATTATCTCATATGTTGTTATCGAGCTGACAGACAATAGTAGGGAATACAACAAGGGGTCAGAGGGTATGTCAGGAAGATGGTGGATTGTTGAATTTTTAAATTAAAATGAAAGATTAAATTTATTAAATTATTTTAAATTATAACCAAATTCATAAAATGTATAAGTTTTAGGGCTAAAATTATAATTATGTCATACTATGTTTCAATTTTTGTGGTAGTTTGACATTCGTGTTGCGGTTATTATAGTGTACCCTATATTCAGAGAAGGTCAACGGTCTAGTATGGTTTATATCCATTTTTGTGATAGCTTGTCAATGCAATTAAAATAGTTAGTGGATGTACAAAATTTATTTTCTAGATCTTAGCTCCTACATCAATGGAACGTATAGTTCGAAGATGTATGGATATTTTGATAATGATTGTCGAGTTTTTCTATGGAAGATGAAAGGTGTATTTAATGGAAGGTTAATTTTTTTTCTTCACACCCTTTGGATTTACATGTTCTTATTTTTTCATGAGTTTTTTGGTGGACTTAATCCCAAAAATTATTTCTATGATTTAAATGAGTTGATTTTTTTTAATAGTTTTAAGGTGAAATGTGTTGCATTAATTGTACGTTTGTTTATTTGTTTTTAATAAAATCTAGCTTTTTGTTAGAAAAATTACAACATAATTTTTTTGACAAATCTTAATCTTACCCAGAGGAGAGGGGAAGCCGAAACTCTAGGGAAAGGAAAGGGGCGCTCTTAGTGTGTCTAGAACCTATGACCTAATGGGATCAGAGGCGAATCTAGAAATTTAATATTGATAGTTCACCGACCATTATAATAATTTAAAATTAATTTATACTATTGTAATAATGTATTGTCAAAGGATAATTGTTGTGCATGAAACGATTCAAATTTTCGCAATGCAAGCAAACACGGTTTATAGTCAGAGACATATTGTAATCATTTTGAAAATTTTAAATCAAAATTTTAGTTAAATTATTTGACATAAGTCAATGTATTTAACCAAGATTTTTTAGGGGACTAACAAATATATTTAAAATAGTTATAGAGTGATAGTTTAGATACTTGTTTTGACCAAAAAATAGTTTATGAGTTAAAAGAAAAAAAATAAAATAATTTAAGGGTTGATTTTTTATTTAAAAAATAGTTAATATTTTTAGGTAAACTACACTAGTAGTCACTGAACTTTTAGGACGCTTTCATTTTGGTCAATGAAATTGAAAATCTTTCATTACAGTCAATAAACTTTTAATTCGATTTCATTACGTCCAGTACTGTTAGAAAATGCTGACGTGGCACGTTAAAGTATTTTTCCTCAAAAGAAACCTAATTTTTCAAATTTACAACCGTCACCAAGGTCAAAATTTCGATGAACAAAGACATCACCGATCAATCCCAAGTCCCAACGGTGGGAAGGATTCGTTTGGCCAAAAGGTTAATATAGTTTGATTTCAAGCTGTCTAACGGTTAAAAATGAAAGATCGAAATGTTAATTTTTAACTTCAATTGAGATTTTTAGTTCTGATTCACCAAAGTTAATCGTCAGATCAATTTTGATTCACCAATGTTAATCGTCAGATCAACTTGAAACTAAACTATGTTAAATTTTTGGCAAAACGAATTTTTTTCCATCGTTGGGAATGATTGACGATCGTTTCGTTAATCAAAATTTGGGATTGACAATACTGTAAATTTGAAAATTATGGTTCTTTTTGGGAAGAAGACTTTAACATGACACACATCAGCATTTCTTAACTGTGTTAACGACAGGCATCATAATGAAAGTAAATTAAAAATTTAGTGACTGTAATGAAAAAATTTCGATTTCAATGACCAAAAGTGAATACACCCTAAAAATTTAGGTGATTACCATTGTAGTTTATCCTATTTTTTAATGGTAGGTTAAGTGACCTACCATGCAGAAGAGTGCATCCGCCCATGAATGGAATATGAGACAAAAATCTTTTGTCCCTTTTCGGTGCCCTTTTTAATGCCCAAATAATAAAAATAATCAAATATTAAGCCCTAGCCATAAATTCTAAATTCTAAACCTTAAAAATATATCATACCCGTGATTCCCTAAACTCTAACTATAAACTCTAACCTTAAACATTAATCTTAAACTCTAAAGCTAGTTTTTTAGTGTGGGGCATAAACATTGACACCGAAAAGGGGTAAAAAATTTATTCTAAAATATGAGAGAAAAATGAACAATTTTACTAGCCGACCAAATATACTTGCTCAACCGTAACATAATTTTAGTTGCACTATTATCCTACCATATATATATACGATCATGTTTTTCGATAAGAAAGAACATTTCAATTTGCTAGTCAAATATCGAAACAATAATGAAATTATTTTCTCTCATTGCTTCCTACGACGCAAAGGGTTTTTCTTACTTTTTTCTTTGATTAGCATGCGGCGTTATTAGTTTTTATGTTGGTTGCCGACCGTCGGTGTTTATTATTTCACTTGCTTTTTATAACTTATTTTTTGAGTTTTTTAATTTTTAAGAAGAATTTATGCTCTTATGGCATTTTTTTTCTTTTTTGCCTTTATAGAACGCTTTTTATTGGCTTTTGTGATTCGTCTCATATGTCATTTGGCACGATTTCAACATACCAAATTATTGAACATTAAAAATATAAGGGTTTATTAAGTATTTAAACTCAAGATTGAGTGACAATGCTTAATTTAGTAATATTTAAATTTTATAGGGACTTAAATTGTCATTAGACCAGAAAATTGAAGGGACCAAATTAAAATTTCAAAGAACTTAATTGAAAATATTCAAAAAAAATAATGTTTAATATGAATTTCTAAAAATTTGAGGGGTCGAATTAAATTTTTAAGAAAAAGTAAAGGGCTTAAGATGGAATCTTTAAATTATTAGAGGGGCCAAGGTCCCCTTAGGCCTCAATTATGTTCCGTCCCTGTCGTTTGGTGCTCACGGTGCTAATTTTTTAATTTGATTATGTCGGTGGTCATAGAAAAGATTAATTCCCAATCGTTTGATGGTTTGTTAGCCGATGTAGTCAGAACTGTGTAGCGGAGCATTCTGCCTGATAGTTTGGTTTGCTCACAACTCATTTTTTATCCCGTAAAACGTCTCGTTTGGCTAAAGACAATGATATTCAAGAAAATTTCTGGGTTTTGGTGGTATGCTAATCTCCATGGAAGTGTTTTTTTTCTTTGGACATTTGTATAAGATTTTTAGTGGACTAATCTTTTTTTCTCTATTTTTTTAATGTATTGTATTTGTAATATCTTTTATAATATTTAATAAAATTCAGATGCTATTGTTCCAAAAAAAAATGTTTGTCAAATATGTAACATTTCAGCGGAGGTAAACATCACTTTTATTTTTTTTTATTTTTTTCATTCTTAATATAATTTTATGATTGTAAAATTTAATGACGTAACACTAGAGACGGTTTTTTTTAAATATAATCAAGTAATTAAAACATAAAAACAATAATAGTTGAGTAACTAAATAGTTATTTTATCTTATAATATATTATAAACCCTAAGAGTTGAAAAATGCAATTGGACCCATCAATTACATAAAATTCAACGAAATCTAAACACACCATAACTGCGTGATTACATTTTAAATCTATTTTTTTCACAATCAATATAATATATTAATAAAAGGTTCAAAGCCATTCAAAACATCAATATAATATATTAACTCAATTAGTATTTTAGTTACAATTGGGAAACAGAACTTCAATAATTTCAATCAATCTTTAGATTTCGATGTTTGGATCATAATTTCGATATTTGACCCAAACTAAAACGTGTAAAACAGAACTTTAATATTTTTCTATCAAAGTTTCGATTGTTGTGTTTGTTATCTTCGATGAGAGATTGGAAATCATAATTAATTCTAATTTCACAGTGAGTGATGAAGCACATAAATCAAAGTTTCATTATTTAATTTCCACTCTTTCCAGTTGACCAACTTCATTAATAGTTGTGTCATCTTTATCCTTTAAAATAAAATCTTATGCATAATTTTTTAGTTCAATCGTTAAAATTTAATTTATTTATCAATTAATTTAGATTAAATTTTAGAAGAGTTTAATATTATTAGACGCAACTTATTTAATTTAATTTTTTTTATTTATAATATCAAAAATTAAATTTATAATCTTAATAAATTTAAGGTCTCATTCCAATAAAAGTAAAATATGTTTATACGAAATCAGTCAAAAAGATTTCTTTCGTAAACAATTTTTCAAGGAAAAAAACAAAAACAGAATCTTGTTGATGCGATAATGTATCAATAATCTCATGTTTATATTATTTTATGATGTCACTGTCATATTCAATACATTATATATTTGGTATAAATTTTGACACGTCGATAATTCATTTGAAGTAAAATATGACATTTGTATGCTCTTTTGTCGTATTATATTACATGTTATATCATACTTGTTTCATATAATCTTACAGAAATATTTTAGATATTTCTAAGTTTTGGTACGATTGAATCATGATTGTGAATGGAAAACGTAACTGAGGATGGGATCATAATTTTATGTGTCAATAAATAACATATAGTCTAATATAGCATATCAGATTATTAAGTTGTGGGGTGTTCACTCATGCATATCGATCTATTAATTGTCTAATAATAGTAGAGTAATTGTACATATTGAATTATCTCATATGTTGGTTATCGAGCTGACAGACGATAGTAAGAAATACAACAAGGGATCAGAGGGTATGTCAGGAAGATGGTGGATTTTTGAATCTTTAAATATGAAGGGTTAAATTTATTAGATTATTTTAAATTATGACCAAATTCATAAAATGTATAAATTTTAAGACTAAATTATAATTATGTCATACTATGTTTCAATTTTTGTGGTAGTTTGACATTCGTGTTGCAATTATTATAGTGTACCTTCTGTTTAGGGAAGGTCAACGATCTAGTATGATTTATATCCAATTTTGTGATAGCTTGTCAATGCAATTAAAATAGTTAGTGGATGTGCAAAATTTATTTTCTCGATCTTAACTGCTACATCAATGGAACGTATAGTTCAAGACGTATAGAGATTTTGATAATGATTGTTGAGTTTTTCTATGAAAGATGAAAGGTGTATTTAATGGAAGATTGATTTTTTTCTTCGTACCTTTAGGATTTACATGTTTTTATTTGTTTTCATGAGTTTTTTGGTGGACTTAATCCCAAAAATTATTTCTATGATTTAAATGTGTTAGTTTTTTTAAAATAGTTTTAAGGTGAAATGTGTTGCATTAATTGTACGTTTGTTTATTTGTTTTTAATAAAAATCTAACTTAGCGGTCATTTGGCTTTTGTGATTCGTCTCATCTGTCATTTGACACGATTTCAGCATACCTTAACGGTCGTTTGGCAGGGGTGGAGCCAGGATTGAAAAATTGAAGGGGTCAAATTATTGAACATTAAAAATATTAGGGTTTATTAAGTATTTAAACTCAAGATTGAGTGACAATGCTTAATTTATGTAATATTTAAATTTTATAGGGACTTAAATTGTCATTAGACAAGAAAATTGAATGGGCCAAATTAAAATTTCAGAAAACTTAATTAAAAATATTCAAAAAAATTAATGTTTAATATAAATTTCTAAAAATTTGAGGGGCCAAATTAAATTTTTAAGCAAAAGTAAAGGGCTTAAGATTAAAATTGTAAATTATTGGAGCGGCAAGGTCCCCTTGGGCCTCAATTATGTTTCGTCCCTGTCTTTTGGTGCTCACGGTGCTAGTTTTCTAATTTGATTCTGTTGGTGGTCATAGAAAAGATTGATCCCCACTCGTTTGATGGTTTGTTAGCCGATGTAGTCATAATTGCGTAGCGGAATAATCTGCCTGATAGTTTGGTTTGCTCACAACTCTTTTTTCATCCTGCAAAGCGTCTCGTTTGGCTAAAGACAAAGAGATTTAAGAAAATTTCTAGATTTTGATGGTATGTTAATCTCCATTGAAGTGTTTTTCTTTTCTTTAAACATTTGTATAAGATTTTTAATGAAATAATCTTTTTTTCTTTTTTTTGATGTGTTGTATTTGTAATATTTTCCGTAGTGTTTAATAAAATTTAGATGATATTGTTCCCAAAAAAATTGCTAGTCAAATATGTAACATTTCAGCAGAGGTAAACACCACTTTAATTTTTTTCATTCTTAATATAATTTTATGATTGTAAAATTTAATGATGTAACACTAGAGACGGGTTTTTTAAAAATATAATCAAGTAATTTAAAGAGTAAATTGTTTATATTTTATAAAGAAACAAATTTTTACTGATTTATAAAGTGGGAACTATAATACAAGTGTCATGTAACACCTCTAACTTGTATTCAGTAATGGATATGGGTAAGATGTGTTATATTTACTAGTATCAGAGCTATAGGTTTAATCGGTTCTCGACCAGAATTAAAGTTGTTTTTGTTGAAAAGTGTGTACATGCAACTATGATGTCAAAGTTACTGACCTGATGTTTATATTATTGATGAATGTCGCTCCTTACTAACGTATTGGTTATGTGATTATAGATGTCTGAATCTAGAGGTTCTAGACGAGCGGTGGATCAGGAGGTTACAGAAGAAGCCGATAGTGGCAATAACGAGGTTAATAATAACCCTCCGGCTCAATCGGAACAAGGGAGAGTACCAGCACAGCAAGGAATGTATGTGCAGGATCAAGGAACTTTTCTTCAGTCATTGGAAATAGTTCTAATGCGTTTTCAGACACAAGCTCCTCCTGCTCCCCGTATGACAATTGCTAAGGAATTAAAAAGTTTGGGAGCACCTGAATTTAAGGGAGATTCAGATGATGGTCCAGTGGCTGCAGATATATGGTTAAATGATTTAAAGATCATGCTTGAAGGATTCTGTTGTTTTGACACGGATAAGTTGGACGGAGCTGTCTCGTTACTTTGAAGTCAAGCCAGATTCTGGTGGACCAATGCTACGATGCATGTCCCTCCAGAGCGAGTTACCTGGCAATTCTTCTTAGAAGAATTCAAAAATAAATATATTGGAGACCAGTTCATATGGGAGATGAAACAACAATTCCTCAGCTTGAAGCAAAGAAACCGGACTATCTATGAATATGAGTGTGAATTCAATAAGTTGAGCCGGTTCGCAGCGGAATTGATCCCTACTGAAAAGGATCGATGTGAGTATTTTATTGAAGGCCTGAATAGGAAACCCAAGGAAATGTTGGTGGCATTGAACTTGCCTACTTTTCAAGAGGTGGTAAATCGAGCTAAAGTAATGGAACGAGTCAATTCAGAGCTGGAGGACACGACAGAGCAGATTTCACAATCTAATAAAAGACCAGGAACATCTTCAGCCTCTTTCTCATCAAAGAGGAATAAATGTGGTTCTTGGTATAAGAATAAATCTAGATCTGCTCATAAAGGAGGCAACGTTGGAGGAAATAGACATATCGTTAATTCGGGTGCTGGTTCGTCATTCCAGTTTAGAATTCAGTGTGACGTTTGTGGTAAATGCCATTTTGGCACATGTTGGATGACGACGGGAGCATGCATGAATTATGGAAAAATGGGTCATTTTACGAGATACTGTTCTAAAAAGCAAGGTGAACGATCTGTTTAGACAGAGAGGTCTGTTGCGATGCCACAAAGAGGTAGAGGTGGAGGTGGACTCGAAAGACCATCCGAATCTGTTTCACAATAGGAAATGCGTACACCAGTCCGAGTTTTTCACATCCAGACAGATAAAGATCGTGATGATCCAGAAGTTATTACAGGTACATTCTATCTTTATGATGAGCCTGTGTTTGTTTTGATTGATCCTGGTTCTACGCACTCATATATTAGCACTAAGCTGATTGAGGAAAGGAGTATTCCATTAGAGTCTATCTCTAGTGACATTATAGCTACCAATCCATTGGGTTAGAGTGCAAAAGTGAGTCGAATATGTAGAAATTACCCAATAAAGGTGCAAGGAATAGAGTTCCCGGCAGATTTAATGGAGTTACCTTTCAAAGAATTCGAGATAATTTTAGGAATGGATTGGTTATCTGTTTATCATGCAATTGTGGATTGTCGTTTAAAACGACTAATATTGAGGGTTTCGGAAGGTGCTGAGATAATGGTAGTGGGTGAAAGGATGAATCCACTATCTAATGTAATTTCATCTGTTTCTGCAAAGAAATTGCTATTGAAAGGTTGCCAAGCCTTTCTACCTAATGTGGTGGATACTCGAACTTCTGGAGTTAAGTTGGATGATATTCCTACTGTTCAAGATTACCCAGATGTATTTTCTGATGAATTACCAGGATTACCTCCAGATCGAGAAGTAGAATTTAAAATAGAGGTGTTACTTGGTACTGTACCTCTATCGATGGCCCCGTATAGAATGGGGCCAGCGGAGCTCCGGGAGTTAAAGTGCAATTATAAGAATTATTGGATCGGGGTTTTATAAGACCAAGTGTGTCACCTTGGGGTGCACCGATATTATTTGTGAAAAAGAAAGACGGGTCTATGCGACTATGCATATATTATCGTCAAATAAACAAGGTAACTGTGAAGAATAAATATCCTCTTCCAAGGATCGATGATCTTTTTGATCAATTAAAAGGTGCAACTGTGTTTTCCAAGATTGATCTTCGATCGGGATACCATCAGTTGAAGATTAAGGAAGAAGATATTTCAAAGACGGCATTCAGAACTCGGTATGGACATTATGAGTTTGTAGTAATGCCGTTCGGATTAACAAATGCACCAGCAACATTTATGGATCTGATGAACCACATATTTTAGCCGTATTTGGATCAGTTCGTGGTGGTTTTTATTGATGACATTCTGGTATATTCCAAGACAAAGGAATAGCATAATTCCCATCTTCGAGTAGTTCTTCAGATCCTTCGAGAAAAGAAATTGTATGCTAAATTATCAAAGTGTGAATTTTGGTTATCAGAAGTTACTTTCCTCGGTCATGTGGTTTCAACAGAAAGGATTAGATTAGATCCCAAGAAAATACAAGCTATAGTTGAGTGGAAAGGTCCAAAGAATATCTCTGAGGTGCGAAGTTTCTTAGGATTGGCTGGTTATTATCGAAGATTTGTAAAGAACTTCTCGATGATTGCTTCTCCACTAACTAAGCTATTAAGAAAGGATGTGTCATTCCTTTGGACGAATAAGTGTCAAGAAAGTTTTGAAACATTAAAAAGGATTTTAACTGAAGCTCTGGTATTAGTGCAGCCAGAATCAGGTAAAAACTTTGTGGTGTATAGTGATGCTTCTCATAATGGCTTGGGATGTGTGCTCATGCAAGAAAGAAAGGTAGTTGCTTATGCTTCCAAACAGCTAAAGACGCATAAGAGAAATTATCCCACCCATGATTTAGAGTTGGCAACAGCTGTATTTGCTTTAAAGATATGTCGTCATTATCTATACGGAGAACGATACTATATCTATACAGATCATAAAAGTCTAAAGTATCTGCTAACTCAAAAGGAATTAAATCTTAGGCAGAGAAGGTGGATTGAGCTCCTAAAAGATTATGATGTGATAATTGACTACCATCCAGGAAAAGCAAATGTGGTAGCTGATGCCCTCAGTAAAAAAACCTTTGCTGCCTTGAGAGCTATAAATGCGAGACTAGCATTAAAAGAAAATGGTGCTTTAGTTGCTGAATTAAGTTTAAAACCTGCTTTAGTAGATCGGATAAAGGAGCTTCAGGAAAGAGATATGAAATGTTTGTCAAGATTCAAACAAGTCGAAAATAGAGAGACCAAAGATTTCGAAGTTAAGTCTAAGGGATGCTTATATTATCAGGGAAGGATTGTCATCCCTGATAATGAAGAATTGAAGAAAGAACTTCTCTTTGAGGCACATTATAGTCCTTTGACTATGCATCTAGGTGGAAACAAGATGTATCAAGATTTAAAGAGTCGATATTGGTGTCCAGGAATGAAAAGAGCTATATCTGAGTTTGTTTTGAAGTGTCTGACATGTTAATATGTGAAAGTAGAGCATCAAGTACCTTCTGGTTTGTTGCAACCAATTTCCATTCCTCAGTGGAAGTGGGAACGAGTAACTATGGATTTTGTGATAGGGCTACCTTTGACTCCAAGCAAGAAAGGTTCTATTTGGTTAATTGTTGATAGATTGACTAAGTTAGCACATTTCATTCCAGTGCGAACAGATTACTCTATGGATAAATATGCTGAGTTATATATTAGAGAAATAGTTTGTCTTCACGGAGTACCAGTCTCGATTGTTTCTGATAGAGATCCGAAGTTTACTTCCAGATTTTGGAAGTCTTTACATAAAGCTCTGGGTACTCGACTTAATTTTAGCACGGCTTTTCACCCTCAAACAGATGGACAATCAAAGCAAGCCATTCAAATTTTGGAGGATATGTTGAGGGCTTGTGTGATTGAATTCCAAGGATCATGTGAGAAATACTTGTCGTTAGCATAATTTTCTTATAATAACAGCTATCAAGCAAGTCTCAAAATGGCACCTTATGAAGCTTTGTATGGAAGAATGTGCATGACTCCTTTGAATTGGTACGAGTTGAAAGATTGGGATGTTTTGGGACCTGATCTAATTAGAGAAGCCGAAGACAAAGTAAAGATCATACAAGATAACCTTAAGATAGCTGCCGATCGACAGAAAGCATATGCAGATATGAAGAGAAAAGAAATTGAATTCGAAGTTGGAGATAAAGTGTTTCTCAAAGTATCACCTTGGAAAAAGATTTTTTGTTTTGGACAAAAGAGGGAGCTGAGTCCGAGATTTATTGGACCATATGAGATTATAAAAAGAGTAGGTCCGGTGGCTTATCAACTTGCTCTACCCCCGGAAATGGATAAGATTCATAATGTATTTCATGTATGCTCAGAAAGTATCGATCAGATCTTTCCCACGTTATTACTCCGGAAAAGTACATATTCAATCAGATTTGACGTACGAAGAGGAACCAATCAGAATTTTAGCACGTGAAGTCAAGGAACTAAGGAACAAGACGATTCCACTTGTTAAAGTTCTTTGGCGAAATCACAAGGTGGAAGAAGCAACGTGGGAAAGAGAGGAAGATATGGAAAAACGATTTCCTCATCTTTTCAAATCAGGTACATTCTGAAAATTCGATGATGAATTTTCTTAAGAGGGAGAATTGTAATACCCCAATATTTGGTTAGTGACTAAATTGCAAAAGTTCAAAAGTTTTTGGTTATAATTTAGTGACTAAAATGTAAAAATTTAAAGTTTATTGACAAAAGTTAAAAGTTGGGAAAAGTTTAGGGACCAACATGGTAATTTTCCCAATAAATATTTTTGGAAAAAAATGAATAGTTTATCCCTGTATAAGAATTTTTGTGGGAATCAGATTTTTGGTACGAGATTTGTGTAAAAAGCTGTAAAAGGAAAAAGTTCCATGAATTAATTCAGATGAGCATTCGAACTCAGAAAATTATAAAAAATTGATGGGAGTCTTATACAGACTAAAGAAACATGATACTGAAATTTGGAATTTTTCTAAATCGATTTGGATTCGATTCTATGCAGTATTCTAAAATAATGCATAATGGCATTTTGTAGATATATGGATTCATTAATGGCATTTTTGACCTTTTCCCTTACTTTTTAATTAAAATTGATTACTTTGGATAAGATAATACAAGTGTTGTGATCCTATTGGTCATAACTAATGGGCAAATTGGTCATTTCACTATTAGTAGAGATTTTATATTGGATTTTTAAGAATAAAATGCCATTTGTCCATATAATTTAACAAAAGAAGCTAGAAACTTTCTCCTCTTCTTCCTCAAGTTCGAATACACCATAGCCAAGGTAAGAAGAATTTTTTATTCAATTTTTGGTTAGATTTGATTGGTTTTTTGGATCAAGACATGAAATAGAAAATTGATCTCCATCAAATTCTCTTTCATTTGGTATAAATTTTAAGTAGTTTCCATGTTTATATGTTGAGTTTAGGAGTTACAGTTTATGAAGGACAAGTTGATATATTGAGTTTTATGGATTGTTTTGATTAAATATGGTGTTGTGATGTTGTTTCAAGCATGAAAATAGTGAAATTTCTATGTTTTGGTTGTTAGGTGATTTTTAGGAAAATTGAAAATTTTGGGGAAACTCTTGCAAAATTTTCTTTTGAAAAGGAAATGATGTTAGAAGCTTGAATATGTTGTGTAGAAGCTAAAAACATGCTCGAATCAAGTTGGAAAGTTAGGTCAAAGTGACCATTTGTATTCAACTAAGAGAAAGAATTTGGGGAAAAATTTTTCCTAAGCTTATAAATGATGTAAGGATGATTTTGTAAACTTTAGAAAGTCATTTGGACTATTATAGAAGGTTGTGAAGTAATAAGGACTAAGTTGTAAATTTTGGAAAGTTTAAGGACTTAGTTGTTAAACTTGTTGTTGGAGTGTATTGTGATGGAAAATCAAGGTTAGTGATTAAAAATGTTGATTTCGAAGTTTAGATAGAATTTGGGGACCAAATTGTGATTTTGGAAAATTTAAGGATTAAAGGTAAATTTTTAAAGCTTAGGTTCTCAAGTGTAAAAAATGAAGAATGTAAGGTTTATAGTTGAAAATGATGGTTAGGAGCTTAAAAGGAGTCTTTTAGGACTAAAGTGAATATTTTTGGAAAGTTATAGAATTATTAGGAATATTTTCCTAATATATATATATTAATGTTAGTAATATACTAACATTACTTTGAAATGGTACTTGTTGTTGAAATGTGGTGTAGATAGTATTCGGGATCACAATCAAGGTTCGAACAAGTCGGTAGATAAAGAAAAGCTCCAGAGTAAAGTAATAGTACAGTATAGCTAGTGAGGCAAAGGTGAGTGCATTTTTATTTATTTATTATTATGCTATGAGATAGACTTGTGATAAGTCAATCTCGAAGGTTAAAGGTAAAGGTTTGAATTATCTGAAAAGTTTGAATGGTTTATAAATGATTTAGGTTAAAAATTACCCAATGCAAATTTCTATATGAAAGTGATTTATTATGATTTATTGGTATTATTGATAAAAAGGAAAGTTTATATTATTGAAATGTTGAATGCCCATTGTATGTCTATTGAGAGTCTTGGTATATTGGCATGCCAAAAAATTAGAGTATATTGGTTTAATACTGCTACTAAGCAGGCGATACATTTAATACTACTACGGCAAGCGAAACGGTGAGTTGTGTTTTACAACTATGATCCAGTGAAGGTTATTAATGCCGTTAAGTTACGGTAGTATTTCTAGTGATACATTAACATTGATCTATTGATCCAAACACAACTGATTAGTTGTTTCGGGCACATGTGCATTACTCATCATTAAACTCACATAACTTGCATTCTCATATATAGTACATTGGGCTATGCTATATTATCATTGGAATTGAAAGTGGAATGGTTTGGTAAATCAGATTCGTGATTTTCAAATCCTTTTTAATATTCTTATTGCACTCTACATATTTTTATTATACTTATAATGAAATGTTTTCAATTATCATATATATTGCCTCACTAAGTGTATACTTAGTGTGTGATTGTTTCACGCGTAGATATTAAGGAGCGTAAGGAGTAAGGAGCAGCAGAGGACATCATCATAGTTTGGAGGGCCGAATATCAGTTTTAGTATGACATCTTTAATGTTGTCTTTTGATATTACTAGTCGGCATGTATATTTATTTATATTTTGGCTGCTCTGATATGTGTATGTTTAGAAAAAGTTAGTTTAAATCGTATTTTATGTACTATCTAAATGATTTTTAAATTAGGCAGTTTTTAAGCAGTTTTATTATTTAAATATCTACTAAGTGAACTGCCTAGTTGCTACTTGAATTCAGGTTTAAACTGAACTTAAAAAAAATTAAGTTTAAAATTTTACGTGATTAGGTGTTAATTTATTTAAAGAGTAAATTGTTTATATTTTAAAAAGAAACAAAATTTTACTGATTTATAAAGTGGGAACTATAATACAAGTGTCATTTAACACCTCTAACTTGTATTCGGTAATGGATATGGGTAAGGGGTGTTACAACAGCAATTCAACATCTTGTAAATCATGCATCAGTTAGTGGTGGTAAGCCAACCTAATGTAGATCTTGCCTCCATCGGTGGTGTTGCAGATCAAATTTTCCATTTGAATCTTATTTCTCTGGCATTGGTGTAGTGGACCCCACATATTGTTGATCTAGTCTCTCCGTTTGTGGTGTAGCAGATCAAATCCTATCCAGGTCTTGCCTCTTCGACAGTGTTGCAGCTAGACCAAATTTTTCTTTGGAATTATTTTTTTATTATAGTTACAAAAATTCAAAAAAAAAAAAAAAAAAAAGAGTCAAGAAAAATTTAAAAAAAGAAAAATTAAAACAAAAAAACAAAAATCAAATTAAAAGAAAATCAAGTTTGATTCATCTTATCTTTTCTCACCGTTGATGGTGTAGATGAGTCCAAGTTACTATCATTCGCCGATCTTGCTCCTCCATTGATGGTGTAGTAAGATCCAAGTTGTTGTTATTAGATCTAGCCCTTCCGTTGATGGTAAGGCTAGTTCCAAGTTGTCAAATTATCCGATCATGTCCCTCCATCGATGGTGTGGTCTGGGGTCTAATTTTTTGAAATCTAATCATGCTTCTCTGTTGATGGTGTAGTATGGTTCAAGTTGGTATTCTACTTCTCCGTTGATGGTGTCGTAGAATCCAAATTATTATCCGATCTTGTCCCTCTCGTTGATGGTGTGGCTGGGGTCCAAGTTGCTGAAATCCAATCATGCTCCTCCATTGATGGTGTAGTATGGTTCAAGTTGGTGTTCTGCTTCTCCGTTGATGGTGTAGTGGAATACAAATTGTTATCGATCCTGTCCCTCCGTTGATGGTGTGGTTGGGGCCCAAGTTGCTGAAATCCAATCATGCTCCTCCGTTGATGGTGTAGTATGGTTCAAGTTGATGTTATGCTTCTCCGTTGATGGTGAGGTAGAATCCAAATTATTATTTGATCTTGTCCTTCCGTTGATAGTGTGGCTGGGTCCAAGTTGCTGCTATTTAATCTTGCTTCTCCATTGATGGTGTAGGAGGGTTCCAGTTAGTGTTCTACTTCTCCGTTGATGGTGTAGCGGAATACAAATTGTTATACGTTCTCTTCCCTCCGTTGATGGTGTGGATGGGTCCAAGTTACTATCATCCAATCTTACTCCTCTGTTGATGGTGTAGTAGGGTCTAAAAAAAGGTCAAAAAATAAAAAAAACTCAAGTTTTATCTGATCATGTCCATCCGTTGATGGTGCGGCTATGTTCAAGTTGTTGTCATCCAAATTCTGCTTCTCCGTTAATGATCTAGTAGAGTCCAAATGCTAAAATTCAATCTTATCCATCTGTTGATGGTGTGGATAGATCCAACTTGATTGACTTTCGATTTTGCCTCTTCACCGGTGTTGTAGCTGAACCAAATTTGCCAAACTCCAATCATTCCTCTTCGTCAGAGTCTTAGCTTGATCGCAAAGAAACCAACCCTCCGATCCTGCCTCTTCGTTAGAGTCGTAGCTGGATCAGATCTTTAGACCTTGCCACTTCGTTGGTGTTGTAGCTTGGTCAAATTTAACTTTCAGTTTTGCCTCTTCGTCAGTGTTATAGCTGAACCAAATTTACTAACTTTCGGTCTTGCCTCTTCGTCGGTGTTGTAGCTAGAAAAAATTTACTAACTCTTGATCTTACCTCTTCATCGGTGTCGTAGCTAGATCAACATTACTAACTTTAGACCATGCCTCTTCGTCGGTGTTGTAGCTTGGTCAAAATTTACTAACTTTCAAGTTTTATCAATGTTGTTTCTAAAAAAAAAAAAAAAAAAAAAAAAAAACAAAAAAAAGATAAAAAGGATAAAAAGAGAAGAAGAAAAGGAAAAAGTTTTTTAATTTTCCGATCTTGCCTCGTCGTTAGAGTTGTAGCTGGACCAGACATTGGAACTTTCATCTTTATATCTTGCCTCTTCGTCAGTGTTGCAGCTGGATCAAATTTTGTAGACCCTACCTCTTCGTCAGTGTTGCAGCTAGGTCGAACCTTCTTTAGGTATTAGCTCATCATCAATAATATAGCAAGTTGCTCTCATTTTGCTTCCCCAACAGACAACCCCTTATTCTCAAGATGCTGCTTTCCCAAGAGTGACAAGGTGGATCAATCAAGTCAAGAAAAAGACATGCGTCAAAAAGAAAGAAGCTCTACCGAAGAATGAAGACATGCGTCAAAATGGGAGAAGCTTAGCCAGACCGAACAAAACGGGTCATTTTTAGTCTTTGCTCTATTTTCGTTACACACCAATGAGCAAAGAGGGGCAACTGTAATTACCCGTTTTATTCGGATTACCCAACCCAAAACCAAAACCCACACAACCCAACCCAAACTTGTAACCCAATAACCCAAACCTAAAACTAAGCCTTAACCCTAACTCAACCCTAATGACCAGCCGCCGCTGTCGCCGTTCATCCACCGCTGTTCGTCTACCGTCATCGTCACGTCACTGGTGAACAATCTGAAACCTCAAAGTGAAACCCTAAATCAACTAGAACCAAACCTTAAAAAACTCTAAAAACCCTGAAATCTAACCTACCCTAATCTAAACCCTAAAATCCTAACCCTATACCATAACCACACCCCTAAACCTACCCCCAATATGCCACAATCTCGAAAATTCGGCAATCAACAAATCTGCAGAATAAACAAATGAAGGGTTGTTATTTTTTAGATTGAAAACTTGGGTTTATAAAACCCTGGGAAACAAATGTATTCGGGGGGATTTTTTTTGGAAATCTAAAAAATTTGTAAAAAGGGATTTCAGTTCATATTGTAAAAAAAATTCAGAAATCAAATAAACAAAAGGAATTTCAGGTTAAAGACTTTGAATCTTCTTCTCTTTTATTTTTATTTCTTCAGATCAAAAATCTCATTAAAACAAAAGTTTTTTTAGTTTGAAAAAACAAATTTTCTTTGTTTTTTCTTGTTTTAATCGAAATAAAAAGGGGCTAGAGGCTTACCTTGGTTACCGTCGCTCAGATCCTCGCCGTGAGGCCATCGCCGATGAACGGCCGTGAGGATGTGAAGAGCGGCCGCCAAGGGAACTGAAGGATCGGCCGCTGTCTGGTTCGAGTAGGAGAAGAAGAGGCTGGTGAAGTTTTAGGGTTTTTATTTTAATCTGTTTTTAACAAAATATAGCCCATATATCCATTTAAATCGGCTATTAACAAAATAGTATCGTTTTGAAGCGACCCGACCCGCAGTAACCCGTATACCCGGGGAGGATCCGCTTTTTTGCTTAATGGGTTAATTACCCTCCTAGTCCCCATTTTTCTTTCCCGCTTCCACTTTTATCCAGGGGATAATTGCATTTTCAGTCCCCGCTCTTCATTCCCGCATCCACTTTCATCCTTTTTCTTTCTAATTTCGCGATTTTATTTTGCTTCTTGCTCAATTTAGCCACTGTTTTTTATGTATTAATTTTTTTAGCATTTTAGTATGGTTATTTCATGAGCTTTTCATTCCAGTCCCTTTTGTTATGGTTATTAATTATATATTATATGTCTATATATATTTATATGTGTATTTGTTTTATTATATGTATTACTTATTATATATAATATATATTGTACTTATTTTATATGTTATATTTTATATTTTATTAAATATTTATTATATTATACGTAATTTAATATATATTTAGTGTTGTATTATGAATTTATCATGTTATTTATATATATATTTTGTATATAAAATATGTTTTATATTATTATGTGTATTATTATGCATTATATTTTTTAAAAAAAATAAAAATAAAATATTGAAGTATTATATATGTATAATTATTTGTACACATTATTATATTATTATATTAAATAATATTATGAGTATTTACCTTTTATCATGTATGTAAATATGTGTTATTATTTTGATATATGTTCTTAACATGTATATTTTTATATTCGTGCCTATATTAATAACTTTATGATTTGTGTTTTGATCATGCATTTCAATTTGTTCGTATTTGCTTTTTTTACATCATCAAATCAAAAAAATGTTTTTAAAGAAATACATTTTGAATTTTAAATCGATGTTTTTAAAACCTCGATAAATCATATCCCGTGCGTAAAGGGGTGTGATTTTTTTTAATTTTTCCAAGAAAATGAGAAGCCGTGTCCCGGGCGCATAGGGATGCATTTCTCTCAACATTTTCATGTATTTAAGAATCATATTTTAAATTCTAATCGAACTCGTAATTCCCAATACCAAGACATTAAATAATCGACTAGGTACCAATTTTGGGCGGTGTGGTTAAATCTCTCTAAAATTCAATTTGAATTAATTGACCAATAAATTAAATACCAATAATGAAACAAAAAAAATATACACAAAATTTCATCTTAAAGTTAAATAACGACACAACTATTAATGAAATTGGTCAACTGGAAACAATGAAAATTAAGTAATGAAACTTTGATTTATGTGCTTCATCGCTACCTGTGAAATTATAATTAAGGTAAATTATATATTCAAAAAATAATTAAGGTAAATTACATAAGATATTATTAGATTTTAGGTTTAGTATAAATTATATTATTGAACTAAAATTTGATATTATTTTAGCATTAACTTTAATTTAGACTTCAATTATACTACTGGGCCATTAAGATTCATCTATGTCATCGCATGCATAACATTAAGATTCATCCACGTCATCGATTTTAATGGCCCATTTCTATAATTGAAGCATATAAAAAATTCAATGGTAAAATAGTATCATTTCCAGTGGTATAATCAATATACTAAACTTAAAGTTTAGTTACATCTGATGTAGTTTACCTTATAATTAATTATTTTAAAAAAAAATTGTCTAACGGGATGAGACGCTTAATCTTTTAAGTAAAATCGTGAGTTAAACTTCTAACGTTATGATCGAGTCGGATACTGGTAATTAAACTAAAAAATTATGCACAAAATTTCATTTTAAAAGATAAGGACAGCACAGTTATTAATGAAATCAGTGAACCGGAAAGAGTGGAAATTAAGTAATGAAACTTTGATTTATGTGCTTCTTCACTAGCTGTGAAATTATAATTAATTATGATTTCAATCTCTCCCGGAACATAACAAACACAACAATCGAAATTTCTATACAAAATTATTGAAGTTCTGTTTGACATGTTTTAGCTTTGGGTTGAAGATTGAGATTCTGTAAATTTAAATATAGAAAAGCATGAAAATCGTAGATATTTTTTTATGATAAAGAGAATATTATTGCGAGCCTCGTTTAAAACGTCCTTAATTTAAATAGAAAAAAAAAAGAATACTCACAGTAATATTACATAGCATAACCATACACAGAAGGTAAACACAAACCGTATTCTAAGGACAAACAATAAATCAACCTAACCACCAACAAACTCTACATTAACCAAGTACTAATATTTTTGAAAATGGAAGAAAAATGTTTTCAAAAATTATTTTTAGAATGTTTAATTTTAAATTAAAGTGCCTGGTATTGTACTATTGTTCGTATTAGACATTTATTTTAATTTTAGTGCAAAATAATATATTTTGTAATAAATTTTTAATTGAATAATCAAATTATAATTTTTTAGAAAGAGTTAACTTGTTTATGTCCAAGCAAATATTTAATGAGATATGGTATATGCTTTTTATTATTATTTCAAAAGATGCTAAGAGATTTTATCAAAGAGGGAAGAAAAATAAACAATAAGAGTTGTTGGAAGATTTTGATAAAAAAAAGCTGTTGGAAGATAAAATAAAGGATAAGTTATACCAAATACCACTATACTATTAGTAAAGTTATATTTGGATTACTCAATTATTAAAAATTATAATTTAATTACTTAATTACTATTTTAATTACAATTAAGTCACCCTCATATTCAAATATAAACGGGCGTTAAACTGTTGATATATATAAAAGAAACATAATCTTTTTTCTATATATATATATATATATATTTTAAAAAATTAATATCTATAATATTTGTGTTCATGTGATTTTCACCGATTATTATGTACTTCTTCTCTCTCATAAAAACTGTCCATTATTACTTTTTTTAGTCAATTTTTTTATTTTAACTCATTATTGTTTAAAATTTATTATTAATAAAAATATAAAAAATATATTTAAAAACCTCTAATCAAATAGTTTCAAAATATATTTTATAAAATTTAATTATTTAAAATATTTAATATAATTATAATCAAAATTTTTAAAAATTAATTTTTAAAAAATTAATAAAAGACAATTTCCATGAGAAAGAGAATCATATTTCAATATTTTCAATGTTTAGATTTACAAAATATCAATCTTGGAAAAAGTGGGAGTCAAAACTACCAATAACTTCTCTTAAACACGTGGGATATCAAGGACCTCATAACACTGCTTTATAAACAACTTTTAACCTAATTCGATGTAATTAAAGAATAATATCGTTTAATGATTTTCAATTTTTAAATTCTTACGCAATTTTATTTAATATAAAATTCATATTTTTTTATATAAAATTTTTCGTTCGTCCTTACCCGGGGTGAGATGCTTATAGTAGCAACATATCACTCGACGATGATAACGCGTCCGAAACTCAATCTTCAATCATTTGAAATTCATGAACCGATCGGTTCAAGGATTAATCCCTTTAATAACGGTTAATGACGATTAATGATGTAATATATATTTTAAAACAAAATAAATAATTTAATATTTATTTTATTTTTAAAAAAATATAAAAATAATATTTTAACCTACTTTACCAATTCTTTGTGAATTTTACCATATTTAATTAATGTCTTCAATGAAAAAAAATAGATTTTCAAGGTGAAGGTGGAAACTTAATATTTATTTATATTTATTTTTTACTGTTTCCTGTTGACCAATTTCATTAATAGCCCTGTCTTCCTTTAAAACGAAATTTTGTGCATAATTAAAACTACAATAATTTCTCCCAAACACGTGAGATGGGAAGGAAATCAGAAACAATTTTTGTAAGAAAAAAACAAAAACAGAATCTTCTTGATGTAATTAAACTATGCCATCTTCGAACAAAAACAAATTATTTTTTATATAATCAAATATATATTATTTCATTATAGCCTCGAGGAGTGTGAAAACTAAATTATAATATTTTTTTAATTGTTTAGTAAAGATGAAGGTGGACCAAAATTTAAAGTTTTAATGACAATTTCATTAAAATAAAGTCTTTAATTTTTAAAATGAAATTTTGGTATAATTAAAACTTTTCAAATAAAGTCTCCCAAACACAAAAAGGAAATCAGAAACAATTTTTGTAACAAAAAAACAAAAACAGAATCTTCTTGATGTAATTAAACTATGCCATCTTCGAACAAAAACAAAATCTTTTTGATATAATCAAAACCCCTTTACAAAGTTAATGACAGCTTACCAGAGATGGAAGGGGCAATTGTCCCCCAGTTTTAATTACTCTCTAAGACTATTTATTTTAAAGTTAATGAGTAAATTACATCATGACCACCCAATTATAGGTATAATATTATTTTCAACACCGAACTATATTAATAATGCAAAAAAGGTCTTTTTATCTCCATTGAAATGTTACATATTTCAGTACGAAATGAAATGTTCATTTTCATCAACATCGAATAAAAAGAACTCAATTTTAATTGTATTTTTTAAAACTATTACATTAAGATTTGAGATTAAATCATCTAATAAATATAATTTATCATAATATTTAACTAAATAATCATTTTAATTCATATTTTTTAAATTAATTTAATCTTAAACGTTTTATTTTAGGTCAAAATGGTATATTAAAAAAAAATGTCTAGTCTTTAAAATAAAACTAATAAACAAATCAAAATGACACAATTAATGATTTTAGATTAATAAAAAAAATGTTATATTTTATACAATTTTATATAATTTTTTAATTGTTTAATAAAGATGAAGGTGGAAACTTAAAATTTATTTAAATCACTTAATTAAAGGGAAACTTAAATACTAAAACATATAAATATTAGGCTTAAATGTTAGTTACACATGTAAACCTCAAAATACGTTAAACATATGTCTTTTGGCACACTTTTATTCTCTTAAATAAGTATTTGGCTATTTTTTCATTATTTTTATTGTGTTAATCATTTCTCACACGTAATTGTGCGACAATTTTTATCACATTTTTATTTGATTATCATGTTTGTTTTAGGTTTTCCCGAATCTACCTAATAAAAAAACACTCATCGTATTGACTCCATTATCATAGTAAATCTTGCATATTTCTTATTATTGTAATATGTATTTTTTATGTTGTTGGTTTTTACAAAAATCATATAACCATACTGAATGTTTACCTATCTTTTTTTTTGTATTATGATCATTGACTATAAAGGTTTTTACAACTTTGGTTTTTACAAACACAATATGACATAATAACAATTTTAATCTAAAAATTATTATATTTATGAATTTGGTTCAAATTAAAATAATAAATAAAAACTCTTTATTTTGAAAAAATGACATTCTACTAATCCTAAACGTTATGCATAATTAAACTATCAATAATTGCTCCCAAAACACGTACGATATCAAGGGCCTCAGAAAATTGATTTCATAAACAATTTTCTAAAGAAAAAAACAGAAACAGAATCTTGTTGATGTGATCAAACTATACCATTTTCAAATAAAGGTACTTTTTATATATATATATATATATATATTCTCGGCATAATACGATATTTATAAAGGTACATACTTTGATGAAAAATATTTTAAATATTTATTTTAATTAAAAATTATATTTTAGATACTTATTTTAATTAAAAAATATTTAAATACCTAAATGAAAAATTAATATACTTTAAGTACTTATTTGTGATATGAGTCATTTTTATTATAATTTTATTTTTATGAATTTTAATTATTATTTAATATGACTTATATTTATTATAAAATAATCAATATTAATTACAAATTAAATACAAAGCAAATTTAGTTTTATTTGAATAATTATAATTTTTAAATTTATGAATGATAAACAATTTAAACACTATAATTTAGTTCAATTTTTTCTCAACCCCGTTATTAGCTATTGTGACCTAAAACTTTAGAAAAATTCTAGAGTGAACGCTATGTACTACTAATCATATACACCGATATGTTCTAACACTATTAACTATTTTAATAATTAAAAAAGAAAATAATTGAAAAAGTGGCACAAATAATGTTTCAATATATTTTATTCTTAAAAAGAATAATCAAACTTTAGGTCTTACGATTTTAAAAGTTATTAAAATAATTAATGATATATATTATTACATATAATTAATAGTACATATCAATATATGACATCTACTCTAGACTCATATGAAACTTTTATGCATAATATTTTAATTGTCAATTAAATATTATTTGATGATAATATGCAAAAATATGTTAAATAAAACTAACATTTTTTGTATTTAGTTAAATTTTTTAAAATGTGTTAGTATATCTGACTTAATTTATTATTAATAATAAAAGTTCAATGATATAATATGATTCAATTAAAGATTTGTGATCTAAATAAAAGTTGAGGTTAAGATTAATGATATAGAATTTAAATTACTCTCAAATAAATACACCATGAGAAGTTTATTTTCCAATAAACTATACATGTTGTATCTTATTTATCTTAAGGTTTTTATGAAATAGATGAAAGAGAAAAAAATAAATACCTCTCATTTCTCCTCTTATTATTTATGTATTTGGGTGAAAAATAAAAGAAAAAACTTTGATACACAGGCCGTGTAAACTTTAGTTTATACGTGCCTTTTAGTTTTAGGGGTTAGGGTTTTAGTTTAGGGTTTAAGGTTTAGGGGTTTAGGTTGTACGGTTTAGAATTTAAGGTTAGTGTTTAGAATTTAGTGCATATGATTTAAGGTTGAGGGTTTAGTTTTTTAGGGTTAGGGTTAGGAATTTAGGATTAAAGTTTTTTTAGTGTAAATAGACAGGCCTGTGTAAAATTAATTTTACACAAGCCTGTGTATCAAAGTTTTACTCAAAAATAAATACCTATCATACTTTTCTTCCATTCATTTTTTTTATCATACCAAATACACTAAATTTTTATTTACTTTTTGACTTGAACTACTCTACTCTTTTATTATTCCACTTATCCATTTAACCAAACATACCATAAATATAAAAAATTGTCAGTGAGCAATGAATATATGCATTTTAAATTATTTTTATATTTAATAACAATAAAAATTAATGTAATGGGAAAATAATAATAAAATAATTTAGAGTGATTAAGACACGAGCAATCTGAAAGTTTAGTTAGTAAATTAAAATTTTTGAAAATTGAGTGACCAAAATAGAAGTGAGAAGATGGTTGAGTGATGAACGGTGTAATTTACCCAAAAATTTATTACTCGTAGAGAAGATCACGAAATACATAATTGACAATGAACAAAACCAAAACCAAGAGAAAAACCTAAACAATCTCTAGAGCAAGTGGTTAAAAGCTCTCGATTGACACCCATTTCCGTAAGATTGTGTGTTTAATATCCATTAGAGAAAATTTTCTCTCCTCCTCCGTAAGAATTGTTCAAAAAAACACCCAACAAAAAATCAAGAGAAAAACCACATAACCACGAACTAAAGACAAACAACAATAAGTATCTATTTGATAAAAAAATTATAAGTAAATATTAATTTAAATCGAAAAGTCAAATTGAAGTATAGAATTGAACTTTAAAATCAAATTAGAGTGCTGAAAGATATAGTTATTATTTAAAAATGCTTGACCTTGTAAATATACATGCTTAACTTACATCTCTTGTTTCACTTAGGATGATGTTTATCCTGTGAGATATAAGTTCGAGTAATTTCTCTTATAAAAGGATTAAGAAAAAGTATGAACAGATGCTGCCTTATAATCTTTTAAGACTATTAAAAAATTGATGTTAGTTAGGGGAGAATTATTTAACAATATTAATCTCTTTCTTTAATTATTTTATTGACATCTTCCTTCTTATATATATGGCGTGGAACTGATGTTGCAGCCAAGCTATCCTTGAAAAGTTTTAGTATCACTCATAGACATAGTAAAAGCTATTGGCGTTCTCTTCAACCATGAAATCCTCCCTTGCATTCTTCGCTTTACTTGGCCTTCTTTCGGTACATTTTATTATCATTACAAATTTAAATATATCATCATTTTACTAACTTCTTATAAAATGGGTTTGTATAGGAATATTGGTGAAATTGTTCTGTCGTTTCTGTAATTATTTGCAGACAAAAAGATGATTCAAAATCTATCATTGTTTTTTCCCATGTTTTTCTCTTGGTCACATCTCTGTGTTTAAATGTTATGCAGTTTGCAGAAACTATTCTTGCAAGAAAGGCACCGGAAGATGCGAGTAATAACGAAATGAAGGAGAAGACCATGCCTGAGGCTGATAAATCTTTTTTCAAGGATTTTGACCCGAACCGTCCTCAGTATAATTATCTGTCTCAAGAAAAAATGAAGGACTCTTTTCTCAAGGATTTCGACCCGAACCGTCCTCAGTATAATTATCTGTCTCAAGAAGAAATGAAGGACGCTTTTCTTAAGGATTTTGACCCGAACCGTCCTCAGTACAATTACTTGTCTCAAGAGGCCATGAAGAATGCTTTTCTCAAGGATTTTGACCCAAATCGTCCTCAATACAATTATCTGTCTCAGGAGGCCATGAAGAACGCTTTTCTCAAGGATTTCGACCCCAACCGTCCTCAGTACAATTATCTGTCTCAAGAGGCCATGAAAAACGCTTTTCTCAAGGATTTTGACCCGAACCGCCCTCAGTACAATTACTTGTCTCAGGAGGCCATGAAGAACGCTTTTCTCAAGGATTTCGACCCCAACCGTCCTCAATACAATTACTTGTCTCAAGAGGCCATGAAGAACGCTTTTCTCAAAGATTTTGATCCGAATCGTCCTCAGTACAATTATCTTTCTCAGGAGGCTATGAAAAATGCTTTTCTCAAGGATTTCAATCCCAACCGTCCCCAATACAATTACCTTTCTCAAGAGGCCATGAAGAACGCTTTTTCCAAGGATTTCGACCCCAACCG
Organism: Hibiscus mutabilis; assembly: GCA_019671005.1. Lineage (NCBI taxonomy): Eukaryota > Viridiplantae > Streptophyta > Magnoliopsida > Malvales > Malvaceae > Hibiscus > Hibiscus mutabilis. The sequence continues at coordinate 43,810,913 of CM033720.1, read as the reverse complement.
TCCTCAGTACAATTATCTATCTCAAGAGGCCATGAAGAATGCTTTTCAATTATCTATCTCAAGAGGCCATGAAGA